>OY757911.1:12006666-12143311 GCA_963585895.1 Sepioteuthis lessoniana
CTGGGAGCGATGGCAATGAAGGGGTACTCCACATTCCCCAAAGCTCCAGCATTACTGGAACCTCACCATCAGATTGTTTAGTGTCATACAGGACACTCGTTCATGGGGGGGTTTACCCCTCTGCAGAGAAGCAAGCGGTGTATTCTACAGCCCCAGCCGACTCAGCAAGATGAAAGAAAGGGGAATACGTACACACACATATATATATATATATATATATATATATATATATATATATATATATATAAAACTTCACTTTTGTAGATCTTACTCTTTAGCAGAGGATACAGTCAGCATATTCCAAAACCTGCATAATTAGGGGGGAAGGATTGAGCTGTCCACATTAAACAATGCCACCAACTATATAGAATTTTCTTGCTTTTGGTTACAGTGGCATCCCTCATTTCAATTCATCTTTGTATAACACATTGATATAGAAGTATTTTAGAAATATAAAAAAATGTAAAAGCAATGAAATGACAGTTTCCCTTGTCCTCTTTCATTGAAATAATCATTCAATTTCTGAATATACGAATCAATATCTCCATTTCTTATCTAGTGAACTGTAGATTGGCTTTTACAACAGCCAGGAACAAATTTTCCTGATGCTCATTTATTTAGTTTTCTTAATGACTTGAATTTGTCATATAGGAGTTTAACAAACCACTGGTAAAGCTGAAAGATTGTCAACTGTTCCTTCTCCAAATGTTCAGGTGATCAGGAATATCAATTTGAATAAATCAAAGCTTACTTTGAAAGTTGAAAAATTCCTATCTGTTCATGAGGAATCAATTATTTATTCCAATATCATTAGTGAAACCACTGATTGTGGAGAGACTAAAAGCTATTCTTTATAAACACTGAAATGAAAATGTCTGTAAACATTTTATCTTTATTTCTTTCTTTCTTTGTTTAATGGCATATCAACCTTTGTAGGTAATTTAATGCCAAAGCCATTCTCCTAGAAGAACAGTGGTGGTACTATTTAACCCATAGCTGGGAGGATAAGGGGGTTCATACCTTTCCCAAGGGTATTTGCCCGAAAGTGAACGTAATAGCGCGACTGGAGTATGAACTCGCTTACTACGATTCTGCAGTCCATCGCTTTAACCATTACACCACGAGGACACCCCCTAAACATTTTATGCTTAGGGCTTTAAAACTTTCTGTAATATCCAAGGACATTCTTACAACCCTATTGATATATAATTACTGTGTATTTATGTCACACATTTAATAACTATTTGGCTTTATTTCATGCAGAAGTGAAAGACAGAAATTTTAAAATCATAATTTCTTATTTAATGAATTCTGTTTTGAGTATTTTTAAGCAACAATGTCATATTTGTTATTTAAACTTACAAATATATATTTGGTGGAGGCAAAAGTTCTTCTCATTATTCTTGAAAATTAAGGCTTCCTTTCCAATAGCTACTACACAGAGGAGTAAGAGAGGGCATTACAATTCTTTTTCCTTCGTTGCTCTACTTACCCTTGATCCATACCTTGTAATGTTGAGGGTTAAGCAAAGACGCATCTAGTACCATTTTTTGAGTCATACCAAAGACTCAAAAAATGGTACTTGATGCCTAGAATTGATTCCAAGTCTATATATATATATATAAAAAATGAAGATGAACGAACGTCCAATGTAATCTCTGCTTTTAGTTGATCTGGTGTATATATATAATAGCATCAAGACACTGAACATGAATATGAAAAAGAAAGTCATGACAAGATTACTGACAAGATCATAGCATCAAGACACTGAACATGAATATGAAAAGGAAAGTCATGACAACATTACTGACAAGATAATAGCATCAAGACACTGAACATGAATATGAAAAGGAAAGACATGACAACATTACTAACAAGATAATAGCATCAAGACACTGAACATGAATATGAAAAGGAAAGTCATGACAACATTACTGACAAGATAATAGCATCAAGACACTGAACATGAATATGAAAAGGAAAATCATGACAACATTGCTAACAGGATAATAGCATCAAGACACTGAACATGAATATGAAAAGGAAAATCATGACAACATTACTAACAAGATAATAGCATCAAGACACTGAACATGAATATGAAAAGGAAAGTCATGACAACATTACTAACAAGATAATAGCATCAAGACACTGAACATGAATATGAAAAGGAAAATCATGACAACGTTTCTGACAAGATAATAGCATCAAGACACTGAACATGAATATGAAAAGGAAAATCATGACAACATTACTGACAAGATAATAGCATCAAGACACTGAACATGAATATGAAAAGGAAAATCATGACAACATTACTAACAGGATAATAGCATCAAGACACTGAACATGAATATGAAAAGGAAAGTCATGACAACATTACTAATAAGATAATAGCATCAAGACACTGAACATGAATATGAAAAGGAAAGTCATGACAACATTACTAACAAGATAATAGCATCAAGACACTGAACATGAATATGAAAAGGAAAGTCATGACAACATTACTGACAAGATAATAGCATCAAGACACTGAACATGAATATGAAAAGGAAAGTCATGACAACATTACTGACAAGATAATAGCATCAAGACACTGAACATGAATATGAAAAGGAAAATCATGACAATGTTTCTGACAAGATAATAGCATCAAGACACTGAACATGAATATGAAAAGGAAAATCATGACAACATTACTGACAAGATAATAGCATCAAGACACTGAACATGAATATGAAAAGGAAAATCATGACAACATTACTAACAGGATAATAGCATCAAGACACTGAACATGAATATGAAAAGGAAAATCATGACAACATTACTGACAAGATAATAGCATCAAGACACTGAACATGAATATGAAAAGGAAAATCATGACAACATTACTAACAAGATAATAGCATCAAGACACAGGAACATGAATATGAAAAGGAAAATCATGACAACATTACTAACAGGATAATAGCATCAAGACACTGAACATGAATATGAAAAGGAAAATCATGACAATTTTACTGACAAGATAATAGCATCAAGACACTGAACATGAATATGAAAAGGAAAGTCATGACAATTTTACTGATAAGATAATAGCATCAAGACACTGAACGTGAATATGAAAAAGAAAGTCATGACAACATTACTGACAAGATAATAGCATCAAGACACTGAACATGAACATGAAAAAGAAAGTCATGACAAGATTACTGACAAGATAATAGCATCTAGACACTGAACATGAATATGAAAAAGAAAGTCATAACAACATTACTGACAAGATAATAGCATCAAGACACTGAACATGAATATGAAAAAGAAAGTCATGACAATATTATTGACAAGATAATAGCATCTAGACACGGAACATGAATATGAAAAGTAAAATTATGAAAACATTACTGACAAGAAAATACCATCAAGACACGGAACGTGAATATGAAAAGGAAAATCATGACAACATTACAAACAAGATAATAGCATCAAGTCACTGAACATGAATATGAAAAAGAAAGTCATGACAACATTACTGACAAGATATTAGAATCAACACACTGAACATGAATATGAAAAAGAAAGTCATGACAACATTACTGACAAGATAATAGCATCAAGACAGGGAACATGAATATGAAAAAGAAAGTCATTACAACGTTACTGACAAGATAATAGCATCAAGACACTGAACATGAATATGAAAAGGAAAATCATGACAACATTACTGACAAGATAATAGCATCAACACACTGAACATGAATATGAAAAGGAAAATCATGACAACATTACTAACAGGATAATAGCATCAAGACACTGAACATGAATATGAAAAGGAAAATCATGACAACATTACTGACAAGATAATAGCATCAAGACACTGAACATGAATATGAAAAGGAAAATCATGACAACATTACTAAAAAGATAATAGCATCAAGACACTGAACATGAATATGAAAAGGAAAATCATGACAATTTTACTGACAAGATAATAGCATCAAGACACTGAACATGAATATGAAAAGGAAAGTCATGACAATTTTACTGACAAGATAATAGCATCAAGACACTGAACGTGAATATGAAAAGGAAAGTCATGACAACATTACTGACAAGATAATAGCATCAAGACACTGAACATGAATATGAAAAAGAAAGTCATGATTATATTACTGACAAGATAATAGCATCTAGACACTGAATATGAATATGAAAAAGAAAGTCATGACAGCATTACTGACAAGATAATAGCATCAAGACACTGAACATGAATATGAAAAAGAAAGTCATGACAATATTATTGACAAGATAATAGCATCTAGACACTGAACATGAATATGAAAAGTAAAATCATGAAAACATTACTGACAAGAAAATAGCATCAAGACACTGAACGTGAATATGAAAAAGAAAGTCATGACAACATTACTGACAAGATAATAGCATCAAGACAGGGAACAGGAATATGAAAAAGAAAGTCATTACAACGTTACTGACAAGATAATAGCATCAAGACACTGAACATGAATATGAAAAGGAAAATCATGACAACATTACTGAAATGATAATAGCATCAAGACACTGAACATGAATATGAAAAGGAAAATCATGACAACATTACTGACAAGATAATAGCATCAAGACACTGAACATGAATATGAAAAGGAAAGTCATGACAACATTACTGACAAGATAATAGCATCAAGACACTGAACATGAATATGAAAAGGAAAATCATGACAACATTACTGACAAGATAATAGCATCAAGACACTGAACATGAATATGAAAAAGAAAGTCATTACAACATTACTGACAAGATAATAGCATCAAGACACTGAACATGAATATGAAAAGGAAAATCATGACAACTTTACTGATAAGATAATAGCATCAAGACACTGAACATGAATATGAAAAGGAAAATCATGACAACTTTACAGATAAGATAATAGCATCAACACACTGAACATGAATATGAAAAAGAAAGTCATGACAACATTACTGACAAGATAATAGCATCAAGACACTGAACATGAATATGAAAAAGAAAGTCATGACAACATTACTAACAAGATATTAGCATCAAGACACTGAACATGATTATGAAAAAGAAAGTCATTACAACGTTACTGACAAGATAATAGCATCAAGACACTGAACATGAATATGAAAAGGAAAATCATGACAACGTTTCTGACAAGATAATAGCATCAAGACACTGAACATGAATATGAAAAGGAAAATCATGACAACATTACTGACAAGATAATAGCATCAAGTCACTGAACATGAATATGAAAAAGAAAGTCATGACAACATTACTGACAAGATAATAGCATCAAGACACTGAACATGAATATGAAAAGGAAAATCATGACAACATTACTGAAATGATAATAGCATCAAGACACTGAACATGAATATGAAAAGGAAAATCATGACAACATTACTGACAAGATAATAGCATCAAGACACTGAACATGAATATGAAAAGGAAAATCATGACAACATTACTGACAAGATAATAGCATCAAGACACTGAACATGAATATGAAAAAGAAAGTCATGACAACATTGCTAACAAGATAATAGCATCAAGACACTGAACATGAATATGAAAAGGAAAATCATGACAACATTACTGACAAGATAATAGCATCAAGACACTGAACATGAATATGAAAATGAAAGTCATGACAACATTACTAACAAGATAATAGCATCAAGACACTGAACATGAATATGAAAAGGAAAGTCATGACAACATTACTGACAAGATAATAGCATCAAGACACTGAACATGAATATGAAAAGGAAAATCATGACAACATTACTGACAAGATAATAGCATCAAGACACTGAACATGAATATGAAAAGGAAAATCATGACAACATTACTGACAAGATAATAGCATCAAGACACTGAACATGAATATGAAAAAGAAAGTCATTACAACATTACTGACAAGATAATAGCATCAAGACACTGAACATGAATATGAAAAGGAAAATCATGACAACTTTACTGATAAGATAATAGCATCAAGACACTGAACATGAATATGAAAAGGAAAATCATGACAACTTTACAGATAAGATAATAGCATCAACACACTGAACATGAATATGAAAAAGAAAGTCATGACAACATTACTGACAAGATAATAGCATCAAGACACTGAACATGAATATGAAAAAGAAAGTCATGACAACATTACTAACAAGATAATAGCATCAAGACACTGAACATGAATATGAAAAAGAAAGTCATTACAACGTTACTGACAAGATAATAGCATCAAGACACTGAACATGAATATGAAAAGGAAAATCATGACAACGTTTCTGACAAGATAATAGCATCAAGACACTGAACATGAATATGAAAAGGAAAATCATGACAACATTACTGACAAGATAATAGCATCAAGTCACTGAACATGAATATGAAAAAGAAAGTCATGACAACATTACTGACAAGATAATAGCATCAAGACACTGAACATGAATATGAAAAGGAAAATCATGACAACATTACTGACAAGATAATAGCATCAAGACACTGAACATGAATATGAAAAAGAAAGTCATGACAACATTACTGACAAGATAATAGCATCAAGACACTGAACATGAATATGAAAAGGAAAATCATGACAACTTTACTGATAAGATAATAGCATCAAGACACTGAACATGAATATGAAAAGGAAAGTCTTGACAACATTACTGACAAGATAATAGCATCAAGACACTGAACATGAATATGAAAAGGAAAATCATGACAACATTACTGACAAGATAATAGCATCAAGACACTGAACATGAATATGAAAAAGAAAGTCATAACAACATTACTGACAAGATAATAGCATCAACACACTGAACATGAATATGAAAAAAAAATCATGACAACATTAATGACAAGATAATAGCATCAAGACACTGAACATGAATATGAAAAGGAAAATCATGACAACTTTACTGATAAGATAATAGCATCAAGACACTGAACATGAATATGAAAAAGAAAGTCATGACAACATTACTGACAAGATAATAGCATCAAGACACTGAACATGAATATGAAAAAGAACGTCATGACAACATTACTGACAAGATAATAGCATCAAGACACTGAACATGAATATGAAAAAGAAAGTCATTACAACGTTACTGACAAGATAATAGCATCAAGACACTGAACATGAATATGAAAAGGAAAATCATGACAACATTTCTGACAAGATAATAGCATCAAGACACTGAACATGAATATGAAAAGGAAAATCATGACAACATTACTAACAAGATAATAGCATCAACACACTGAACATGAATATGAAAAAGAAAGTCATGACAACATTACTAACAAGATAATAGCATCAAGACACTGAACATGAATATGAAAAAGAAAGTCATGACAACATTACTAACAAGATAATAGCATCAAGACACTGAACATGAATATGAAAAAGAAAGTCATTACAACGTTACTGACAAGATAATAGCATCAAGACACTGAACATGAATATGAAAAGGAAAATCATGACAACGTTTCTGACAAGATAATAGCATCAAGACACTGAACATGAATATGAAAAGGAAAATCATGACAACATTACTGACAAGATAATAGCATCAAGTCACTGAACATGAATATGAAAAAGAAAGTCATGACAACATTACTGACAAGATAATAGCATCAAGACACTGAACATGAATATGAAAAGGAAAATCATGACAACATTACTGACAAGATAATAGCATCAAGACACTGAACATGAATATGAAAAAGAAAGTCATGACAACATTACTGACAAGATAATAGCATCAAGACACTGAACATGAATATGAAAAGGAAAATCATGACAACTTTACTGATAAGATAATAGCATCAAGACACTGAACATGAATATGAAAAGGAAAGTCTTGACAACATTACTGACAAGATAATAGCATCAAGACACTGAACATGAATATGAAAAGGAAAATCATGACAACATTACTGACAAGATAATAGCATCAAGACACTGAACATGAATATGAAAAAGAAAGTCATAACAACATTACTGACAAGATAATAGCATCAACACACTGAACATGAATATGAAAAAAAAATCATGACAACATTAATGACAAGATAATAGCTTCAAGACACTGAACATGAATATGAAAAGGAAAATCATGACAACTTTACTGATAAGATAATAGCATCAAGACACTGAACATGAATATGAAAAAGAAAGTCATGACAACATTACTGACAAGATAATAGCATCAAGACACTGAACATGAATATGAAAAAGAAAGTCATGACAACATTACTGACAAGATAATAGCATCAAGACACTGAACATGAATATGAAAAAGAAAGTCATTACAGCGTTACTGACAAGATAATAGCATCAAGACACTGAACATGAATATGAAAAGGAAAATCATGACAACATTTCTGACAAGATAATAGCATCAAGACACTGAACATGAATATGAAAAGGAAAATCATGACAACATTACTAACAAGATAATAGCATCAAGACACTGAACATGAATATGAAAAGGAAAATCATGACAACATTACTAACAAGATAATAGCATCAAGACAGTGAACATGAATATGAAAAAGAAAGTCATGACAACATTACTAACAAGATAATAGCATCAAGACACTGAACATGAATATGAAAAAGAAAGTCATGACAACATTACTGACAAGATAATAGCATCAAGACACTGAACATGAATATGAAAAAAAAAGTCATGACAACATTACTGACAAGATAATAGCATCAAGACACTGAACATGAATATGAAAAGGAAAATCATGACAACATTACTAACAAGATAATAGCATCAAGACACTGAATATGAATATGAAAAAGAAAGTCATGACAATTTTACTGACAAGATAATAGCATCAAGACACTGAACATGAATATGAAAAGGAAAATCATGACAACTTTACTGATAAGATAATAGCATCAAGACACTGAACATGAATATGAAAAGGAAAGTCATGACAACATTACTGACAAGATAATAGCATCAAGACACTGAACATGAATATGAAAAAAAAATCATGACAACATTAATGACAAGATAATAGCATCAAGACACTGAACATGAATATGAAAAGGAAAATCATGACAACTTTACTGATAAGATAATAGCATCAAGACACTGAACATGAATATGAAAAAGAAAGTCATGACAACATTACTGACAAGATAATAGCATCAAGACACTGAACATGAATATGAAAAAGAAAGTCATGACAACATTACTGACAAGATAATAGCATCAAGACACTGAACATGAATATGAAAAAGAAAGTCATTACAACGTTACTGACAAGATAATAGCATCAAGACACTGAACATGAATATGAAAAGGAAAATCATGACAACATTTCTGACAAGATAATAGCATCAAGACACTGAACATGAATATGAAAAGGAAAATCATGACAACATTACTAACACGATAATAGCATCAAGACAGTGAACATGAATATGAAAAAGAAAGTCATGACAACATTACTAACAAGATAATAGCATCAAGACACTGAACATGAATATGAAAAAGAAAGTCATGACAACATTACTGACAAGATAATAGCATCAAGACACTGAACATGAATATGAAAAAGAAAGTCATGACAACATTACTGACAAGATAATAGCATCAAGACTCTGAACATGAATATGAAAAGGAAAATCATGACAACATTACTAACAAGATAATAGCATCAAGACACTGAATATGAATATGAAAAAGAAAGTCATGACAACATTACTGACAAGATAATAGCATCAAGACACTGAACATGAATATGAAAAAGAAAGTCATGATAATATTACTGACAAGATAATAGCATCAAGACACTGAACATGAATATGAAAAAGAAAGTCATTACAACGTTACTGACAAGATAATAGCATCAAGACACTGAACATGAATATGAAAAGGAAAATCATGACAACATTACTAACAAGATAATAGCATCAAGACACTGAACATGAATATGAAAAGGAAAATCATGACAACATTACTGACAAGATAATAGCATCAACACACTGAACATGAATATGAAAAGGAAAATCATGACAACTTTACTGATAAGATAATAGCATCAAGACACTGAACATGAATATGAAAAAGAAAGTCATAACAACATTACTGACAAGATAATAGCATCAAGACACTGAACATGAATATGAAAAAGAAAGTCATTACAACGTTACTGACAAGATAATAGCATCAAGACACTGAACATGAATATGAAAAGGAAAATCATGAGAACATTACTAACAAGATAATTGCATCAAGACACTGAACATGAATATGAAAAGGAAAATCATGACAACATTACTAACAAGATAATAGCATCAAGACACTGAACATGAATATGAAAAAGAAAGTCATGACAACATTACTAACAAGATGATAGCATCAAGACACTGAACATGAATATGAAAAAGAAAGTCATGACAACGTTACTCACAAGATAATAGCATCAAGACACTGAACATGAATATGAAAAAGAAAGTCATTACAACGTTACTGACAAGATAATAGCATCAAGACACTGAACATGAATATGAAAAGGAAAATCATGACAACGTTTCTGACAAGATAATAGCATCAAGACACTGAACATGAATATGAAAAGGAAAATCATGACAACATTACTGACAAGATAATAGCATCAAGTCACTGAACATGAATATGAAAAAGAAAGTCATGACAACATTACTGACAAGATAATAGCATCAAGACACTGAACATGAATATGAAAAGGAAAATCATGACAACATTACTGACAAGATAATAGCATCAAGACACTGAACATGAATATGAAAAAGAAAGTCATGACAACATTACTGACAAGATAATAGCATCAAGACACTGAACATGAATATGAAAAGGAAAATCATGACAACATTTCTGACAAGATAATAGCATCAAGACACTGAACATGAATATGAAAAGGAAAATCATGACAACATTACTAACACGATAATAGCATCAAGACAGTGAACATGAATATGAAAAAGAAAGTCATGACAACATTACTAACAAGATAATAGCATCAAGACACTGAACATGAATATGAAAAAGAAAGTCATGACAACATTACTGACAAGATAATAGCATCAAGACACTGAACATGAATATGAAAAAGAAAGTCATGACAACATTACTGACAAGATAATAGCATCAAGACTCTGAACATGAATATGAAAAGGAAAATCATGACAACATTACTAACAAGATAATAGCATCAAGACACTGAATATGAATATGAAAAAGAAAGTCATGACAACATTACTGACAAGATAATAGCATCAAGACACTGAACATGAATATGAAAAAGAAAGTCATGATAATATTACTGACAAGATAATAGCATCAAGACACTGAACATGAATATGAAAAAGAAAGTCATTACAACGTTACTGACAAGATAATAGCATCAAGACACTGAACATGAATATGAAAAGGAAAATCATGACAACATTACTAACAAGATAATAGCATCAAGACACTGAACATGAATATGAAAAGGAAAATCATGACAACATTACTGACAAGATAATAGCATCAACACACTGAACATGAATATGAAAAGGAAAATCATGACAACTTTACTGATAAGATAATAGCATCAAGACACTGAACATGAATATGAAAAAGAAAGTCATAACAACATTACTGACAAGATAATAGCATCAAGACACTGAACATGAATATGAAAAAGAAAGTCATTACAACGTTACTGACAAGATAATAGCATCAAGACACTGAACATGAATATGAAAAGGAAAATCATGAGAACATTACTAACAAGATAATTGCATCAAGACACTGAACATGAATATGAAAAGGAAAATCATGACAACATTACTAACAAGATAATAGCATCAAGACACTGAACATGAATATGAAAAAGAAAGTCATGACAACATTACTAACAAGATAATAGCATCAAGACACTGAACATGAATATGAAAAAGAAAGTCATGACAACGTTACTCACAAGATAATAGCATCAAGACACTGAACATGAATATGAAAAAGAAAGTCATGACAACATTACTGACAAGATAATAGCATCAAGACACTGAACATGAATATGAAAAGGAAAATCATGACAAAATTACTGACAAGACAATAGCATCAAGACACTGAACATGAATATGAAAAAGAAATTAATGACGTCATTCTATATAAATTTTTCATTTGAAATTGTTATTTTTTAAACTGGTAATCTTTTATATATTTTCTTGGCCATCAGTGGTTTTCTTTGTAATTTTCATAATATTTTCTATAA
Organism: Sepioteuthis lessoniana; assembly: GCA_963585895.1. Lineage (NCBI taxonomy): Eukaryota > Metazoa > Mollusca > Cephalopoda > Myopsida > Loliginidae > Sepioteuthis > Sepioteuthis lessoniana. Next base: position 12,019,010 of record OY757911.1, read on the forward strand.
TTTTCAACAGATATAAATAACCCATTTTAATTAGTGGGAATATACAAATATACATACAAAACAGGCACACTTAATGCAATGGTTATCATTATAGGAAATGGAACTAATGAACCGAGTTCAACACCGAAATCAAACTATCTTTACTCCGCTAAAATATTGACCTTGTGTCACATCTTGCTTGTGAAAGAGATATTTGGTGAATACATACATAGAGAAAACATTCACTTCAAATTGATATTACAGTATGCATACAGATTAAGAACAAAATTCAGGATGTTATAAAATAATTGTATTTTCAATTTCTTAATCAAATCCATTAAAAATGTTTATAAATAATTTGAAAATGAGGAAAGTGTTATTTAAAATAGTAGCTAAAATGAATTAACAATTCAAAATACTTTTAAATGCAATCATTAATTAAATGCAATAATGGTATGACTGGGGCACAATTATCTTCAAGAGGTACACAGTGCAAATTCTTTTTCTGCTTTTTTTTTTTACTTTCTTTCATTAAAAAAATATCTTGTTTAGATTGCTTTTGTTTTCACTTTCTCCTGACTTTTGATTTCTTTTTTCTTTTTCTCTATTTTTCTCTTCAGGCGATATTTTTTATTTCACCAATGTTTCTTTCATTAGGAAAGATATATTTAGATTCTAATCAATTTCAATTTAAATATGCTTATTTGCCCTATTCATTCAATTTAGAATGATGTATTACTTCCACCTCAAAGCAAAATTCTAAGACCAATTTAAATGATAGATGTACAATGGACAACAACAACAACAACCTTACATACATACATAATTTAAAAAAAAAAAAAATTATGATAATCCTATAACTTTCTCAAACATGATATTCTAAACTATTTAAAAAATGATAACAGAGGACAGAAACTACAATAAATATTATTCTAAAGGCATTTTCCCCAAACTATTGAAGAATTTAGATTCTTTAAGCATAAGAAATAGAAAGATAAGCAAAACAAATTTTTTTAGTTGTATCTGTGTTGCAAAACAATCTGATACATTGGGAAATCACCAATTATTGGTGTTGGGGAAATGTTCAAGACAAGTCTCTATTCTCCAAGCACCAATATTAGCATTAATACATATCTATGATTTACTGAAGTGAAACACAACAGAAGGAAAGACATGATGAACTCATACATACTAAGAAAACTTAAAATTTTATATTTATAATATATCAACAAGAAGTATCAAACGGAAAGACTACAAAAATGTGTTCCAATGGCAAGAACTATGCAAATATTGTTTGATGAACAAGCAGTATGTAGATTGATTAATTCACCAATTTTAATGGCACGTCAACCTATCTAGGGTTATTTAATATTTAGAGGATAGGGAATTGCATTCATTGTATATGTTTATATTTTAATGTTTATCAATGTTTATGTTTATAATTGCATTTCACATAGCACTAATACCCTTGGGGAAGGTATTAATCCAATTATTCTCCCTCCAGCTATGGGTAAATAGTAGGACAGACTAGGTTCTTCAGCTTTGTTGAGGCAACTTGTCTAGGAGAAGGAAAGCTCTGAATTCAAACCTGTTAAACTCCGCTTAAAAATTGACCTTGTGTCATATCCTGCCCGAGCGGAGGGGTTGGTAAATAGTATCAATGTTTATGTTTATATTTTTTTTGTTGTAGAGTTTTTTCTTTGCTCCTGGTACAATCAAATATTGATAATTTATGAAAAATATCTACTTGTTCCATATATGGGACCCTAACAGGTATTACCACCCAATCAGAAGGAATACTACTCATTCCACAGATCTCTGGAACTGAAACCTCACCATCTGATGCAGTTTTTAGTGTCACATCCAAAACATACAGTTTGTGGAAGGATACAAAATAGCAAAAGGCTTACTTGATAAGGATAGGTTGTCATGAGATTTTACCATTCTCCAATAGGAGTCAGAATGTTTCCATTGTTCAGAAACAAAAGTCAAAAAGAGATTGAGTCTAAAACTATTACTACTAAAATGATGATCTCTAAGGACACAAAAGCAATAGTTCACTCACCCAATGGTGACACTGTTTGACACTTTGACATTGCTGGAGTCTTGCAAAGAGATACATAAGCATCATTTCTATTCAAAGTTTGCTTAAATTATGTACTATGAACATCAAGAGATCTAATGAAAGAAAGTGGTTTTACAATAAAAAAGGCAAGAAGTAGACAATATCCTGCAGAAATTATTATTGATGACCTAGTGCTTCTTACAAATACACCGGCTCAAGTCGAATCTCTGCAGCATAACCTGGAGCAAGCGGCAATAAACATGGGTCTTTCCATGAACTCAGATACTTGTGTTTTAATCAAATTGATGCCATCCCCTCATTAAATTGCAAGCATCTGAAATTAGGAGACATATACTCCAGCAACAATATTTCATCTACTGAAAGCAATGTCAACTTATTCTTAAAGTATGGACTGTTATTAACAGGTTAATGACTATATGGAAATCTGATCTCTTTGATAAAATAAAATGGGAATTCTTCCAAACTGTAGCTGTGTCGAGACTACTGTATGGTTGCACCACTTGTATTTTAATAAAACACTTGGAGAAAAAGCTGGATGGGAACAATCCAAGAATGCTATATGCTATTTTGAATAAATCCTTGAAGCAACACCCAACAAAATTGCAGCTGTATAGCCACTTATCTTCCATCACACAAACTAATCAGGTAAGACTAACAAGACATACTATCGAAGATGTAAGGACTTATATACTTCTACACATGAACACATCAGTATTGGATGACCAGCAAAAATTTACATCCATCAGCTCTGTGTGGACACTGGCTGCCATCTAAAGAACTTTCAAAGAGCGATGGCCGAGAGGGATTGATGGTGAGAAAGAGTTATGGGATTCCATGCTGTCAGCATACCATAATGATAATATTCAAGTCAGAACACATACACACACACACACACACATACACACACACACTCACACACACACACACATATATATATATAAAAATATATATAATATTTTTATCATATAACATGTGAAAACACATGCAATACCCTGTCCTCATCAGTTACCAACCAGGAGTGATGCAACAGTTTCAATGGCTAAGGTGATACTGCTACCCTTGTGGTATCAGCAGCTTTTGCCACTGGACACATATATAGTCAGTCAAATGTTTTCAGCTTTTCTTTAGAAAAAAAACTTATATGCCATCAAAATATTTTCATGAAAATATGAGCTTCCAATGTTACAGAAGTTATTAAATTTCCTCTCAATAAAATGAATCTTGTTTTGATGTAATAAAGTTGGCAATAAAATTCAAACTTCAAGATATCTATAAGTTTTTGGCAAGAATCATCATTGCTATACAGATGGAACCAAGAATTTCCCATCCAAATTCCATTATACTCTAAAAGGTATTAATAATATATAGGGTGTTATCATGACTATAAATGACTTTTCTTCTTCAATTGCTGTTATTTAAACTTCAAAGATGAAGACTAATCTTCTGCAATTAAAGTTTCACAAATTTTTAATACACTACATCATATCTTTTTGCTGTTGGTGCTGAAGATTGTTAGGGATCCAGTTTATCATAGTAAACCCACTTTCATTTTCACAAAAAAACTGTTTTTTGTGTCTGATAAAAAGTATAATGAAGGTAATGAAATGCTGTTCAATGTTTTGTTTTGACAATTTACATGTAACAAATTCTTCTACCTTTTTGAATCTTCTTCACTATATTTTTCAAACATAACTGCTGAGTTATTGATACAAAATTGTTCAGTCAATATCAAAGTTGATTGAGTGTGGTCATTACCAGAAGAGTTTTCAAGCTATCACTTTTAAGTTCTTGTGGTCTGCTACAGTGTGATTGTTTGTCAAATCAAGTTCAGCTTTTTTAACTTTTGAAAGCATTCTCAACAGGCACTAATTCCAATTGAGCCAACTTTTTAGTCTTTTTCATATAATTAAAATACCATTATAAAAAAAAAAGTAAATTGGTGACCTTAGTCAAGGGTGACTTGAAGGCTCTCTTTTCAAAAGCTACTACACCATGGTGTAGGGGAGGATGCTACTTCATTCCCTGGATTGTACCAATTTGCCCTTGATCCTTACCTTATAATGCTGAGTGTTAAGCAAGGATGTATCAAGTACCATTTTTTGAGTCTTTGGTATGACTTGATCTGGGATTGAACTCCGGTCTCCCGGGCCATAAGCAAACACTCTGCCATAATTAAGGCTAATTCAACCCCAAAAGATTCAGAGTAACCATGCTGATAGACTGTATGGCAAAGATGATGAGTATCAGTCCAAGAGGGATAATTGATACGCCCCAGCTATCTATATTCATACATTTTCTCTTGTTAATCATACAAGAGGAAGTAGAAATAATAAATAAAGATAAAGTTAATCATATCCATCTCATTGAGAGGCCTTCCTTGGTCTAATAGAATGATGGACAGGTTCCTTCATTGTATTAACAGATAGTGGAATCTCCCCAGTGTCTTTTATTCATATAGTCTGGTTAGAATCCAGAATATCCTTTTGCATAGGTGATGTAACAAGTGAGACTGTTACATCTGGATATAATGGACCATTTGGATAAGGAGCCGAATCCTCAAGTGAAACTGTCATATCTGAAAATGATGCTTGATTTGGACAAGTGAGACTGTTACATCTGGATATAAAGGGCCATTTGGATAAGGAGTCAAATCTGGAAAGAGACTGTAGATTACATGCCATCAGGATACTTAATATGAGCATATGTTGCATTTGTCTCCAAAAGCTCTACTTCCTCAACAAGGGCACCAGTTTTGCAAGGTTAAACAAATCTGAGTTAGAGGACTTGATCTGGATTCATTAACCTAAAAAGTAATCTCTGACAAGTTTGAAGAATCTCTCGTGAGGAGTTTTGTTAGTAGCTGTTGAGAGTAGCAATCTAATAGAGTGAAGAGCTTCAGGTTGCATGGATTCCCACTCACTTACTGAGATATAACATGACTTAGCATGCCAGCAAAGGGATTTCCAAATCATCCCATTGTATCATTTAACCTCTTTACAGTAGGATAATTTGGTATAGTGTCACTTGATGCTAACTCATGATCAATAAGATAATTCTTTATCTGGTGGGATATGAAAGCTGCTCCTTGCTATGAGTGTATAAAACTGGGCCTGCCATTAAGAGAAAAAACTGGTATCCTAACATTTCTCAACTCTCACAAAGTTATATCTAGGCAAGGAGTAGCAAAATGGAATCTGAACTATTCATCTACATCTGTAAATATATATTTATTAATCACATGTGATAGAAGGTGACCCTTGAAATTAGGCAGCTTTGATAAGGGTGTTCCCTGTTAGTCCATGAAATGGTCTACTTCAGAGCATGTCTGGCAAGTCAAGCAAATTTTCTTTATTTCCTCTGTAGAAAATGGCAGGTTATTTGTCCAAATAAAATGAAGCATTTTGACAGCATATGGATGGCACAGCCCTTCATGAATATCCTTGAAGCTCCATGAAGAAAACAAACCACAGAACAAGTTCAATAATATATCAGGGGTTACATTGTTCTTGCTGGATCTGTATTGGATTGAGTAACTTAAGCAGGCAAGCTCCCGTCTCCAACCTGAAATCTTGTCATTTTCAATTTTTGTTCTTTTTAGCCATCCAACATAAAGGCAACGGACCACTGATCAGTGATAATTGTGGAGTGTCAGCCCTGCAGTAGATGGGATCTCTTCCTAATAGCTTCAAATATTGTGGTGGCTTCTTCTCCACAGGTGGATAATGAAATTCACTTTTGGACAACATTCTTGACATGAAGGCTACAAGATGGCCAGCCTGGCTTAGAATAGCAGATACAGCTATATCTGATTTATCACATTCTGCCATAAATAGTGGCATGGTTAATGCTGTTTAAAACAGCATTGCCATGATATTTCTTGATATTTTAAAAAGCTTCAAATGCTTCAGTACTCATAAGAAATGATCTTGTTTTGTAGAGGAGCCATTTTTTATCTGAAAATTGTAGAATCCATTTAGTATTGTATGCAAATATGGCAAGTATAAATTGCAGGGCTGAGCAAGTAGTTGGTTGTGAAAGTTTTGGCAGTGGTTTCAGCCTTTCCAGATTTGGTTTAATTTGTCCATTTTCAAGGTTGTATTCCAGGAGGTGAATAGATAGAGTGTATATAATGGACTTTGATCTATTGAAGGTTAGTTTCATTTTTCCTGCAGCAATTAGGAATCTTTCAACATTAATGTCATGTTCCTTTTGATTTCATCAATCAATTGTAATATTGTTCAGATAAAGAAATAAGTCTGACAGTTGTTCTTCTTCAACAAATCTATCAATGGCTCTTTGAAAAACAGTAGCACTATTTGTAATGCCAAAAGGCACACATGTTATGGCTTACCATCTGCTTTGAAGGCTGTAAATGGCTGATCCTCATTTGGTGGTAGGCACCCTTCATACTTAAAAAGATTGTTAACCATCAGTTTCAGCGTAGATAATCACAGTATTTGTATAGTCTATGCACATTCGCTTTTAGTGGGCCTTTGATTCATCCTTTACTACAACTATTTGTGCTTGCCATGACAGAAATGCTTGATTCTATAATGCCTTCAAAGAAAAATCTTTGAGCCACTTGAGCAATGAAATCCTCGTCAACAGGGTTTAATTTCCTCAACTTAGCAGCTATTGGCTTAGCATTTTGAATAAACAAATCCACTGCTGCCGAAGAACAAACAGAATTATTTTCTGCATTACAAATTTTAAGTCCCGGTTTATACCTTCCACATTCTTTAGTAACAGAACAGTTTTGTTGCTAAAAGTTCAGGCAGAAGAAAACATCACTACAGGTGTGTCTATAGATTGAAATTTTTCTTTAAATACAAATTTACTTTACATTCACCAGAGATGAATTCCTTTGAAAATGACTGTGCGAGTATAATACTATGGGATTGATGGTGAGTTTGAGTTTTTCGGCAACATTTTTATCAATAAACCTCTCAGTACTTGTTGAGTCAATAAGACCAGAAACTCTATTTCAATTCACTGTCAAGTCTACAATAAACCATGGGGAACATCAGCAAGAGTAGCACTGGGAGCAGATATCTAGATTACTAAAGTAAATTTCTATTAAATTTTTATTCTTGGTTGGGAAAACTCAGGTCCAGTAACACAGTCTTCCACAGGAAGAACAATCACAATCTTTTGGAGGGCAATTGATATGCCAATGAAGGTTATTACCACAAAACCAAAATCATTTTTTTATCCAACTTAACACCCATAACAATTACATTATTATTATTATCATTATTATTATTATTATTTGGAGCGGCAGATGTTGCACGATTATTGTGCATCACACTTGCTCCATCCAGGTATTCTGTGACTGCAATGACAGAACCTAATGGTTGAAAGACATCTTTGTTATGCTACACAAGATCCAAGGCCCTTGCTTTGTCATAGAATTGAGAAAGAATCAGACTTACATTTTCCAGAAAATGCTGCCATATACCTGCAAAATGAAGGAATTCTTCACAACTAATTCTTCATGTTACTGTTCATCCGCAACAGCTTTGAATATGCACTTTTTACTGAGTTTGTAAAGTTTACAACAAATTTATCTAGTTTCTCTGAGGGCAGTTGATATTTTGTGGTAAGAATATATCGAGTGAATATTTCATTCTTCTGCATAATAAAAATCTTGTTAAGAACTTTCTAGGTCTCATTATATAGTCCACTACATCGGCAAAATATTCATAGACACTTGAGGAGATATATTTGGTTTGGCAGCATAATTTGTTAGGTGTTTTACATTCTTTGATGAAGTTCTCAAAAGTTTTCTGCCAGTATAGCTATTCTCTCTCTACATCTGATGAAATCAGGTGAATATCCAACTTGTCAAGGTAAAAGATACATTCTATGTTTATGGAAAAAAATATAACTCATTAAATTGTCCTATAACTAAAATACTTGTACAATGATATTTTAAGTATTTATTCAACTCATGCTAGAATGCATGGCCAGGATGGTGTTCTCTCTATATCCGGGAGAGTGTCATTCCAAGGGAAATAATTCATATTTCTCAGCTATCCATATTTATATAACAGTGTTCATTAATCATTTTCTTTGCTTTTACTGTGTGCATTGACCAATATGTGATTTTCTTTTTATAAATAAACATGGAGTGAAGAGTATTATATTTAGTCTCTATTTTTCAGTTGGTTTGGGCAAGTTTTATATAGAAGTTATTCTCTCTTTTTCTCTGACGAAAGCAACAAGCTGGAAACATACTCATATGTAAGAACAAAATAAATAAATTAAGAAATACAAATCTCTTCATGGAACTACCTATTTTAAAATGAATATATATATATATACATATATATATATATATATTTAAAGATGGTTGTGGTAGGTCCAAAGAAAGAATAAGGATATATTTTAATATATATATATATATATATATATATATATTTTGAAATATATATATATATATATATATATGTGTGTGTGTGTGTGTGTGTGTGTGTGTGTGTGTGTGTGTGTGTGTGTGTCTGTGTGTCTGTCTGTCTGTGTATGTGCATATCTCTGTGTGGGTGCGTTTGGATAGGTAGTGTTGAAACCTTTCAGAACTTCTCACAACAACACAAATGAAAGCATTCACCTTGACAGTCACTGCTTATATGGCAAAGACAGATCAAAATTCAACTACCTCTATGTACCCACATCTGAGAAAAATGTAAGAGAAAAATCAAGAATCATAAAAATATTTTCTGAACAATCAGAAACCAAGCTATGTGACTCTTAGAAAAGCTAATCTGACTCATGCACTATATAAGAATGGCTGGTTCAGCCTAACAAACAGAAAAGACCCAAGCATGAGAGAGAGAGAGAGAGAGAGAGAGAGAGAGAGAGAGTGCATTCAGTAATCAGCTGAGCCATATGTGATGTTCAAAGCAACAAGCTACTAGCAGGCCTACACATAGATTTTCCACATGGTCATTCTCAACAACTCTCGTATGTGACATAATATCTCTAAATAAATAAACAAATGACATCCTGAATGACCATAAATAAGAATGACTAGTCTTCATAAAGAATGTGCTTCTTTTAACTCTATTCTGATTAGTGCAATTTATGGTACCCTAAAATAATTATATTTATGCAAGGCCTATCCTCACTTGTCACAATTGTTATATCAGGATATGCATAAATATTTGCAAATGCCATATTGCCAGTTTATTAGGTTTAAAATACACAAAGTCCAATGATAATGTTTAAAATGGAGCATCAATAAGTTACAATGAATAGTAGAAAACCAAATGCCTTTATAGGTTATTAGTAAATATAATGTATATATATGAAGGTTGGCAGAAAAATTCATAAACTGACCAAGATATTCTCGTGGAATGTCACCAAATGATGTTTAATTTTCAACAAAGTCCCCAATGCGATCCACACAATTCTTCCATCAGTGTTGCAGTGATTGGATCCCATTGGTAAAAAGTGATCAACAGCAGATATGACATCATCTGATTAACTTTTCAGCCTGCCTTTGTGTATTGTAAAATAAACAAACTGTTTTTTCTTAAATCATAAAAGTGCTGAAATTCTGGCCATTGGACCAGGATAAAATCTTAAATAAGTAAATATTTTCTTACTTCTTTTTATCAGGCACATGACTATAAGTTTCATATATTCTATAAATAACATACAATTACAATCATCATGTAGAGATATTTTATAGAGTTTCAGTCAGTAAATATTATACCCAAAGTATCCCCTTATTGTGGATGATTGGTAATCAATCTATCTAAAACACAGACAAAGAAACAGACAGCATGAAAAATGGTACAGCAGTTCAATACTACCAATACAATAATCATAACTCAGCAGTATAAACTTGGTAAAGTGTCAAAATGGATTCTATATAAATAGCTCTTAACTTAATCAGTGAGTCAACATATGTTCATTATTATGAACAGGACATGGTACCAAACTATTTCAGTTATGAAAAGTGATTCATTTGTATTCAGTGCCAGTGACAATGGTTATAACCTAAGGAAAAACTTTTGCCTGTATTGAATCAAAGAAAGTAATGCTTAGTGACTGGTGGGATATGAAGGGTGTTGCATATCATGAAGTGTTGAATTGTAATGAAACTGTTCATTCAGAGAGATATTGTCATCAACAAGAAGCACTAAATCAGTCTTTATTGAAAGATCAGTCAGAAGTGAATGTTACACTTACTTTTCAATGGTTGCACAATGCAAGCAGAAAAAGATTTTACCTTATCCTCTCTACTTTTCCAATGTTGCTCCATTGGATTATCACCTTTTCAGATCTTTTCAGCACTTGCTGAACAGGAAACTGTGTACCAATTATGAAAAGATTAAAGAAGATATTGGAATACATTTTGCCTTGAAATCCAAAGATTTTCATGCTTGAGAAATTAATAGGTTGCCTGTTTGATAGGATTATATCATCAAACTAAAAGAACTATTATCTTGATTGACTCACTTATTGATCAATAAATATATGATAATCTTTGGCCTCATCAAAAGAGTGATAAGACTTTAATGCTAATTTTATGTCTACTTCTTGTATGTAAAAACTCTCTCTATATATAAAAATTTATGAACTAATTTCTTTGGTCACAGTATTATGGGAACAATACAATCTTGTATATTTGTGACAGGTGTCAATATGTCAGGTATCAATATGTCAGGTATCAATATGTCATGTATCAATATGACAGGTATCAATATGTCATGTATCAATATGTCAGGTATCAATATGTCAGGTATCAATATGACAGGTATCAATATGTCATGTATCAATATGACAGGTATCAATATGTCATGTATCAATATGACAGGTATCAATATGTCAGGTATCAAGATGACAGGTATCAATATGACAGGTATCAATATGTCAGGTATCAATATGACATGTATCAATATGTCAGGTATCAATATGACAGGTATCAATATGTCAGGTATCAATATGTCAGGTATCAATATGACAGGTGTATCTCAGTTACACTTCTTAAGATGCTATGTTTTTATCAGAAGAAATTCTTTGAATAGCTACGGTAATTTTATTTCTTGTTGTTTTCTGTGTTCATCCATATCTGAAAAGTACTTCTTCAAAAGAGAAGAAATAGTCTACCAATATGACAAATTTTATTGTATGATAAAAAATAATTTTTCTTAAGTTCTCTTTTTTAAAAGTGATTGGTATCTCTTCCTCTCTCTACATCAAGTATACATGTGTCAACTTAGCAGTAATTGCTTTTCAATTTAGTAACAACAGAAAAAGAAAAGGACTAACTTACTTCATCCTGCAAATATAAAGCACCAACTAATGCTATCTTTCCACTCTTCTGATTATTTACATCTTGTACCAAAAAGTTCCTCCCCAAAATCATAATTTCAATGGAAGGTTAAAATGTTGTATAGCCATATACATATAAAAATATAAGCAGAAACATAATCAAACATAATGACAACTTCAATGAACGAATGAACACATTTCTTTATAAAAATATAATCTCTCACACTTTATTCTTGAAAGGGTGATGTTGGTTGTGTGTGAGAGATGAGCTGGAGATGGGAACAGACTGCTATATTGACCCAGCAGTACTTCATTCTCATCTGGGCTGGGTTGCTCAATTGTGGGTCACTGAGGGCCCAAAGCCCTCTGTCTGCCGCTAGCTCTAACATTGGCATCTTGTCCCCAACTGACTCGAACTGCCCTGGGCACCTGGTTATATTATAGTCTCATGCCCACCTGCTTCTGCTGTTCTTCCACTTATTTATACAGGTGCATCTCTTGATTGACGGCTCGGTCGAGGGTCAATATATAACAAAAAGATTTTTGCAGAATTTTTCATCACTGTCCATTTTAGAGTATTCTATGACTCAATCTGTTTCAACCAAATAAGAAACAAATTTTTGGCAAGAAAAGGTTAAACCTTCATTTCTAAATTCCATCAGGCTTTAAAACATTGAATTTGGCTTCAATTCTTTCAATCCTTCTTCCTATTTAATTTGACAAATTTGTTTATCAATTCATTCTCTTGGCCACTGCTTCTCTACTTATGCAATAAAGATCCCTAGAGTTTTTCTTCACATTAATTTGTCATTTAACTACCTGTGTCACATGCTATTGACAGATCCATTGAGAGCATGCCTTCACCTGGGAAGCCATAAGCTCTAAGTTTTGTTATATTTATAAATAAAGATATGTTTAAATAACATTGACACTGTAAATAGCTCTTGATATTGTCATTGTGAAGGAAAAAACAAGTTTTCCATCTCATCCTTTTAATAGAATTCTCAATTTTTTTCTATTAGCATTAATTTATTGATAGAGGGTTTAAGAATAGGGGTGTTTTTTGTGAATAGTTGAAGTTATTTTTCTCTATGTCAGTGATAAATCTTGATTGCACTACTAGTTTTTTTAAGAGTAGTATATTAATGATAGTCATATGGCTTGCTATATTTATAAATAAACAATGGTCAGTATTATCAATAGAACATATGTAGATCTAAGTTGGATATAGAATCAATGGCACTTGGTTCTGTCATTGTTTAGGAAGAGACAGGCTTTCCATCTAATTCTTTTTATAAAATTCTCTATTTTTTTCTATTAGATTTGAATTAAAGTTGTTTTTCTCCATGTCATCAGTTAGGTAATATTCAATAAAACTAAAGTGTTTTATTTTCCTCGGAGAGGTGTATAAGAGAGAGAGAGAGAGAGAGAGAGAGAGAGAGAGAGAGAGAGCGACAGACAGAGAGACAGAGAGAGGGTGGCAGGGGGGAGAATAGGAATAGATAGTAATAGAGAAATAGATATGAAAGGATTGAGATTTGTAGGTGGATAGATAGGAACATTTGCATGTATAAATTTTCATTATAAACTTTGAGGATTATATCTTTCACTTTTCTTCCTGCTTCCAGTCCTTTCTTGTTTGGAAATCAATATTTTAACTGCAGGGATTTTAACAGGAGGATAACAAGTGTTATGTTTTGCCTAGGGATAACACAGAACTGTGTATCAATCTCTGATGTATTCCCCATGTTAACATACTCAAATATTTATGGTAATAACAAATAACCAATAATAAATAGATCAATAATATAAACAGAACAAATAAAATGAATAACTGTGCTTGCATACTTCATATATAGACTTTCTTTAATAAAAAATACTTTATTGATGATTAGTAGTTTTGAATTGCAGGGAGTTAAACATAAATTAGATATATAAAGATTAATAGATTTATAATTGATTAGGTTAGGTTATTTGGTTTAATGGCATATAAACACTTGATGGTTATTTAATGCCAAATCCTATATATATATATATATATATATATATATATATATATATATATATATATATATATATATGTGTGTATGTTGAAATGCGCTGTTTTTTTCTCATGAGTTGAGCATTCCAGTAGCTGATAACATATATGAAAAAAAGAAGAAATCATGTGTAAAAAATTCCTGCTCTTACACTGAGATTAATGATGGGTCTGGGTTAAGATTTCCAACTGACATAAAGTCAGCCGAGTTTCGATCTTGGCTTGTGGGTTTAGCCACATGCAAGAGTTATGATACAACAAAAGAGTCTGTCTGTGGATGACAATGATTGTATATATATATATATATATATATATATATATATATATATATATATATATTTTATATTTATATATATATATATATATATATATATATATATATATATATATATATGATTTTTGAGTAAATAATTTGTAGGTATCTTTATTTTTGAAGAGCCAGAGCTCATTTGTTTCACACAATTAAATGGTTTCAAATATTGCAATCTCAGACTAATAGTTTTATTTGCACACAGTTAAATGGTCCCAAGTATTGCAATGTAATATTGATAATCCAATTTAGAGATCATTTGTTTTCCCACAGTTAAATGGTTTCAGGTATAGTAAATGATTAAATAGTTCTGTTTGACCCACAAATTGGACTCTAACAGTTACAACCCGTCCGGGTCAGAGTGGATCTGGAAGTAATCGCAGTGAAGAGATACTCGACATTTCCCAGAGCTCCAGCCTGACAATCAGATACAGTATAGAGTTAGTTCCAGAACACTAGTTGGAGGAGTGGTCCAACCCCTCTGCAGAGATTCAGTTGGCATATTCAACAACACCAGCTGACTGGGCTGATTTATAGTAGAGAAAAGGAGATAATTTAAAAGCTGAGGAAAAAAGTAAACCTATTTAATCCTTTGTCATGGTTAATCCTACTTATCTATCTTAGCTGGATTTGAGAAAATAAATCACAATAATTAGTTGTGTATAACATATGCTCCTAAATTTCAGTTATGAATTTCTGGAAAAAAAACATCTTTTATGTATAATAAGCATTGATGTTTTGGAATTCATAGTAGCTAAATTTAAACTAAATTTAATGATTATTCAACTTTTTAGTCAGGTTTTAATGATTAGAAATAAGAACTGTATCTTCTCTTTCTTTCCCTTATCCCTAGTGATCTTGATTGCTGATTTTTGTTCTTTTGTCAAAATATCATAGAAACATAGATTAATTTCATATGCAGAAAAGGAATTTTAAAGAATGCAGATTCACAATTACATCCTCCCTTCTTTCATTTGTTCTGACTTGTATTTTATTGTATTGCAATTTTTTATGCTTTTCTATCTGACTTTCAATATTTGGCTCATTGTTTCTTGATATCCAGTCTACAAACCTATTCCTCTTTCTTTTATCTCTCTATCTCTCTCCATATGCATATATTTGCTGTTTTAGTTTTTTATTTCACCTGGTTATCTTTTCATTTTTCTTGATTCAGATCAAAAGTTATTCAGTCTGGAACACAGTGATAAAAAGTAACATTCTGAAGAAAACTAACATATTTGATGGCATATAAGACCTACATTCCTCTAAAATATAAGAATTTTATAAATTTGTAATAGATTCATATATCATCCCACAATCTTTTTTATAATTTATGTCTGCTGAAATTTGCGGGAGGGATTTGATATGTTATGAAATAGTCAATGATAAAATTACTCCATTTCAGAAGATCTAAAAAATGTAATATCATGTTATAAATGTAATATCATCATGTAATAAATGGCAGAAAGCCAAAAGATGTAGTATGTTGTATAAAATAAAACAATGAAAGAATTAAAGGCCTATATGTTTTCCTTTAATAAAATTCTCATACATCTGAATATATATACATACATATATATATATATATATATATATACGTGTATATGAAGGTAGTAGAAAAAACATAATCCAAATAGGTGAATATATTATGATGTAAAGCCGATGTTAATGTTTCGGTTTCCGTAACCATCATCAGGACTTGGATATCAAAATAGTTCACATAGCGATGGATGCTTGCTGAGATGACAGGAGCAATTTTATATATCTTTTCGTTGTATATTTCTCATTTGCTCCTGTCATCTCAGCAAGCATCCATCACTATGTGAACTATTTTGATATCCAAGTCCTGATGATGGTTACTGAAATCGAAACGTTAACATCATCATAATATATTCACCTATTTGGATTGCGTTTTTTCTCCTACCTTCATACTCTCGGATTTCATCCATATTTACTTTCATAGATATATATGTAGCACAGATTTCCCAAACTCTCTCTTACCATTTGTCCATTGTTTCCAGCAGGTCTTCTAAACTATATCCTGTGTCCATACTGAGCTGTCTTAGTTAAGTTCTTATTGGTCAGCCAACATTGGCATGTTCATGTGCAAGGATCCATTGGAGAATGTCACTTATGAATTCGTCTTTACTTCTCCACAAGTGTCCTGCATGCTTTGTTTGTCTTATTTGAGATGGAAGGTAGGTGGCAATACAACTGCTGTTTTGTAGGATGCTCCTTCCAGTATTTGTTCAGTATAGCTTGCAGCATTTTTGTATAGTTCCTGTCTAGCTTTTTCACTCTACACTTTGTCAGCATCCATATGGTGCATCCATATAGCAGAGTTAACACAACTACTGTTTGAAAGAAATTGCATTTTATTTTATTGGGTAGGTCAGACTTCCATATGATCGATAATATATTGGTAGCCATCAATGACTTTGCTCAGTACAACTCTGATTCAAATCATATATATATATATATATATATATATATATATTATTTTGTCCATTAGATCTGAAGAAGTCCTGTTATTTTTGGTGTTATTGATTCATATCAATACCCATAACAGGATGGAAATAAATTTATAATCCTAATGTGATCTGTTTTTGGTTTTCTTAAAGGTATATATATATATATATATATATTAACTTTTTTTTTTTCGTGTGTATATTCTAACATACATGCATATAAGTAAATATCAACATTGTAGGCTAGGTGAACTATATCTGATTTACCTTTAGAGCTCAAGTACTGATACACACAACTAAATGTCTTATATTCAGAGTGTTTCAAGCACTCTATGCTTTAGCCTTCTTCAGGTGCCTGTTGTATTCAGTAGTATTATTGAAATTTTAAACCGAACCCTTATTCAATCCACTAGGATAGATAAACTCTTTTCATTGATCATACTAGGGAATATAGATTCTATTTGTTAAATCTTCATATATCATCAAATGGAATGAGTAGAAACAAAACTACAAGAAAGAAGAAACTAACATAAAAAAGAAGAAATTAATAAAATATATAATATCATGCAATAAAGTATATACGCCTAAACGCTGTGGCATATATTAAATTGCTTAAAGTAATGCCACATGAAAACTATATTCTTATTATGGTTAAACCAGGACTTTTATTTGCCTGCAGAGATACAAATGACTGGGAATTAATTATTTCTTATTGACACGTGGATGACAATATATATATATATATATTTATATATATGTGTGTGTGTGTGTGTATGTGTGTGTGAGTGTGTGTGTGTGTCTTTATAACGGAGGATTTACCATATTTGGTAGTATATCACGCACTTTAAAGTCTCCGAAATTAGAATTCCTGAATTTGTAAAACTGCATAAAACTAGATTTGTTCTGACTTGAACCAAACAGGAGACAAGAATGAAAATCTATCAAAATGGTGGGGAGGCAAGTATTTAATGGCATATCATCTCCTTATGGGTTATTTAATGCTGAAATTTGATTCATTTATAAATGTTTGATTAGGATCATAACTATAATTTCAACTTAATTTTTATTTTTCTATAATAATACTCAATTATTATCACACTGTCATATGATATCAAGCATTCCTATCTAATACTCATAATTTATTCAAGCAAAGAACAAATAACAATCACGCAATTGCGTATTGGTCACAGCTGACTTACGCACTCCTTTATATTCAAGCAAGAACAGCAACCACAGTAATCGACATGCCAAACGCCATGTACAATCAAACACGTTCTCCTTGAGTGTAAAGTTTTTAATAACACCAGAAAGCACTATTCCCATACAAATACCATGAAGGACTTATCTGTGAACGTCCACATGGATAATGTTTTGTCATTCTTGAAAGAGACCGAGTTGTACCAGAAAATATAGACTTGGTTACAATCCTAAAAACACAACAAACTAATCAACTGAAAGCAAATTATTGCTGAATAGAAATACCATAAAGAAATACTTGAAAATATTTACTCGTATGCGAGTAAATGAGTCGTTTGATTTTAGTATGGTATCATCAAATTATGCATTTATTAATTGATCATTGTCAACATCTGATGGCCGAACACTACACTCATCATCTTCAAGACTCTCGTCACCACCACAAAATTTCTTAAACCACCATTGTGCTGTGCGTTCAGTTGTGGTTCCTGGGCCAAACGCTTCGTTGATATCGCAAGCTATTTCAGCAGCTTTTTGGCCTAGCTTGAATTGAAATAAGAAAATTGTGCGACTTTGCTTTTTTTCCATCTTGTATTCAATGGTCTGAAAAGACATAATTGTTTTAAAATGATTGTAATTTAAACGATTAGATAGAGCCAAAAATGCTCTTTAAAGTAAAGGTAATGAAAACTTATTTGAAAATACATCATTTGAAATCAAAATTAAAAATTCAGCAAGAACTTTCTTGTCAGCCTAATACAAACCATACATATAATATGCGTGGACAGGCTTTGGCATTAAATAACCTGTAGAGGTTGATATGCCATTAAAACCAACCAACCAACCAACCAACCAAACATGATTTATTCACAATTCTTTAATTTCAAGTAACTATCCCTATTTTTGATAATACTCATTTGTTTAAACTGCATCATGATTTCAAGTATTCTGATCAAATACTTCAGAATAATAGCAATGAAGGAGTACTCCAGAATGAGAGACTAACCTCCAGATGCAGTTTAGTATCATGCACAAAGCACCCTATTTTGGGGGGGTAGGGGGAGGTGGGGGGGTCTTACTCGTCTATAGAGGATGCAGTTGGCATATTCTTAGCTCCACTAAAGGGCTGCTGAAATGGAGTGGTAGTATTTTACATGATAATAAATTAAGCATAAAAATACTCCATTTCAAAAATTCCAAAAACATTAATAAATTGCTGAAAGTTGTGGCATATTTTGTTAAATTGCTTGAAGTAATACCGCACACTGCTTTATATTTCCCTCTACAGCAAATATAGATAAATTGATTTTTGCTGCATCTTTTATGAAATTTGACTGAAGCTTACAAACAAGAAGTCTGCAAGACAAAAAACAAAAAAATAAGAAAGAATGATTCAATGGTGACCATGATTATGCAAAGTTTTTAGCTTTTCCATAAATTGAATAATAAAGCAAGAGTTAAAACAATTCACAGTTTTAAATTTAATACTCAAGTATAGGCATTATATAACTATATTACAGTTAAAGTAGGGTAAAAACTATGATTTACTTGGTAAGTTTTAATGTTTTATAACATATTTCTTATTCTCACCTTTGAATTATATAGATATATGATATTATGAATAAGAATTATGAAACAAATAAATCAAAACTTTTATCCTAATCATTACATAGTATGCCCTTTTGTCAGGGATTAGAATATGCTGACTTTATCCTTTGCAAAGGGGTAGGAACCTCTTAAAATGGGGTGACCTGTGTATGGCACTAAACAGCATCTGATGATGAAACTCCCGTTCTGGATTCGTAGGGTGTTCCCGCTTACCCTTGTTCCGTATTACCCTGAGTGATAGTACTTGTTAGGATTTAATCTATGGGTCAAATAGAAGTATTTGAAAATTATTTGTATTAGATTAGAATACTTAATACCATATAAAAGTGTGTAAATTAGTTGTATTAAGAAGAATTACTTGAAGCTATAACCATTTACTAAGGATTATTATTATTATTATTATTTACTCAAAACCATATAACTGTTTGAAAACAAATGATTATTATTAAATATGAATAATTCATGTGAACTATTAATATTTGAAAGATATTGTATAACTGAGAGCAAAATCTTTTAAAGAACAACTATGATTTCAGGTTCAAATGAACAGCTACAGCAGCAATTGAAATACACCCTACTAAAACCTGATTGTCACTGCTGGTGAATTTCAAAAATCCAATCTGGACGTGACAACACTTTAGAAGAATGATATGCAATAAAATTGTATTCTAAACTTGGAAAAAAGGCCACAGAAACGTATGGAATGTTTCAGACTGCTTTTTGACCATCTTGCATGAATCAAGGATCAGTTTGTGAGTGGTATAAGAGATTCAATGAAGGTAGGGAGTCTGTGAGGGATGATGAGAGGTGTGGGAGGAGTAAGAAAATCAATGCACCACTGTTGATTGGCCAAAGGGTTAGGGTTAGGGTTACTATGTTGAGGATTTAAGGGAGTTCAGGAAGAAATTCTGTCGCAAGAGGCCAGCACTCTTTAAATCGGGTCAGTGGCATTTCCACCAGGACAATGAACCAGTCTATCCTTGTCACAACTCCATCCTTGTCACAGACTATTTGACCAAGATGTGCATCAAAACAGTTCCTCAGCCTCCCTATAGTCCAGATCTTGCTCCCTGTGACTTTTGCTTATTCCCTAAGCTCAGAGGCTGTCATTATGAGATAATTGAGGCTGTGATGAAGGTCATTGACACGCTCACACAAGAGGACTTTGATGGGACCTTCTAGAAGTTGTTGGAACGGTAAAACAAGTGCATTGCAGCAGGAGGAGATTACTTCAAAGGGGACTAGAGTTTCATGTGTGTACTATCAATAAAAGTGCCCATACGAAAAAAGTCTGGAAACTTATTTAATGATCCTTGTAAATGTTTAAGGAACAAAATTCCTGAACATCAAGGCATAAAATAACCATGGACAAGTTGACATGCCATTAAAATCAATCACATAATGAAATAAAAAAAAAAGTTCTGGCAGTAATGGACTAAATGAAACAATCATGATACCATTTGAACTTGGTATTAATAGGTAACATAGAAGGATTTTTATCACCAACCATTGACTTTAGTGATAGTCCATTTCTCCTCTGCTTATTCTATATAATAAACAATATCGAGTGATTAGAGGGAGGATTCAAGAGTATTTTACAAATTTGGACCTAAGATTTGTTTGAGAAACTTTCAACATTGGTTCTGTAAATGAGGAAGCAAAAATAATTGTTCAGGGGTCAGGAATTAACGGTAACATCATTCATAGAATAGGGCTATTATATATATGATTATTATTTAGTAGCACTGTTTTATGATAGGTAAGCATGGGAGATTAGGAAAATGGGATTATCAGGGTTCAGGAATTAATGCTAGCATTACTCATAGAATAAGGCTATGATATGTATAATTATTATTTTCTGGAAGTGAATAGTATAAAAATGCTTTGCCAATAAGGGATTGTCATCAAGCAATATTATAGAAATACACTGAAAATGAGGCAAAAATCAAGTTTCAGTCATCAGGAATCAAGATTAGCATTGCTGACAGAGCAGGACAAGTATATATATCTGCTAGTTTTGTAATAGGATTTTACTATGGAAACAAATTGAAAAATGAACAAAAATGAATTTTCAAAGGTCAGGAAATATGGTGAGTGTCATTAACAGAACAGTGCTAATATATATCTAATTAATCTAATCAATGATTGTAAATAATTGAATTAATAATATGCTGTGTAATTATTATATAATGAACATATCAGAAATAAAAAAGGAAATACTCCAGAATTTTGAGCTCTATCTCGTCATTCCATACAATTAAGAAGACAGGATCTGATGGAAAACAAGAAAAAGAAAGTCAATGTGATTGTAGTCATGATAGTACAAGCAGATCATTGGGTGAAGACAAGAAAATATTAAGCCTTCCGAAAAGAGGCATAGGAACCTGAGGGTCAGACTCATATCCATAAAAAATGGTACCCTTGAAAGCACCCTGAAAATATCTGAGGTGAAATTGAAGGAAACGAAGTTCCAAAGAAATGTTCTGGTACTGGGATTTACAAAGTATTGGAGATTTTCAGAGATTGCTGACATTTGATCCATTTAGGCAATCATAAGACATTTGGTCAGGATATTCAAATGCAACAAGAAGGAGGACGTATATGCATGGACTAGAATTTGTCCTGGAGAATGATATGGAAAATTCACTGAGATTCTGTGATATAAATGGATCATGCAATCTTGACCAGAAAATCAGACATTGTTTTGGTTTAATAGAACTTGTCAAATAGTGGTCTGTTGAGATGGCAAATCATTCCAGGAGATCATGGAGTAAAATTAAAAGAAATCAAAAAACTGGATAAATTCCTGGATCTTGCCAGAAAAAAAAATGTTCCCATTTCAGCAGATCACAGGGCAAAACAAAAACAAAAGAAATCTGAAAATACGTGTATCTGAACTGTCAAAAAAGCAGAACATGAAGAAGACAAGAATTGCATTTACCATTATTAGTTCACTTGATGAAGTGAATATTGTAGTGAGAACCTGAAATGACAGACATAACTGAAAAGTTTACATTAGTCCCCAACAGTCTTAGTGATATGACTGGAAGAACTAAAATTATGAGATAGAGTTGAGACTATTCAGACCATAAAAATTTAGGAAGGTGTGAGGGGAAGTACAGGAGATTTGAGAAAAATTACTGTTACCTGATTCCAAATGATATTCACTAAATAAATCTGGTGTAAGGATACAAATATTATAATGATTATTCTCTTGGACTTTGAAATATAAATAGATCACCTAATCTTGATCAGAAGACAAGACCAAGAGTTAATCAACAAAAAGAAAAAACATGTCAACTAGTGGATTTTGTCCTTTCCATCAATCACAGAGTAAAAATGAAACAAACTGAAAAGATTGACAAATACTTGGATCTTGCCAGAGAGCCAAAAATGATGTGAAATATAAAAGCAACAGTGATATTAATTGTAGTTGGTGTCCTTGAATCGCCCCCCAAGGCCTGGAAAAGAAAATGGTTGAACTGGAGATTGGATTGCATAGTTCAACAGCATATTAACATTTATTGGGTCATTTAATGCCAGAATTTGTTACTTCATTGTTGAGGTATATGTAGAATTGGATTGGATTGTTAGGTTTAATGTCATAGTAAACTTTATTAGGTCATTTAAGGATTTGATTTGGTTTGGTTTGGTTTTCCTGTTCAAAAGTAACTCATTGACAGTGTGCCAACTTGACACCAAATCTTTTGATTTATAAATGAGTTGGTTTGTAGTTAAGATCATTGCAAATGAGATTTTGGTTACAGAGATTGTGTGGAAATTTTTTTTTTTGAATTGTGAAAGATTGATAAGTTTTATCACAATTCAAATGCAGTAATTGAACAGTTTCCTAACTTTTTCTTTCAATCTAAAAGTGATTTTTATTGTGTCTTAAAGGCACAGTTGGAAGCAGAGTTTATCACCCCCAGAAGACAGTTTTGTGTAGTATTGCAGTAACATTTTTTTTCTCTTCAAAGTGACAATAGAGCTTTATGTGCTTTAGTATATAAGCTCGCAGCTGGGGATGTATTGAATACTCTTAATATAATTCTAGCCTTTGACGAAGGATAATTTTAAGTGTTTTTAGTTAAGATTTTCTGACTGATCCATAAGGAAAACAGTCATAATCTAATTTTGAACATTTTAGTGTTTAATACAATTTTAGCAGTATTATCTTGTCTGCTCCCAGATCTGTATGAGCTACCATTCTCAGCAGTTGCAGCGCCTTGTAATATTTGATTCCCAGTGCCTTGATGTGTGGTATGAATATTAATTTAGAGTCAAATGTGGATTTCTAATCAGGCAAAGTGATCTATTGTACATCCTCCTTTTCTGAATCCAATTTGATTATAGGTTTTTGGTCTCTAAATATCATGTTAATCAGGTATTAACCATTCTCTCAAATGTTTTACATATGTAACTTGAATGAGTTATTGGTTGATATTTTGATGAGTTTGCAGAATCATTTTGATTTTAGAAGGTGAGAATTATGGTAGCTTTTTTCAAACCTGTGTGAACATTTCCTAACCAGCTCATTGGACAAGTGGGAAGAGTGTTTGCCAGTGGCCTGGGAGACTAGGTTTCAAACCCAGGTTGAGTCATACCAAAGACTAAAAAAATGATACTTGATGCCTCCTTGCTTTACACTCAGCATTATAAGGTATGGATCAAGGGTAAAGTGGAGTGATCCAGGAAAAGGAGTAGCATCCTCCCCTATACCTTAGCGTTGTAGTTAATGAAGAAGAAACCCTTTGGTCACCCTCAAGTATGGTCTCTAACTTTACTTATATTTTTATTAAGTATTGAAGTGATGTTTCTGGCAAGAACTGTAGGAATTAGTAGTGGATCTCATCTGGTCCTGTGGCTGCATTGTTAATATAATAGCTGTATCTTTCTTGTTTGTGATTTTTTTTAATTGTTTTAGGTTATTTGCTTTAATATTATTTTTCCAGATATTTCTTCCAAAATTCATTCTTTTACTCCTTCACCGTCTTTTGAACTTTTGCTTTTAGCTGAATTCTGCTGTTTGTATCAGAATTTTTGTCGTTAGCTTGATCCCTAGCATCACAATTTTGTGGTAATCTTTTCTGGCATTGTTCCATGAATTTTTTTCCAGTCTGCTTTACTTGTAGTTAGGTCCTGGCTATTCAAGTAGGATTAGGAAGTGGCTGCCTTCACATGAGTCCTTATATATTTTCCATATGAGAGCCATATACATGTTTGGGCGACATATCCTGAGATCTATATCAGATTGTAAACTGATGGTTTGGTTTCTTTGTTTAATGGCATATCAACCTTTGTAGGCTATTTGATGTCAAAGCTATTCTCCTTGAAGAACAGTAGTGGTACTATTTAACCCATATCTGGGAGGATAAGGGGGTTCATACCTTTACCAAGGGTATTTGCCTGAAAATGAACATAACTGCGCGACTGGAGTATGAACTCGCTTACTATGATTCTGCAGTCCATTGCTTTAACCATTAAACCATGTGGACACCCCCTGTAAACTAATTATAAGAATTAAATAAGTTTGGGGTTTGTTTTTTAGGAGGCATAAGTTATTGTTTATTCCCTGTTGTTTATTCATCTCCTAAGAGAAAAAAAGTTTGGGAAGTCGCTCCATTAGTTTGTAAAGTTTATGATTGTTTATAGGGTTTTGTGGTGAGATATATATTAAGCAGATTGTGACTGGTTTATGTAAGGTAGCTTAAATTGCACCTGCCAGTAGATTTGTATCTAGTTCAATTCTGCTTTGAGGGATGTCATATCTAATCAGAACTGAAGAACTTCCTTCCTTATGGATGAAACTGGTCACATGAGAACCCTTTATTCTTTCTCTTTTTATCACTGTTCACTTAATGGATAAGACCATTTAGTTTCTGTCCTTGGTTGTGGAGTGAAACTGACAGTTTTCATTTCTCTTCATTGAACAGAAGAGATCTTTGTCCCCAATTCTGGCAAGTGTTTGTGTATCCCAAGGTACACTAATGATAATATTGGAACCAGGTGTGTAGGAAATGATTAAATATCCTTCCTAGTACCAAATAGTTGGTAAATTATAACCAGCACCAACCATTCTGATATTGGGATTATGAATCATGGAGATGCTAATTTTAATGTTTCTTCTTTGTTTTTGGAGCTTGACTCTTAGTGCTGATGCTTGGTTGTTTTTTTTTCTAGAGCCATATTTATATTTTGTTAAGTTTCATCATTCATTACTTCCTACCTACCCAGCTCAATGTCAGTGAGAAATACAAATTGAGGAACCTGTTCATCTTAATATGACAGAGATACAGAAGTGATGTACTCATGTATGGGAGCAGTCATGAGCACTCATTAGTTTCATCATTCAAGTATGAAGAAATGTCAGAGGCACACAGTCAAGACACAGCTGTGATCTTCCAAAGTGACTGACCCTTGCCATCACTTTAAAATACTTATTTACAAAATGAGGTTTGTCGTGTGCGGCAAGATTTTTTTTGTTTTTGGTTAATTGAAAACATTCATGTGTATATGATACATTTTGACATGATGAGCTGATGGATCAGACTGGGCCTCTGTGACTGCCCATTTAGCCCAAGTAAGAGCCAAAGTGGAGTGTTACAGGTCATGTGACCAGAAAGCACCTGGGTAATGGATCCTTCAGCCATCAGGATCCCATCCTCAGGCATTATGGTTTACTACCTAAAGTCAACAGGTGGCCCTATTTTTTTGTTGGGAGCTCTTACCCCTTTGCAGTAGATACCATCAACATATTCTACATCCAATCAATAGGACATCAAGAGATCTGAGAAAGAATCAAGACAATCCAGATCACAACAGTGTTGAGATCAGCTAGTATACTTAGAAGAGTTCTTGATATCTGAAAAGACCTGTCATTCAGACTTCAATTGAAACTAGTGTGAAAATCTTGCAAGGAGTAAAAGAGTTATAATAATAATAACTAATGGTAATACAAATATCAATATAAAAATAATACTGATAATATGCCCAATATATATATACAAATGGAAATATACATTCATAGTGAACTGGATATATGATATCAGGGTTTTAATCAGTTTTATTTGGAAGTTTCCCAGACATTGAGTTATTCTTTTGTTGTTGTTTGGAAGGTGATAAAGTCAAGTGACTAAATTTTATTTATCTATTTTTGGAGATATATTCACCTATTATCATGTTTTTGTCAGAATTGATATATGCTTTAAAAATATAGTTACCATGCATAAAAAGAATATATATATATATATATATATATATATATATATATATATATATATTCTTTTCTATATATATATATATATATATATACAAAGCTCTTCTCATGAATTGAGCTCTCCAGCAAACGATAAACATATTTGTAAATGTATATACACATACAAAATTCCTTCTCTTATGCTTCCAGGGACAAGAACGTTGGAGCAAGATATTGGACTGACATAAAGTCAGACGGGTTTCGAACCTGGTTTAAAGCATCTCATGTGTCTATCCATGCTGAAGAGTTGTGATACAATGAAAGAGTCTGTCTGTGAACGACAATATGTATATATATATATATATATATATATATATATATATATATATATAAAACACTAAACTGCATCCAGTGGTGAGACTCCAGTTTTGGAGCTCTGGAGAATGTGGCATCACTGCTTTATACTCACACATTCATTTTCACCCAAAGTGGTAGCATCTGTCAGGGTTCCATCTAAAGGTAAGATAAATCTATCTGATTGGTTGGTTGTTTGTTTGGATTTTATGGCATATCAATCAATGTAGGTTATTAAATGCCAAATCCAGTTTTATGCAAATAGTCAGTTCTATTTCAAATAATTCAGTTTAGGATAAGTATGCAGTTTAAATGTAAGTACAGTTTAATTGTGAAAAAGATTTCTATTTCAAGCTATTCAGTTTAGTCAAGCAGTTTTAATTCAGTTAATTCAGTTTAGAATAAGTACAGATTTTGTTTACACACAGTTAAATGTCAAAACAGTTCTATATTAAACAAATCAGTTTAGTGTAAGTACAGTTTCAATGTCAAAAAACAGTTCCATTTCAAATAATTCAGTTTAGAATAACCACGCAGTTTGAATGTAATTGTCAAAAACGTTTCTATTTCAAACTATTCAGTTTAGTCAAACAGTTCTAATTCAAACAATTCAGTTTAGCATAAGTATGCTATTAGTTCTATTTAACCCATAGATAGGGCCCTATCAGGTGCTACCATACCAGGCCAGAGAGGACCTAGGAGCAATGGCAATGAAAGGGTACTCTGCATTCCCTAAAGCCTCAGCATCATTGGAACCTCACCATCAGATTGTTTAGTGTCATATCCAGGACACTCATTGGTGGGGTCTTACTTCTCTGTAGAGCCGCAGTCTGTGTATTCTACAGCCCCAGCTGACTGGGCAAAAATCTGCCTGAGATAATTTAAAAAATGATTATCAGTTACATTAATATGTTAGCTTTCAAAACATTGATATCACAACTAAGTCTGAAATGTTTACCTATTTAAAATGTTTGTGATGATAAATTCTTATATCATTCATAATTAGAGACTATAATTGTTGAACTGACTTTTTTATATAATAATATAACAAAGATGACATTCTATAAAAACAATCAACCAATCAATCAACATCTCTTTTTAGATGATTTGATATTCAAATAGCACCAAACCCTACACATATCTATGATAAAGTTTAATTTATAAATTATGTACAATAAGAGATGAGAATTCTTCCAATCTGTTGCTTAGTCATTATTATCATATGGTTGAAATGCCGGGAGAAAAAGCTAGATGGGAACTATACAAGGATGCTGCATGCTGTTTTGAATAAATCCTGAAAGCAGAACCTTACAAAACAGCAACAGTATGCCCACTTACCCCATCTGACCAACCATCCAAGTAAGAACAACAAGATATGATGGGTAGTGCTAGATTAGCAAAGACAAACTAATGAGTGATGTTCTCCAGTTCTTCATAAGTCACAGGATGCTGTGTAGAGGATTTATCAAGAATGATAGTCAATAGTGATGGATAATGAGAGACAGAGAGAGACAGCTAAGGTAACCTATGTCATCAACATGCCTTGATAATGACGATGACAGTTGTAAAAGTTATGTGATGAACATATAATTTGTATTTTTTTGTTCTTTGTAAATAGAGAACTCATAAACAGAGCTTTTTATCCTAATTGCATATCTCTCTACACTTTTAGCCATGTGTTAGATGAAGCAGAAATTGATTATTAAGTTTATACATTGATAGACTTAGTATAATGTTCAGTATTTGCGATGGGTTGAGAAGAATTGGATTTAGGGAATTATGTCGAAAAATAAATACTAGGGTGGATCAACAGTTTTGTAAATATTTGCAATCATGTTAGTCCCTGAAATAAACTCACGGAAATTGAGGGAATCAGGCTAATACCACTCCCTGCAGATAGTCGAGACCTAGCTCCCTCAGATTATTACTTCTTCTAATCTGTGGTTCAATATGCTTCAACTACCAAGAGGAAGTGGAAATTTCAGTGAAGGAGTTTTTCATCTCAAAGAACAAAAACTTTTAGAAAAGTGGCCTCAGATGGTACCACATAAAGGCCATTATTTTGAATGCCAGCCAATTTTGTTGTAACTTGAAGAATAAAACAAATAAGTTACCCAAATATTGCAAAACTTTTGACTCACCTTAGTACATATGGTCCATCCTACTCTCTATACCCTGCATAACTAACTATGCTAACATCTTGAAGGTCTTTTTTCTTGGTAATAATATAATCAAGGATATGCCCATGTTTGGACCTTAGGTGTATCCAAGTAATCAAATGAATTTCCTTCAGCTGAAAAACAGTATTGCTAATAACAAATTTGAATTCAGTGCAGAGGTGGAGAAAACAAAGACTATCACAATTCATCTTAACTAATTCATGTTCTGCTAGTGATTCAGAGGTGTCATGATCATATCCAATACAAGTGCTTAAGTCTCCAAGGACGATTTTGTTAGTATTTGAAATTGAGGTTCTAGCTGATCTAAGATCATAATTGAAAGCCATAATAGATTCCTTGTTGCTGTCAAGAGTGAGAGCATAAACAGAAAGGATACTAATGAAGCAGTTGCAAGGTAAAGGAACATGATTCTGTCTCAAAAGCCTGTTCTAATTGGTTGGTTAATTTTGCCCAAACAGAAAACTTAACAGCTTCTCCTTGTCTTTCTCTTTTTTGTTAATCTTTCAAGAAGCTGTATCCTATGTCAGCTGATCTTCCTCGATCAGATAGATTTCTGAGATTACGGCAATGTCAATGTTGTAGCAAGATAACTTCTTTTGTTTTATGCTTGTTTGTTGTTCAGGGATGTTTGATACCTTACACAGTCAAGAATTGTTCTGAAATTCCATGTTTCTTGCTAATGTATCTTCCTTTTTTTTTCCTCCACCTGTTGTGAACATCTATCTGGTTGAACAGGCATTGGTTTGAGTCAACTTTTCTTGACCCTTCCTAGTTTTCTGGAAGATCAGTGCTACCCAGAAAGGGCTGCTCAGACAGGGCCTTGCGGCTGTTCTGTCAACAATATATCAATGTTAGATGAGCCTAGAGCAGCCCACATACAGATTCATTACGATGTGCTCCCAGCTATTCAAGCACATCTTACCACTCCACTGTCACTGTGGGGTTTTAATGAGATGTTGGTATATTTTGTGAATGATACTACATGACACACACAACATCATCTTCTCTTCTAGGATCTGATATTCACCAATAATTATTATGTGCTCTTAGCTATTTAAGCACATCTTGCCACTCCACTGTCACTGTGGGGTTAGATGAGATGTTGGTACATTTTGTGAATGATGCTTCATGACACACACAACATCATCTTCTCTTCCAGGATCTGATATTCCCCAATAATTATTATGTGCTCCTAGTTATCTAAGCACATCTTGCCACTCCACTGTCACTGTGGGGTTTGATGAGATGTTGGTACATTTTGTGAATGATGCTTCATGACACACACAACATCATCTTCTCTTCCAGGATCTGATATTCCCCAATAATTATTATGTGCTCCTAGCTATTTAAGCACATCTTGCCACTCCACTGTCACTGTGGGGTTTGATGAGATGTTGGTATATTTTGTGAATGATACTACATGACATACACAACATCATCTTCTCTTCTAGGATCTGATATTCCCCAATAATTATTATGTGCTCCTAGCTATTTAAGCACATCTTGCCACTCCACTGTCACTGTGGGGTGTGATGAGATGTTGGTATATTTTGTGAACGATGCTACATGACAAACACAACATCAATTTCTCTTCCAGGATCTGATATTCCCCAATAATTATTATGTGCTCTTAGCTATTTAAGCACATCTTGCCACTCCACTGTCACTGTGGGGTTTGATGAGATGTTGGTACATTTTGTGAATGATGCTTCATGACACACACAACATCATCTTCTCTTCCAGGATCTGATATTCCCCAATAATTATTATGTGCTCCTAGCTATTTAAGCACATCTTGCCACTCCACTGTCACTGTGGGGTTTGATGAGATGTTGGTATATTTTGTGAACGATGATACATGACAAACACAACATCATCTTCTCTTCCAGGATCTGATATTCCCCAATAATTATTATGTGCTCTTAGCTATTTAAGCACATCTTGCCACTCCACTGTCACTGTGGGGTTAGATGAGATGTTGGTACATTTTGTGAATGATGCTTCATGATACACAAAACATCATCTTCTCTTCCAGGATCTGATATTCCCCAATAATTATTATATGCTCCTAGCTATTTAAGCACATCTTGCCACTCCACTGTCACTGTGGGGTTTGATGAGATGTTGGTACATTTTGTGAATGATGCTTCATGACACACAAAACATCATCTTCTCTTCCAGGATCTGATATTCCCCAATAATTATTATGTGCTCCTAGCTATTTAAGCACATCTTGCCACTCCACTGTCACTGTGGGGTTTGATGAGATGTTGGTACATTTTGTGAATGATGCTTCATGACACACAAAACATCATCTTCTCTTCCAGGATCTGATATTCCCCAATAATTATTATGTGCTCCTAGCTATTTAAGCACATCTTGCCACTCCACTGTCACTGTGGGGTTTGATGAGATGTTGGTACATTTTGTGAATGATGCTTCATGACACACAAAACATCATCTTCTCTTCCAGGATCTGATATTCCCCAATAATTATTATGTGCTCCTAGCTATTTAAGCACATCTTGCCACTCCACTGTCACTGTGGGGTGTGATGAGATGTTGGTACATTTTGTGAATGATGCTTCATGACACACACAACATCATCTTCTCTTCCAGGATCTGATATTCCCCAATAATTATTATGTGCTCCTAGCTATTTAAGCACATCTTGCCACTCCACTGTCACTGTGGGGTTTGATGAGATGTTGGTACATTTTGTGAATGATGCTTCATGACACACACAACATCATCTTCTCTTCCAGGATCTGATATTCCCCAATAATTATTATGTGCTCCTAGCTATTTAAGCACATCTTGCCACTCCACTGTCACTGTGGGGTTTGATGAGATGTTGGTATATTTTGTGAACGATGATACATGACAAACACAACATCATCTTCTCTTCCAGGATCTGATATTCACCAATAATTATTATGTGCTCTTAGCTATTTAAGCACATCTTGCCACTCCACTGTCACTGTGGGGTTAGATGAGATGTTGGTACATTTTGTGAATGATGCTTCATGACACACACAACATCATCTTCTCTTCCAGGATCTGATATTCCCCAATAATTATTATGTGCTCCTAGTTATCTAAGCACATCTTGCCACTCCACTGTCACTGTGGGGTTTGATGAGATGTTGGTACATTTTGTGAATGATGCTTCATGACACACACAACATCATCTTCTCTTCCAGGATCTGATATTCCCCAATAATTATTATGTGCTCCTAGCTATTTAAGCACATCTTGCCACTCCACTGTCACTGTGGGGTTTGATGAGATGTTGGTATATTTTGTGAATGATACTACATGACATACACAACATCATCTTCTCTTCTAGGATCTGATATTCCCCAATAATTATTATGTGCTCCTAGCTATTTAAGCACATCTTGCCACTCCACTGTCACTGTGGGGTGTGATGAGATGTTGGTATATTTTGTGAACGATGCTACATGACAAACACAACATCAATTTCTCTTCCAGGATCTGATATTCCCCAATAATTATTATGTGCTCTTAGCTATTTAAGCACATCTTGCCACTCCACTGTCACTGTGGGGTTTGATGAGATGTTGGTACATTTTGTGAATGATGCTTCATGACACACACAACATCATCTTCTCTTCCAGGATCTGATATTCCCCAATAATTATTATGTGCTCCTAGCTATTTAAGCACATCTTGCCACTCCACTGTCACTGTGGGGTTTGATGAGATGTTGGTATATTTTGTGAACGATGATACATGACAAACACAACATCATCTTCTCTTCCAGGATCTGATATTCCCCAATAATTATTATGTGCTCTTAGCTATTTAAGCACATCTTGCCACTCCACTGTCACTGTGGGGTTAGATGAGATGTTGGTACATTTTGTGAATGATGCTTCATGACACACAAAACATCATCTTCTCTTCCAGGATCTGATATTCCCCAATAATTATTATATGCTCCTAGCTATTTAAGCACATCTTGCCACTCCACTGTCACTGTGGGGTTTGATGAGATGTTGGTACATTTTGTGAATGATGCTTCATGACACACAAAACATCATCTTCTCTTCCAGGATCTGATATTCCCCAATAATTATTATGTGCTCCTAGCTATTTAAGCACATCTTGCCACTCCACTGTCACTGTGGGGTTAGATGAGATGTTGGTACATTTTGTGAATGATGCTTCATGACACACAAAACATCATCTTCTCTTCCAGGATCTGATATTCCCCAATAATTATTATGTGCTCCTAGCTATTTAAGCACATCTTGCCACTCCACTGTCACTGTGGGGTTTGATGAGATGTTGGTACATTTTGTGAATGATGCTTCATGACACACAAAACATCATCTTCTCTTCCAGGATCTGATATTCCCCAATAATTATTATGTGCTCCTAGCTATTTAAGCACATCTTGCCACTCCACTGTCACTGTGGGGTTTGATGAGATGTTTGTACATTTTGTGAATGATGCTTCATGACACACAAAACATCATCTTCTCTTCCAGGATCTGATATTCCCCAATAATTATTATGTGCTCCTAGCTATTTAAGCACATCTTGCCACTGCACTGTCACTGTGGGGTTTGATGAGATGTTGGTACATTTTGTGAATGATGCTTCATGACACACAAAACATCATCTTCT
Organism: Sepioteuthis lessoniana; assembly: GCA_963585895.1. Lineage (NCBI taxonomy): Eukaryota > Metazoa > Mollusca > Cephalopoda > Myopsida > Loliginidae > Sepioteuthis > Sepioteuthis lessoniana. Next base: position 12,052,363 of record OY757911.1, read on the forward strand.
CTTCCAGGATCTGATATTCCCCAATAATTATTATGTGCTCCTAGCTATTTAAGCACATCTTGCCACTCCACTGTCACTGTGGGGTGTGATGAGATGTTGGTACATTTTGTGAATGATGCTTCATGTCACACACAACATCATCTTCTCTTCCAGGATCTGATATTCCCCAATAATTATTATGTGCTCCTAGCTATTTAAGCACATCTTGCCACTCCACTGTCACTGTGGGGTTTGATGAGATGTTGGTACATTTTGTGAATGATGCTTCATGACACACACAACATCATCTTTGCTTCCAGAATCTGATATTCACTAATAATTACATTAAAGGAAAATTTTAATAATTATCTATTTGATTATACATACATTTTTATTATCTAGTATTAAATTCTAAACTCTTTGAAATAATAACTGTTATCCTCAGCATATTCTAAAACATATATCCTTTTAAAATAACTTTGGGCTTTCCACAGGTAAAGATACTACACTCATAAGTAAAAATTCTGGGAGTGTTAAATTAATCCAGATACAAATAATCCTATCATTTTTTATGGGAACAACACTAGAGTGTGTATATATATATATATATATATATATATATATATATATATATATATATATATATACTAACTAATGTAAAATACTAGTGTGAAAATCTGAGTCATGAGTTTTTATCCTGTTTTATTATGATATTATTTTATACTTGAAATATATTGTGATAATACACTGTATTTTCATACATTGAGCAATATAAAGATTTTATAGATCAAAAATCACATTTAGCATAGCATTTGAATCATAATTGTGTGTACATGTATGTGTACTTGCATAAATGAGTGTGTACATAAATATACGAAGTGGTATATACTAAAATACACACACACATGTATATATATATATATGCTCTGTAGTAAATACAAGTGAATTTGCATATAAGGATGAATATAAGATTTTGGAAAATCACATTGATCTATTTTGATAGTAGTTTAGTGTGATGATGCTAGATCACTTGTGTAAGTGAGCAATCTGATTTTCAAAATTGTCTTCTTTCTCATACCATCAGATTTCATTTCAAAAATTACTTACATATATATATATATATATATATATATATATATATATGTGTGTGTGTGTGTGTGTGTGTCTGTGTATGTAAGTATGTATAAAATAAACATGATTGATGATAATGATCAATGATGAATGCTTAACTATATAAATTTCAGATATATTTATATCTTTAACTGATTTCTTTCTAAATTGGAAGCTGAATATGAAAAAGATTAGATAAGATGCAAATCAAATCTAGGCATAAATAATCTCAATGGGAATATAATGTTTACTGAATCAATTGATGAATATGACCGTTTTAACCTTTTACTAAATTCTAAATCTCAAGGTTGTGATTAATAAACTGAATTACGAACTTCCATATCATAATACACAATGAAGGAAAATCATTAAAATGTGAGTGATATAAGATTTTCAATTTAAAAATAAAGAAAAAAATTATAATTTACTTGGTGAGATTTATTGTTTCCTTTGAATAATTTTTCGACTTTAAATAATCCAAGAGAAAGTTTCAATATATATATGTATATATATATATATATATATATATATAAAGGTTTATCAGGAAAGCATCCAACCATTTTGAATATCTTAAGAACCAGTTGTACAGCTCAGTTGTGCAGCTCAGATACATGAGAAGCCATTATCTCATGAGAGTTCACAGTAAGAAACTATTGAGCAAGCTTGAGTATTGTGTGACCATTACATTTACAATTACATCATGCACGAGTACTTTTTGGTAAAACATTGTATTATACCAGTAGGCTATCCTTTCCTGAAAACTGCTACTACACTTTTTACATTATATTTTTACTCACTTCACTTTGTACCAGACAAAGCTAAGCTATGTAAATATCTATTTTGAGTTGAATGATAGTTTAGATAATTGTATATTTTCTACTAATGCTAGAAAAAAATTAATTTCACTTCAATATTTTTTAGGCAGACAAGTTTTCCTTACCTGGAGGTTTGATGCAGAAGTCTTCCTATTTATTCATTATTATGCCATCTTAGTCTAAGGTAAGTTTATTATATAAGTATTAAGTCTTGATTAGTGGAGTAGTTGTTGGTGACCGAAGTCGAGGGCGACCAGAAGGCTCCCTTTTCAATAACTACTACACCAAGGTGTAGGGGAGGGCACTACTCCTTTCCCTGGATTGTTCCACTTTACCCTTAATATGTACCTTATATTGGTGAGTGTTCAGCAAGGAGGTATCAAGTACTGTTTCTAAATGATGTGATCTGGGATTGAAACCAGGTCTCCTGGATCATTAGCAAACAGTCTACCCACTAGGCCAATGAGCTGGTCAGGTGTGTATTTGAGCTCTGATAAAAAAAAGGTATAACTTCAAATGGTAATTTTCAAGAACATCTTGGCTCTCCTCTTTTGAAAGATTGGTGCTAAGCGTCACATCATGCACCACGTGTTCTTATTTACTCAGTCAAACTTAGTCTGGTATAAGAACACAGCAGTGGGACACCCTCTGAGGATTAGACTTACTCTCACAGGGATTTAGATGGGCTTAACATTATGACACCCAATAAACAGCTGTAGATAGACAGTTAGAAGAAATACTAGTCAAAAATTAATAATGACTGACAATGTTTCATCTAACAAAAAATAATGATAGCATTTTATGATATCTAAAATATTGAGAATACTCAAGGATCATCATATCTTGTGCAAGTCACTTGATTAATTTTTATTGATTAGTGTATTTGATGGATTGCATTTGTTTTTTATTTATTGCCTTTGTTTTTGTTGTTTTTTTTTTTTTTTTTTTTTTGTTAACTAAACTGATATTTCCTCAAATTTAGAATCTAGCAGAGATTTAATTCCATGATCCTACTCACAGTTCGAGAGTAAAAGAAACTTGAGAAGCCGACATGATTTGAAAATAAATTTCACAAATAGGAGTTAGATTAAGAGAAAATGTGGACATCTATAGAAAGCCATAGCTACAGGCTGCTTTTTATATGATAATTTATTTTATTTTTGGTGTTTTTATCACACTATACTCTTCAAATGTCTGTCATATTTGATAGTTTTAAAGCATTTTTGAATGGACCATTTGCTTGATCCACTGAAATATGTTGTTCTCATTCAATATCTTAGCTAAGAAATTACAGAACTTGTAACTTCCTTTTGATGCCTCTCTGTTCAGTTGGTGTATGTATCTACACTACCCGCCTCATGGATTGAACTCACAACATATTGTTTTACCAGTGATTTTATTATCTCAGCTATATCCTCTACAGCACCCAGACTTTTGAAAACATTTGTCTGTTCTTGGCTGACTGAATGGATTATTTAAGAATAAGCATAAGTTCTACTTCTTTCAGTTATCTTATTTTACAGTGCAGTGGTAATGATAGGTTCAATTATATTTCCCTTTGTAAAGCACTTTATCAGCAGGGTTTGAAATATTCTGACCCTATCCCCAGCAGATGGGTAAGACCCTACCCACCAGAAAATGGTGTCCAGGGTACTACACAAAACTGAATCAAATGGTGAGGTTCCAGTTCTGAAGATCTGTGAATTATGGAATAACAAGTAGAATACCTCTTCATTGCCATTACATCCAGGATCACTCAAACACAGTGTGATAGTGATTGTTAGGGTCCCATCTCGGGTTTAGATAAATCTGTTGAAAATCTATCTTTTTTCAATTGGAATACTTGATGCCATATACTATTTACCCAACCCCTCCGCTCGAGCAGGATATGACACAAGGTCAATTTTTAAGCGGAGTTTAGCAGGTTTGAATTCAGAGTTTTCCTTCTCCTAGACTAGTTGCCTCACCAAGGCTGAAGAACCTAGTCCGTCCTACTATTTACCCATAGCTGGAGGGAGAATAATTGGATTCATACCTTTCCCAAGGGTATTAGTGCTATGTGAAATGCAATCAGTCTCGTCCAGGTTTTGAACTCGTGTCGCCGTGTCCATGTCCTACGACGATAACCATTACACCATGGGCACCTCCTAGATGCCATATAACTGTAAATTATTTGGTTTGGTTTCTTTGTTTAATGGCATGTCAACCTTTGTAGGTTATTTAATGCCAAACCCGTTCTCCTAGAAGAAGCAGTACTATTTAACCCATAGCTGGGAGGATGAGGGGGTTCATACCTTTCCCGAGGGTATTTGCCTGAAAGTGAATGTAATAGCGTGAGTGGAGTACGAACTCGCTTACTACGATTCTGCAGTCCATCGCTTTAACTATTACACCTTGAGGACACCCCCTGTAAATTATTTGTATTGATAATAGTTACTTGAAGCTTTAATTGTTTACAAAAGATTATTATCAGTCACTTGATACATATAATTGTTGGAAATAAATGAATATTATTAAATAGAAATAATTACCTGAAACTATGTCTTAATGGTTAGAGTGTTTGTCAATGGTCCGGGAGACCGGGGTTCATTCCCAGGTCGAGTCATACCAAAGACTCAAAAAATGGTACTTGATGCCGTCTTGCTTAGCACTCAGCACTATAAAGTAATAAATCAAGAGTTAAGTGGAGCAACCCAGGGAAAGGAGTAGTGCCCTCCCCTACACCTCAGTGTAGTAGCTATTGAAAAGGGAGCCTCTGGGTCGCCCTTGACTACAGTTGCCAACTTTACTTACTTATGTCATCAATATGCAAGTAGCAAAGGCATGGACTGCTATCAATAGGTTATTGATCATATGGAAGTCAAACCTGTCCAATAAAATAAAATGTAATTTTTTCCAAGCAGTGGTCCTGGTAATTCTACTATATGGATGCACTACATGGATGCTAACTCAGCATATTGAGAAAAAGCTACACTGGGACTGCACAAGAATGCTACAAGTCATACGGAACAAATCCTGGAAGCAACATCCTACAAAGAACCAGCTGTACAGCTACCTACCTCCCATCTCTTAAATCACCCAAATGAGATGGACAAGACATGTGGGACACTGCTAGAGAAGTAAGACTAAATTGATAAGTGATGTTCTCCAGTGGACCTGTTTCCATGGTTGTACACATGTTGGATGACCAACAATAACCTATCTATAACAGCTCTGTACAGACACAGTGTGTAGTCTAGAGGACCTGTCGGAAGTGATAGATGATAGAGATGAATGGTGAGAGAGAGTCAAAGAAATCTGTGCTAGTAGCACAACATGATGATGATGATGATAATATTATTATTAACTGGGGAGTTCTTGTAGCCTAATAGTTAAATTGCTGAACAGTTGTAACATATCCAGATATGGCCATGTGAAACGTACATAGAATGTTCATAACATATATACATAGAATATAGGAATCCCTAAACACTAAAAATGACTTCTTAGTTCAGGTACCTTTGAGTTAAAGGTTTCGACATAAGGAAGAGAGATGCACAATCTTTCTATGATGACTTTTCCATCTGCACCTATCACGTGTGGCGCCCATAGTGCACAAATTCGTCTGGCCTCTGCGAGCCCAGAAAGTTGACCCTTCTCGTTCGGTGTCTTGTTCTCAACTACTGACTTTTACAAATCTCCCAAAATCCTCTGTGCACGCTTCCGGTGCATGATGTCATTCACATCCCTGGTCATATACTCTCTCTGGGATTTTTATTTTGACATCTGTGAATGACACATCCTACCCGTGCGCGCGTTAACACCTGCACTCAAGTTTGTACCTAACTAATCTATGCACTGAGCCAAAAGCTTCTCAGCCTAACTACACCCAAAGGCAAGATACATGAAACGAAATCTCTCGGCCATTATATTACACTGTCACTTTAAAACAAGAGAGTTGAACTTCAATCACACTATTACATTCACATTCAGACTGATACCCTTCAGAATGGTATAAACCTCCTTATCCCCACCATCTATAAATAGCATAAATAGTATCACTGCTCTTCTTTCACAAGGATGACTTTGGCATTAAAATAGCTACAAAGGTCGATATGCCGTTAAACAAAGATATCAAACCAAACTGATATAATTATCAGTATTAGATAAAAATACTTAAAAACCATATATATATGTGTGAATTATTTGTATTAGATAGGAATACTTGATATATAACTGTGTGCGAAAAAAAGCAGCTACAGAAAAAATGCAAATATAAATGTAAAATGAATTGAAATAGAATAACCCTAAATGGGTTCACATGTTGTTAAAACTAATGAATTGATTCCCTTGTTAAATTTTCACCCCTCATATAGAGACCTGTATGGCCTTTATAAAAAGGAAATCCTATGCGTAGATAAAAATGTTCAAACTTTTAAAAGTTTAATTTTTACTGTTAAATTTTGTGTCATTCATAAGAATGACTGGAGAAAAATTTGATATAAAAAAATTATTTGTGTTAATGTTAAAAAGCAAAAAACAAAAATGAGGAATTCTATATTAGAAAAAAATTGTCGACAGGATAAAATGATTTTTACTATAAATAATCTGCATTAAGGCAAATTTTTTTTGGATTCCAACCTGGTTTTAAAAATTTGTTATTGGCTATTTATCAATAAAATATTTTAGGAATTATTCATTTGTCAATTTATTTGTGAATAGGGTATTTTGTTAGAAATATTTTTTTGAAAATATATTTTCAAATTTGCACTTTTTATCTAAAACAAAAGAAGATTTTTCTTGGTTTTCTCAGATATATTGCATGCCCAAATATCTGCTGCCACCCCAACAGCAGTTTCAGAGTGTGCAGGTCCCTACACCACCTATTTCATTGTTTCTCTAAGCTTTTTGTTTTGTCATTTTTCCATTTCAAGTTGGTGTGGTTTGGTTATTTTATTTAATAGCACATCATACATTTTGGGTTATTTAATGCAAAATCTTTTTTTTGTACATATGATTTATATGTGAATTGTGGGTTGGTTGTTTAGTTATTTTCTTTAATAGCAATTTCTAGCTTATGTAACAGTTTTCCTCCCCATATATGATCAGCCATACCTAATTTCATGGTCTCTCCACTGCTTACAGTTTTCATGTTTCCTATTTTTAGGTGATTGGTCTCTGCTTTTATATTCTCTACCACAGTTGTCATTACACACAGTTGTTGGTTATGTTTTAAATACAAATTTCATTCTAGTGAGGTATCTGTGAAAAGTCACACTATTTTTTAACTATTTTCCCATTTTTAAGATCTTTACATTATTTTTTCCTAACTTATCTTTGATGTAGAATGACTCCAGATAATTTGTGACTATTGCCTGCAAACTCTAATGTCTACTGGTAGATGCTAATAGAATTGTTGTTTTTCATACTTCTTTGTTTAGAATAAGTTTGAGTAGCCATTTGAGAAGCCATGATACGGATACATGAAAACATTCAAAGGCATAAAATGTTCATATGCATAGGAATCCGACGACTCTCTTGGTTCAGGTATGAAACTTTTATTACCTTCTTGACTGTTAGGTTTTCGACACGAGGAGAGAGAGACACAATTTTTACTATGCTGACTGTCTGTCTAGCGTCAGCTCTCAACTCACTGACCCAAGCAATGCACATGCACCTCGCAGCAAACAACTGCACTTGTCTTGGTCCAAATCTCAACTAACAGCTTTTTTCAAAATACCCAAGAATCCCAGCCCATTGCTTCCGGGCATGACGTCATTCACATCCCCAGTCCTATTTTCTATTCGGGGTTTTTATCATGACATCTGTGATTGTCACACACCCCCGCATGAGCGTGAAGACCTGCAGTCAATATGTGCACCTAACTTACCCGATTGATAAGATATAACCAATGAAAAATGATATAAAAAAATCCTTCCGTAATTATATAACACATTTAGAATTTTGCTTTGTGTTGTAGGCAATGGATGGGGCTTTTCTTTAAACCGCAAAGGGTTAAAAAATTATCAGTTATCTTTACATATTATGAGCAGTAAATTGTTGCAAGTCTTTATCACAAGCATTTTTTGTAAGGACCATTGCTTTAAAAAAATCGATTTGTTATTACAGAGATTTAAACAAACATCTTATCTGAAAAGAAAATAGTCAATTTAGTATGAAAAAAATGTATTTTAAAGGTTATTCTTTGAGCCTTTAATCATATGTAAGAAGTTTTTTGAAAGATAAATGGTTTGGGTTTGTCATGATTCCTTGAACATCAAACAAAGCTTGAAAAATACCCAAGGATAATAGGAAACTCTGCAAAGCTGAGATATTATCATATGATTATATAGCAATCATCCTTTTCTGCCTTATACAATATTGGCTTCAAAGGTTTGTAATTTTAGACCCATCTCAGCATAGATACAAAATGTTATAATATTCATATCTATCACACATGTTCGTTTGTTCATTATCAAAGTTAATTCTTATTTACTTTCTTATCTTAGACTGTTCATATGTAACAGTGTTTATAGCTATCTCAGTCTATTCAGATCTATTTTTGTTCCAATTTAACAAGTTCATTCTGTTATTATCTATCTTACTTTCTATCTCTGAGGGTCGATTGAAAAGTTAATAGGCTGACCAAGAAACTCTCATGGAATGTGATCAAATGAGTTTTATTTTCCAACATATTCCCTCTTGCAGTCCACCCACTTCTTCCATCGTTGGTGAAGGGTCTGGATCCCAGTGGTCAAAAAAATCAGCAGCTGCAAGTACAGTGTCAGCAAACAAATTTTTTTGGTCTACCCTTAGAAATGCCTGTTCATTTCTTGCTTCATCAGATTATTAATTGCAACCTAAAGCCACACCATAACTGATGTTGGTGTAATTTTAGTTAAAAGTCTCTTCAGGGTGGAGTTGCTTGCCTCATACTCCCTCGTTTTGAATTGAGAATCTAGCAGCCTATTCTACACTACTATTTACCTATTGCTGATTGATTGATTGATTTTAAAGCCATGTTGACTTATCTGGGATTATTTTATGCCTAGAGTTTAGTAAATTGCAAACAGTATATATTGTTTTGGTCTCCATTCATATTGCATACATAGTTTATATTTCCATTTTTTGTGTAGTTTCTTCAGACTTTTTAGCACATACTTATATATCAAGTATTCCTATTTAATAGATAATTTTTAAACTGATCTATTTAAACAATTGATGGGACAGGACCCTAACAAGTTCTTACACTCCAGGTCAGAGTGGATCTAAGAATAAAGGTAATGAAGGGACACTCCACACTTCCCAGATCTCCAGAAGTAAACCCTCATTGCCAGGTGCAGTTTCAGGTCATACCTTTTGGGGATAGGTTCTACGCCTCTGCAGAGGATACAATGAGTGTATTCTAAGCCCTGCCAACAGAGTAAGAATTAAGAGAAGAAATCTTGTCTTTTTCAAAATGAAATACAGCCTTGTTTGGGACTTGAACTTGGCACATCAAGTTCATTTCACTCTACTCATTATTCCTATTTGTTCATCCCAGCCTGTTCATAATTATCTGATATAATTTCTTATTACTAAAGCATTAAAACACTATTACTAAAAAAATCTATGTCACAGGGATTTTTTTATTAACATCTACTCTTCTTATAACTACAAATATCTCTCCATTATTGGGATCATGATATTTCAGTACTAGTTTGTGATGGTAATATCTATGTTCCTCTATGCATATCTTTATATTCTGCTTGGCTACAGTCAGATGCTGGTTTATTGTATTTAAAGTTAAAATTCACTATGTTGACATTATTTTTGCATCTAAGTAAGTTTAGTTTGGGGTTTGTAAGTAATTTCTCAAACGCAAGTGTCAGAGCTGCAGCCTCAGATCAATGTGCCCTTTGTGGACCTGCATGAAGGATGATGTGGTTTGAATTAGTGTCAGTGGCTATTTTTTTCTCATCAACAGACACTACTCTTATTGATGAGTAACAATAGTTTCCAGGCTGAACTATTTGATACTGGCTGTTGACTGATAAGGTTCATCTACCCAGTATCAGTTGAAGCATGCCATTGACCTGCTTTTGAATTCATCTCCCTTGCTTCACATCCACCATGCTGCATCCAATGGTTTCTAATGCTATTCACACATATAGTTTGTACAATACTCTCCTCTCTTAGAATCTGTTATCCAGTAACAAGCTAGTTCAAGATGGCTGAGTTCTTATGGAGCCTGCATGTTTTATAATCGTTGAGTTTGACCTCTCCAGTCAGATCATAGTTTTATTTTCATGATGTTATACATGTCTGGTGCTACATTTGCAGGGTTTTGTTTAAGTAATTTTTCTTTCTCAAAAATGACTTTCTAAGTTTTAACTTAATTAAACACCTTGAGAAGACATCAATAATGAATATGAAAACATTGTTACTACCAATATAGAAATACCGTCCAAGTTTATACCAACCTAACAAAGAAGCATATACAGAGTTCTATGGGAGTTAATTACAGTTAAGAAAAAAAGAGATTGCATAAAAAACATCCTTACTTAATAAAAAAAAAACAATAAATGCCAGTTCACTGAAACTTAGGAAAGTCTAGAGAGAACTAACACATACCAAAAAGAACAACTAGAATTTATTCAAAACAAAATCAATGAAATCAGAAATTCTGAAAATAGATAATCACAATTAGCACAGCAGACAGGAAATGAAGTGATTTGAAAGAAAAGCACTGCAAGAACAAAACTAAAAGCTGCCAGCCAAGAAAAAAGACTTCACAAGTGGAAAGAACATTTCAAAATCTGCTTGGAAACTCATGTATAAACCTACAGAAGGAATTATCAATGGCCAACAAAGCATCAAACTTGGACAGAAGAAGAACTTGATGCTGTACTGAAAAAAATAAAAGCAAGAAAATCTGCATGCCTCAACAAAATACCTTCTGATACAGGGAAGACAAGGAAATTCCACAACATACTTCTTTGCTAATGCAATGCTTGGTATAGCCAAAACACAATAGAGAAATGGACTTAAGGCTGCATGTTCCCTTGCTGAAGAAAAGCAATTTTGGAATCACTAAGAACTACAGAGGCATAACTCTTGCTGCTATTACTGTTAGATTTACTATGTTCTGCCTCTCAATTGCATCTGATTTGAAGTTGAGAAAGTTCTTGGAAAAAAAAACAGAATTGCTTTCTGTGAAATCTAACCATAACCTCACAGATTCTAACAATCCATCAAATTTCAAAGAAGTATGTGCAAAAAGTCTCAAGGTAACACAATTGCTTGTAGATTTATCCAAGGCATTTGATTCCATACATAGAGGAAATATGGAATAAATACTTCTTTTTTTTTCCTGAAAAAAAGTTGTTACTGTTATAATTATACTTTCCAAAAACATAAGCAATGATTTGCTCCCCTGATGGTGACATTGACTACTTTGACAGTGTTGCTGGAGTTTTGCAAGGAAATACATGAGCACCATATCTATTTATAGTCTGTCTTAAGAAGCAGATGATATGCCACAGAAACTATGACAGATGCAGATGATCTAGTGTTTCTCACAAATACACCTAGCCAAGCCGAATACCTACTGCATAGGCTGGAGCAGGCCGCAAGGGGCATTGGCTTCTATGTGAACACATATGAAACAGTGTTCATGTGTTTTAAACATGACCAAGCCATTTCCACTTTAAGTGGCAAACTTCTGAAATTATTTTACCAGTTCTCATACCTCAGTAGCAATATCTCATCTACTGAAAGCAATGTCAACATATGTATAGGTAAGACATGGATAGCTATTGAGAGGTTGATAATCATATGGAAATTTGATTTGACTGATGAAATAAAATGGGATTTCTTTCAAGCTGTGACAATGTCAGTACTGCTGTATGGTTCCACCACCAGGACAAAATGCTTAGAAAAAAGCTAGATGGGAACAACACAAGAATACTTCATATTGTTTTAAACAAATCCTGGAAACACCTGTACGGCCACTTACCTCCCATCTCATAAAACAACCACATAAAACAAACAAGATATTCTGGGCACTGCTGGTGAAGTAAGGATGAATTCATAAGTGACATTCTCCTGACCAGCAAAGACTTACATGTATCAACTCTGTGTGAACACTGGATGCAGTCTATAGGACCCGCCATGGGCAATGAATGATAGGGATGGATAGCAAGAGAGAGAGAGAGAGAGAGAGAGAGAGTGAGAGAATCAAGGGAATGTGCTATCGGCAAGATGATGAGGATTAGTTATGGCTTTCTACATACTTGGCCCACAATTTTCTGTTTGAGTTATTTTTTTATCATAGATGTATAAGGCTAGCAGATAAATTTTCAGGACAAAAACTCTCATCATCACTCATTCTCAATCAGTATCTAGGACTTGACTTTACTTAATCATTCTATGGGGGGGGTGTCCTCGTGGTGTAATGGTTAAAGTGTTGGACTGTGGAATCGTAGTATGCGAGTTCGTACTCCAGTCGCGCTATTACGTTCACTTTCGGGCAAATACCCTTGGGAAAGGTATGAGCCCCCTAATCCTCCCAGCTATGGGTTAAATAGCACCACTACTGTTCTTCGAGGAGAATAGCTTTGGCATTAAATAACCTAAAAAGAGTTGATATGCCATTAAACAAAGAAACCAAAAGAAACCTTAATTATTCTATATATTGCATTATAAAATCATCTAAACAATAAGATGATGTGTAATGCTAACTAAAAAATGATCATTTCACATGTAGTCACAGTAAAGAGAAAAACAAATTATACATAAAAAATAATACATACAAGAGGTCTCTTGTATGTATTATTTTTATATATAATTTGTCCAAAGTCTTTGGATTCACAAAGAGAATGTCATTAAAAAATTTTTTTTTTGTTTATCATATTTACCCAACCCCTCCGCTCAGGCAGGATATGACACAAGGTCAATTTTTTAAGCGGAGTTTTAACAGGTTTGAATTCAGAGTTTTCCTTCTCCTAGACTAGTTGCCTCACCAACGCTGAAGAACCTAGTCTGCCCTACTATTTACCCATAGCTGGAGGGAGAATAATTGGATTCATACCTTTCCCAAGGGTATTAGTGCTATGTGAAATGCAATCCGTCCAGGATTTGAACTCGTGTCGCCGTGTCCAGTTTCTGCGACGATAACCATTACACCACTGGCACCTTTTTTTGTTTATCAAACTTGAGAAATGACGAGCCAAGTTTGCTGAACTATGGGATGAATATATACATTTTTTATGACCCAAGGTCATTCCCTTTTTGGTTGAGCTAAGAAATTTCCTGCATCTCTTTGTATTCATGTGTTTATATCCAAAAATAGTTGGAAGTTGCATTGTAGTTGGCACATTTTTGTTTTGGTTTGATTTGATTTTGTTGTATATCAACCTATGTGGGTTATTTAATGCCAAAGTCATCCCTGTAGAAAAAAAGCAGTGATTATATTTAAACCATAGCTGGAGGAATAAGATGGTTCATGCCTTTCCTATGGATATTAATCTGAAAGTTAACATAACAGTGTGACTGGATTTTGAAATTGCTTACTTTGAGACTGTAGTTCAACACTATAGTTATTATACCGCAGGGACTCCTTGCTACGAACATTTTTATTTTGATCAACATACGAATAAACCAAAATATAATTTTCATTTAACGATTGGATATGCTACATCACCAGTTCCTTTTTCACCACTTCTTTTACAACATATCAATTATTTTAAAAACTTATAAAAAAACAAAAACTTTTGACAAAAAAAAAGATTATTAGGTTGCTTGTTTCTTTTGAGATAAAACAAAAATTTCCTTGTAATATTTGATTCAGCCAATATATTTACCAGATAACACACTTTTGGATTACAGTTTATTCTAGTCTTTACACATTTCTCTTGATAAAAAAATCTAAAAAGAAGCAACAAAATAAATTGAACACAAGGTGAACTGGACATGGTTATGGCTATGAAGGGGAAACTTAATGAGAGAAACTGAATCTTTATAAATAGCAGCAAAAAATAATGTCGTAGAGACATATCAAAGCAAAAATTGATTATATACACAAAAGAATAACAAATGCAGGCTAAGTGGTTATAGGGATGAAACAGTTAATCACTTAAAAACCAAATGTCGTAAAGTAACAAAAAAGGAATAACAAAGAGAGGATGCTGATCCACAAAGAACTGTGCAAGAAACTGAAATTTCACCATACTAAAAAATGGTATATGCACAGACCAGAATCTGTCCTTGAAAATGAGGAGACTGAAAGTGGGTTCACTACTAATATTTCTTTTTAAGAAACTGAATGATTGATTAAACAGCATATCAATGCATCTGAGATTATTATATGCCAAGAGGTTTGGGAGTCACATATATTTATATTTACATTTTTTGTGTGGTTCAAGACTGTTTTTCAAAAGGTCATATGATATCTGGTATTTCAATCTAATATGAATTATTTTCAAATAGATCTATTTGACCAATAGATGGGACTCTAAAAGATACTCCTGTGAGTCTGAGTGGACCTGCAAGTAAAGGTAATCAAGTTGGTACTCAATACTCCTTAGAGCTCTAGAATTGGAGTCTCAACATCAGATGGAGTTTAGTCATACCCAGGAAACTCCTTTTTAGGGAGTTGCTACTCCTCTACATGGGACACAGTCAGCATATTCGAAGCTCCACAGACACTAAGCAATTGGGTCTTCATTCAAAGAAGGTAATGCTGAGAGTATGGATGGAATGGAAACTGTTTCATTCAACATTGCAAAGAAAGTTTTTTCTTTACCGTCTGCATTTATATTACAAAAGGGATTATGAATTAAGCAATGTTTTATAAATGCAAATTATTTAATGAACTACTATATTTTTAATGTCTACTTTGTCATTTCGCCAAAATTTCTCTTCTTATTTAGATTGTATTTGATCTTAACTGACTCTGTTTTTTTTTTATTTATCAATTTACTTGCCTTTATTCCTGTTTCTATGTGTGACATAAAGATAGGAAACTGACACGCAGAAGGTGATTAATAGTTGAAATGATTTGACAGTCATTAAATCAATGAATAATCAAGTGTCTAAAAACAATAAAAGTTCTAAAGATGATATAGAGAACCAGTCATCTCCCTGTGACCAGTTGGTTTTGTAATAAATTTTGTTATGAATCCTAACCAAACAAAGAGAACTTGTAAAATTCACAGGTAATAAGAATCAAAAAAAGAAAATAATATTAATTATCATGTCATTTTGAATTATAGAAATGCGTCTTTGTTTATAAGAATCTATCTCATCCTGTTCATATCTATGTTTATTATAATGATTCAATTTTGGTGTGTTTGCCAATGATCCAGAAGACCTGGATTCAATCCCAGGTCGCGTCATACAAAAGACTTAAAAATGGTACTTGATACCGCCTTACTTAACACCCAGCAATATAAGGTACATATCAAGGGTAAAGTGGAGCAATCCAGGGAAAGGAGTAGCGCCCTCCCCTGCAGTAGCTATTGAAAAGGGAGCCTTTGGGTTACCCTCGACTAAGGTCACCAACTTTACCTACTATAACAAAGCAAAAATAACACATCATACCAAGACTTTTGTCAGCACAATAAAACAAGCACTATACATATGTAAAAACATATAAACTTTACATTTCAGAAAGACTTCTTACAACGACATGGGCACACTACCCAGATGCTTTCTGAAATCCATGATGATACTGCCCTCTTTTGTAATTAATTTGTTAACATATGATACTCTTCCCTCAGAGTCACAACATTACACATTAAACGCTCTAGCCCACAACTTTAAATCTAAACTGTGTAAATCCCAGCAAATGCTTAATTACTTTAAAACCCCTCCTTTTGCGGCAGCTAGTGAAAATATAGATAAGCTTAAGGGGTTTTTAACCAATTTTTCAAAACTGTGGGAAATGTCTGCACTATATCTGGTCATCCAGCTCAAATTCATCAAAAAAAACGTTCAATTCCCAAAGCTTAATATAACCCTAGCTCCGTATCATACCCTTTCAAAGAGCAAGTGTGACAATCCCTTTGTAATGATGTGAAAAGAGGTATTATTACTGTAGTACTCATTGATACCTCTATTGATTGGTGTAGCATCATGGTTATTACTGTCAAGAAAAATGGGAAACCTAAAATTGTGGGATTATAAACATTTAAATTCACAATGCAACTGAAAGACATAACACACTAGCTCACTCCAATTTGTACCATCTAACAGAAAGAAAATTGTGTTGGATGCTGTACATGGTTACTACTCAGTCCTCTGAGATGAAGAATCTCAACTACTTACAACCTTCATCACAAAGTGAGGATGTTTTATGTATCTCAAGATGCTCTTAGGATATTTAGCTTCCAGTGATGCCTACACATGGAGATATGACGAGGTAATCAAAGACACTCCACCCAAAGTGAAGATTTTTGACCTCAGTATAGAGGATGTATGCTATCATACATGTGAGAATTGATCACACTGCATGGAAAATGGAATCATCCTCAACTGAAATAAATTCCAATTCTACCCAGATATAGTTCGGTTCACTGGCCTTCAAATAACATCATCAAAAATGACCCCTTCTAATAGTATACTAAATAAATTATGAAGTTCACAATCCTAAAATTTTTTACTGATGCCAAGTCTTGGTTCAAGCTAATAAACCAAGTAACCTAGGCATATTCTATAAACCCTATAATGTCACCCTTTTGGGACCTTTTCAAACAGAATTCCCATTTTGCTTGGAACCAAAATCTCAGTATTATATTTTGGCAATCCAAGCAGATCATTGTAATTTAGGTAAAAATAATAGTATGATGACTTTTGATTCTAACTGAGTAACCTACTTCTCCTCCAACAGGAGCAAAGAAGGCAAAGGTTTTCTGCTATTGCTGAAGCATTGTACATGCCTGACTGAGAAGGTTCCAATCTGTTATCCTGATGGCTGGCACATCGTATTTGCAAACAGCATATTTTTAACAATGCTGAGCACTGGTATGCACTCATTGAGGGTGAAGCAGCTGTGATCTCCTGGGCATTTGAAAAATATTCCATGTTCATCATAGGTTGTCCAAATGTAATTGTGCTAACAGATCATCAACCACTAACAGAAGTATTTATGAACAGAGACCTTAGTAAATACACAACCCCTGCCTTTTTGAGCACAAAGAAAAATTACTCTGATATTTTTTACTATTCTGTACTGACAGGATAAATGGCGCAGGGATTCTGATGCAATTTCTCACACTCTAGTCATGAAAGTAAAAGACCTTCTTTGCCTATTCCCAACATACCCCTCCTCCCAAAATATTCACCTGTAAGACAATGTAGATGTTATAGAAGAATCAACAACCCTTCAAGCAATAATAAGTTATGGTGAAAATGAAGCTTTTATGACACCTGACCTCATTTGACGTTGGGAAATCAAAGAACAAGAGGGAATTATCTCCCTCATCCCAAACTGGCATAAATATCGAGACAATAACCACTGGTGAGTGACATACATCACCTAGACTCTACTCACATATTTCAATTACCTATATTCTCCAAAAATGATAGTGCTTATGCTCACCCAGGTTGTTATAATTTCTCAAAGGAGATATAAATTAAATGCTAATTATAGATTCCACTGATTTCTTTGGAATTAATTAGGAAATAGATTTTTGTGATAATGATATGATTTGACATTGAGGTTATTGAACAGAATAGGAAAGAAAAAAGCATATCTAATAACCATCTCACAATAAATTGAGAATATACTCAGAGAAACATAAATTTCTTTCTTCTTCTTTCCTTTTCTCTCTCTCTCTCTCTCTCTCTCTCTTTATATATATATATATATATATACATACACACACAAATGCAAGATGATATGAATTTTATTAGCACCCAAAACAGAATTGAATTTCAGCTGCAGTTACTCTTGTTAAATTGGCTATGTTATCTTTGAGAAAGGTATAGATACATCTCTCTCTCTCTCTCTTTCTCTCTCTCTCTCTCTCTCTCTCTCTGCATTCTGCATTATTGTCAGCAGTATTGTCAAAATGCCTTGTCACTGTCATACCCCAGTATTTGAGTGAGAAAAGAGTAAATGACGGAAGACCCAAGCAAACCATTTTCAGTAACTATCTTATCTGCTGAGCTGTAGTAACAAAAAGCTGTTACACTTATAGTCAACCTTGATAGAGTTTAATAATAAAAATCATAGATAAATTAATATATTATGAAGTCTTACAAAGAAAAATTAATCAATTTGATGTTAATGTATTGTGTCTTTATAACATGTGAATTGGACACAACACCAATATACAACACAGCCATCAATATAATTAAATTTTGTGCAACTCTCTAAGCAATAAACTGATTTATAATAACTACTATAGACAGAATAAAAATCAAGATAGCATCACTGTTTATATTAAATTGAGTGAAAGATTGTTACTAAGGAAATCTAAAAGAGAAAAACCAATGCATTTTATCTTTTAATATAGCAATATATTATGGAGGATCTATTGTCAAAATCAAAATCTTTTTTTAAAGTCGGTTGTAAGGCACTCTTTCTATCACTGCTTACTTTAAGTAAAGATGTGTCCTGGTTAGGACGCTAAACTTCATTCAGTGGTAAGACAATGGTTTGGGAGTTTTGAGAGAGGGCAGTGTACGCCGTCATTACCATTACTCCCAAGTCCACTCTGACCCTGGAGTGGAAGTACCAGTTAGGGTCCCATCAATAGGTCAAATATCTCTGTTTGAAAATTATTGATATTCAGGAGGACAAAATATAAGAAAATACTCTTAAGAAACAATAGAACAAAAATGAAAATATGAACATACAATGAATGTGATTCCCTAACCTATAGGCATAAACTAACCCAAGATTGGTTGACATACCACTAAAATCAATCAATCAAAATCCTTTAGATGAAGGTGTATTTTTATAAGTCAAATATACTTGGTTTGGTTTGGTTTGGTTGCTTTGTTTAATGGCATATCAACATTTGTGGGTTATTTAATACCAAAACCATTCTTGTTCCAGAACAGTCATAGTATTATTTAAGCCATAGCTGGAGGAAGATTAGGGGCTTCATACCATTCCCAAGAGTATTAGTCTGAAAGTGAACATATTAGCGCGACTGGATTTTTAACTTGCTTATAATGATCTTGCGGTCTAGTGTGTTAGCCAATACACAATAGGCTCTACTTTACTCACACTTGATATGCATCTAGGAAACATGAAGTGTAATAACAAAAAATGTTTATAAAGTAATTATAAGCACTTGCAACTATGTGGTGCCTTCAATAAGTTTCAGACTTTTTTTGTATAGGCATTTAAGATTGCCATAGACTCTTGAAAATTAACTAGGTTATTGCCATACATCTTTTGAGGTGACTGATCAATTTTTATGATTTCAGGTTTAAATGAACAACAACAGCAGCAATTGGAATACACCCTACAAAAGTCTGATTGTCACAGCTGGTGAAGTTCAAAAATGCAATCTGGACGTGAGGACACTTTAGAAAAATGATATGCAATAAAATTGTGTTTTAAACTTGGAAAAAATGCTACAGAAACGTACGGAATGCTTCAGACTGCTTTTTGACCATTTTACATGAATCGAGCTTTTGAGTGGCATAAGAGATTCAAGGAAGTCAGGTAGGTCTGTGAGGGATGATGAGAGGTGTGGGAGGAGTAAGGAAGTCAATTGACCAGAGTTGATTGGCCAAAAGCTTAGGGTTAGGGCTACTATGTTGAGGTTTTAACGGAGTTCAGGAAGAGATTTCATTGGAAGAGGCCAGCACTCTTCAAATCGGGTCAGTGGCATTTCCACCAGGATAATGCACTAGTCCACAACTCCATCCTTGTCTCAGAATATTTGACCAAGATGGGCATCAAGACAGTTGCTCAGCGTCCCTATAGTTGAGACCTTGCTCCCTCTGATTTTTGCTTATTCCCTAAGCTCAGAGGCAGTTGTTATGAGACAATTGAGGAGATGAAAGAGGCTCTGATGAAGATCATTGACATGTTCACACATGAGGACTTCCATGGAGTCTTCCAGAAGTTGTTGGAACAGTACAACAAGTGCATTGCAGGTAGAGGAGATTACTTCGAAGGGGACTAGAGTTTCATGTGTTTACTCTCAATAAAAGGGCCAATACGAAAAAAGTCTGGAAACTTATCTAATGATCCTCGTAATTTCTTCAGGAAAAGCATGAAATTAATTCTCCCTGCACTCTTTCTTTTAAACAAATTATTCATAAAAACGCCTCCACACTGGTTTCTCATGATAGTTGACTGGTTAAAAAGTGGGTGGATACAACCCACTCCTGACTACTTTATTGGAATTTCATAAACCTTCTTATGGTATACCTTTGGTGACCGTTAAGCTCAGTTTCATCATATATCATATTTAGAGAATTCAAATTATATTTGCAAATAAATTTGAGTGAGTACTCTATAGCTAAAATTTAACAGTTAAAAAAATCCAAATTTTAAGGAAGATGAGTAAGCGATGATATCTAGACTGTTCTCAAAATTAGTCGGGGTTAATTTTTTTTTAGTTATAAATCCAGTCTTGATGCTTTTTGGTGAAATACAGAATAGTACAAGTGTATCACCTCCTCCACACTCAACACACCTTGTTTAATTTGAAGTTTTTCTTATTTCCAAAACTGAAACTTTATCTCAGGAAGATGTGGAGGATCTTAAAATCCAATTCATATTCATCTTTCCATCTATCTATATCATCCTATTCAGATCTATCCCCATGTAGATTCATATCATATCAAAAGATGCTTCAACCAATGATAAACTTGGTGGAATCAGTGCAATGAATGTCAACAGGACTATTTTGAAGAAAATTAATGTTTTATTCATTGTTGATTTCTGTCTTTGTAAATACAGTTTCAGTTTCTAGACTTTTTAAACTTATGTATATATTTTTATCTTTTAGTTGACCAATAGACTTATCATTGAGGGAGGGGATTTAAATAACAGCTTAGTTCCAAGGGACCTGCACCATAATGGTACCAAATAGATGTTTGAAATGTTACACACCAATGTATGGTTGTACTTACATGTGCTTGAACGGGTGAATGCATGTTTCACTTCATCTTAAGTGGCAGCAAGACTCTGTTGTCACATCACCAAGAGAGAAGTTGACGAACACACAAACTGTCTTAGTTCACTAAAACAAAAGTTTTTATGCTACTACACCTTTGAAGTAGTTGTTGGGAGAAGCAAGAGAGTATGAAAGCTGAGTCAACTATTTTAGCTGGACAAAGAGAAACAACATGTCATGAAGAGAAAGAGAGAGCAAACGCAAACACAGACCTTGAATTTTCTTTCTGTATTTTCTAAGTTTTTAAGTTCTAACAAGCTGGTTTGGTGGTTTCATCTTAACAGGTTTGTGTTTGGTGTGAGACCTCTTTTCAGAGCTCACCCCAAAATAGGGGCCACAACTTTCAACTATCTTCATATTGTCCTGACTAGTTTTCACTTGTGTCTTTACCTAGTCATATCTCAGAGCCAACTAGCTTTCAAACCCGAGTCTTCCTCTTACTTCCGTCTGATGTCAGAAGAAGGACATACAGGTTGGTTTCAGGTGTTTCCACCCCTGTGCAGAAGATTTGGGATGTCAGGGGGGTTTTAGCCATTTTTAATTACCATAGTCATTCACCCATGACTGGCTGACCCATAACTAGTGCTTGGCCGGACTCACTAGAGGTCAGCTGGCTGTCCATCCAGTCCATCTCATGGGCTCTGTCTGCTTTTTCTTCTTTTTTTTCTTTTCTCTCTCCATCCCCAGAAATTTACCTCCCTTTGCTTTCTAACTTTGACTTTCCAAATCACAAGCACATAGCACCTTTACCCTCATCTAATAGGGGTAAGAGCTGGATCTATTGCTTGGTGCCCGACAACCTCTGAAGAAGTTTGAACTCTGGTCACCATGTCTATTATCGGTTGGTTGGTTGGTTGGGTTTTATGGCATATCAACCTTTGTAGGTTATTTAATGTCAAATTCTATCTATATGTATATACATTTAACCAATGAATACTTAGTAGGTAAAATTTTCTATAAACAGGATTTCACTTTTTTGTACATGATTAATCAGTTTCAATTTGTCATATTTTTTGTACAACCCTGTCTCTCGCAAGAAGGACAGAACATCATCAATTTTGATGTTTTTGAACAATTCGGTTAAACTAGTCTCTTTGAAAAATCGCTTTCTGATGACAGCGAAAGCTCTGCATTCTATAAGAATGTGTTTAACTGTGCAAGTTGTCTGACACGTCAAACACTGTGGTTGTGGTTCCTGTTTCAGTATGAAAGTGTGAGTAAGCCTTGTATGACCAATGCGCAGTCGGGATATAACGACTTGTTCTCTTCTCAATGCTCTAAAAGCTGGTCCCCATTCTCCCAAGGTGGGCTGAATTTGGAAGAGTTTATTATTGATGTTCATGTCCCATTGTTGTTGCCATTTTTTGTAAAGGAATTTACTGATTATCGGTTTCAAATCGGTATATGGAATGGAGATAGTTTTAGGGCTTACATCTAAGGCCGATTTGGCTACCGAGTCTGCTCTTTCGTTTCTTCTCACTCCGATGTGGCTTGGAATCCAACACAAAATCATTTTTTTATGACTAGACATTGAGTCTAATCTGTTGAGATATTAAATAGTCTACTGAGCAATTTAACAATTAATGGGTTCTCTATTATCTATTATCCTAAATTAGGCCTACAAAGAACCTCTGAAGGGGAATATAGACAGAACAGAGCAATTTTTACTCCTGTTCCATGGAAGATTCACTTTCTGCAGAGTACCTCAATGTTAAACCCAACTTTGAGTCCTATTTTGACTTCGTGGGAAATCACACAAATATCTTTTGATACACTAAGCAGGTGCGGGTTGGTATAAAATGAAATAAGGGAAAACAGTTTAGAATCAGCCACTGTCTATTTCTGTTAATAGAGTACAAATGACTTTAGGAGAGCATAAATCTACGGCTGCCTGAGTTCTGTTTCATTGATATTTTGGCTCTCTTGTCTAAAAAGCCAAATAAATAAACAGAAAAGAATGTGATTGAATGAGTGCTCTCTCATAATTACTTTATCTGCTAAGCAGTGGTAATAAAATAACTGTCATGTGAGATGGAAGCATGAATCCACTTATCCCTGTGATCTGCCCTGTTACTAGACATCAAAACTAAATGTCTCATAATTAGTGTACCATTGATAGAACAAAGAGTTGATGAATGAGGACTTTGGTAAACCA
Source organism: Sepioteuthis lessoniana (assembly GCA_963585895.1). Lineage (NCBI taxonomy): Eukaryota > Metazoa > Mollusca > Cephalopoda > Myopsida > Loliginidae > Sepioteuthis > Sepioteuthis lessoniana. The sequence goes on from OY757911.1 coordinate 12,075,528, forward strand.
CTCTTCTATAACTATTTTACTTAGTGATAAAAAGGCCGGTAACCACCACTGACAGATACCAATCAAAATACGACGATCATTAAATAAGTTTCCAGACATTTTTTTGTATGGGCACTTTTATTAATAGTACACACATGAAACTCTAGTCCCCTTCGAAGTAATCTCCTCTGGCTGCAATGCACTTGTTGTACTGTTCCAAAAACTTCTGGAAGGCCCCATAGAAGTCCTCATGTGTGAGCGTGTCAGTGACCTTCATCACAGCCTCAATTGTTTCATAACGACAGCCTCTGAGTTTAGGGAATAAGTAAAAGTCACAGGGAGCAAGGTCTGGACTATAGGGAGGATGACAAACTGTCTTGATGCCCATCTTGGTCAAATAGTCTGTGACAAGGATGGAGTTGTGGACTGGTGCATTGTCCAGCTGGAAATGCCACTGACCCGATTTGAAGAGTGCTGGCCTCTTCTGACGGAATCTCTTTCTGAACTCCCTTAAAACCTCAACATAGTAACTCTAACCCTAACCTTAACCCTTTGGCCAATCAACTCTGGCGTATTGACTTCCTTACTCTTCCCACACCTCTCATCATCCTTCACAGACTCCCTGCCTTCCTTGAATCTCTTATGCCACTCAAAAACTGATGCCCGATTCATGCAAGATGCTCCAAAAGCAGTCTGAAGCATTTCATATGTTTCTGTGGCCTTTTTTCCAAGTTTAAAACACAGTTTTATTGTATATCATTCTTCTAAAGTGTCGTCACGTCCAGATTGCATTTTTGAACTTCACCAGCTGTGAGAATCAGGCTTTAGTAGGGTGTATTCCAGTTGCTGCTGTAGCAGTTCATTTGAACGTAAAATCATAAACATTGGTCAGTCATCTGATATGATGTATAGCAATAACATAGTGAATTTTCAAGAGTCTATGACAATTTTAAATGCCTGTACAAAAAAAGTCTGGAAACTTATTGAAGGCACCACATATGACCCATTCAACTCCAATTCTTATATTAGACTCTCTTCTTAAAAAGAGTTTGTTGATTCTCAGCTAGAAGCAATGTATTTTGTATGAAATTTATGAAGATTATAAAAAAAATGAATGAGAATTAGATTTCTTATTTTTAAGGATTTATTTCACTTTCAATAGAATATTTGATTATATTAATGAAAGAAAATACGTATTACAGAAGTAAATGACTCCTGGGTGTGCAATTTTTAATGCAATAAATCAATGGTTCTAATAATTCTTATTTCTTTATGCACATTTATTTAATATCTCATAATTTGACTATAAAACCTTTAACTCTTTTGCTGAGATATTTTTGGTAACTCCCAGTTCTAGCAAAAATGACAGTTTTAAAAATAGTTCATTGTATAAAATTCAGCTCCAATTGCTCACAGCATAGAGCCAGGAATTTGACAATAGATGTACATGTAGTGAATGAATAAATGAATGATTGATTTTAATGGCATGTCAACCTGTAAAGGGTTATTTTATGCCTAGAAGTTAAGGAATCATGTATATTGTACCTTTATATTTGCATATATTAGTTTCTTAAGAAATTTTGGACAGGGTTATATAATATCAAGTATTTCTGAAGTGGTTACAGGGACGAAGTACCAGCTCAAAAAATGTACCTACATGTCATGTGCATGTATGTCAGTAACTCAAAAGTTTAGCAGCACGGCTGCAAATTGTGTCATTGTGCATCTTAGGAAAGGTTTTGGTTGGTTTTTTGGGTTTATTACATATCAACCTTTGTAATGCCAAATCCATTTTTATACAAATAATCAGTTCTATTTCAAACAATTCAGTTTAGCCTGAGTACACAACTTAATAGTCAAAAACATTTCTATTTCAAGCAATTCAATTTAGTCAAACAGTTCTAATTCAACCAATTCAGTTTAGTTGAAGAATAGATTTTGTTTACACACACAGTTAAATATCAAAGCAGTTCTATTTTTACCAATTCAGTTTAGTATAAGTACACAGTTTACATGTCAAAATAAATGTCAAAACAGTTCTGTTTTGAACAGTTCAGTTCAGCATAAGTACAGTTTCAATGTCAAAAACAGTTCTATTTCAAACAATTCAGTTTAGCATTAGTATGCAGTTTAAATATCCAAACAAGTATGCAGGTTAGTTCTATTTGACCCATAGATAGACCCCTATCAGGTGCCACCATTCCAGGTCAGAGTGGACCTTGGAGCAACGGCAATGAAGGGGTGTTCTGCATTCCCTAAAGCTCGAGCATCACTAGAACCTCCCCATCAGATTGTTTACTATCATATCCAAGATACTCATTGAGGAGGGGGGTCTTACCCCTCTGCAGAGGTGCAGTCAATGTATTCTACAACTGGGCAATACACAGAGTTAAATGTCAAAACAGTTTTATTTCAAATAATTCAGTTTAGCATAAGTAAGCAGTTTAAATGTCAAAACGTTCTATTTTAAACAATTCAGTGTAGCATCAATACACTGTTTAAATGCAAAAAACAGTAAACTCTTGAAGTTTGTCAGTTCTATTTGAGCCATTGATAGGACCCTATCAGATGCTACCACCCTGGGCCAGAGTGGACTTAGGAGTGACAGCAATGAAGGGGTACTCTGCATTCCCCAAAGCTCCAGAATTACTGGAACCTCACTATCAGATTGTTTAGTGTCATATCCAAGATACTCATGGGGGAGGGGTCTTAATCTTCTGCATAGGTACAGTTGGCGCATTCTGCTGCCCCAGCCACTTGAGTTTTTTGCACATAGTCCTTTTGAAAAAAAAAAATTTAAACAAGTCTACTTGACCAATAGATTGGACTCCAACAATTACTACCACTACAAGTCAGAGCAGACCTGTGAGTAATGGCAATAAAGGAATATTCCACACTCCCAAGATCTCCAGAACAGGAGCCTCACCACCAGATACAATTTAGTATCCTACTCAGGACACCCCTTTTTGTGGAACTCTTACCTCTCTGCCAGGGATACTGTGTATTCTAAGCCCGACCAACAGAACAAATGCTGTGATAAGACTAAAAAACAAAATCTCTCGTTAACTAGTGATTATATTTGTATACTGGTGTGACTCACTTTCTCATATGGATTTCATGTATTTATAGGACTTTCCACTCCTATAATTTAATTTGGGCGGTATGCCACTTGTTTCCACAAAGATGGTGGACGCTCACATATTCAGTTTCGGGAAACCATTGGCCAGGAGAACCACGTGACCTGCTCAGAACTATGTCTGTGCGTAAATTTTGGTCCTGCATTTGGAGCCACCTACAAGACACGTATTTTCTATAAATACATTGTTTTCAAACACCCTTTCTCTTTTACCCAATTTCTTTGCAGTGGCAACACACTCCCTCCAGTGTGAATCAACAGGAGTGAAAAGCAACAACATGGATGGGCCTCGCAGACATTCAAAATATACAATGACTATGAGACTTTTTCCAGTCTCAGAGAAACTGTCCGTTTCTAATCATAAAAAAAGGACATTTTAAATATGTAATCCTTTTGTTGCTTAGTTGTGTTAGACACACACACACATATACACACACTATTATTTTGTTAGTAGGTGCCCGTGGTGTAATGGTTATCGTCGTAGGAAATGGACACGACGACACGAGTTCAAATCCTGGACGAGACTGATTGCATTTCACATAGCACTAATGCCCTTGGGAAAGGTATGAATTCAATTATTCTCCCTCCAGCTATGGGTAAATAGTAGGGCAGACTAGGTTCTTCAGCCTTGGTGAGGCAACTAGTCTAGGAGAAGGAAAACTCTGAATTCAAACCTGTTAAACTTCGCTTAAAAAATGACCTTGAGTCATATCCTGCCCGAGCGGAGGGGTTGGTAAATATGATTATTTTGTTAGTAGAATTAGCAATATTTTTTATGTATCTATGTAAGTTTTATTGTTGTAGAATATAAATTTGTTTTTGTTCGTTGCCTTGTTTTAAATGTTCCTTTTGTCCGCGCCATTTCATATCTTTTACTCATTTGTTGCATATCCTTCACTCATTGGCTTCCATCATTTACTACTTTTTCCACATGCCTATATTATGCCTATTCTACCTTTTTTTCTAAACACTAAATATCAAACTTCAACATAAAATATCGGGGACCAAAAATACTTTCACTCACACCTACATATTATTGTAAATAATTTTTAATAATTTTTTCTTTCATATTAATTTCAGTTGTCATGTATTACAATTATTCAGACTCTCTTCCACAACTCTTTGTTACAAGAGTAGATCAAATACAAAGAAAAAGTTTTTATAGAGAATTTTTTCTCAGGAAGCTTCTAATCACACAATAGCTGACCTACCAGCTAAGCTACAAAAGTCACTGGTTACAGAAACCTTATATATCATTTCCTTCAAACTGCTGTAAGAGCAATTACTTAAGGATTAGATATTTAATCTTTCTTTATATGCACTAACAGTATTGTTAGTAATATTATCTTGAATTTTATTATCAATAAAGTATTCATAATATTTATTTTTCACTAATATAATCGTAGTGTTTTTTAATTGTAATGGCAGTCTGTTATTTTATTCAAACTGATAAAGGCTGAAGAATGACTCAGCCAAAACAATGTATTCTTCACACAAAGCCATGAAGAAAGGATTCCTTTATCCATACAGGTTGTTGAAAAGTAAGATTTGAATCTAAATCTTAAAGGCTTGAATTATATAAAGTGATATCTTGGCTATCATTCATTTTTAGTTATGTTGTCAGTTTAAAACAATTATTTTTTATAAATCTTTTTAATTTTCTTTTTATCTTGCATGCAACGCATGAATTAATTGAAATCATATTAATTTCAATGGAAGGAATAATCTTGATTTGCATCAGTTTTGACTCACAGTGTCCCCAAACCCACTCAGTAACCAGTTAGTAACATAAATCAAGGTAACTCTGTGTGTGTGTGTGTGTGTGTGTGTGTGTGTGTGTGTGTGAAGTACATGCAAACCTGGATTCACTGTTCTCTCATCTCATTAAAACTTATTAAATTCAATTAGGTAAATAAACAGAGAAAAAAGAAGATGATAATGCCTTTTGAAAAAAAAAAAACATTTTTGTTATTTTCAAATTTCCTGTAACCTAAATACATAAAAAAATTTATATGAAAATATTTTTTCAAAATCCATGTAAAGATGATATGAAAAATATACAAAACATTCATATGAAAATGTTATATTAAAAAGTTAGCAGGAAAAAAATACTAAAAATCTTCTTTTCCATAAATGTTACATGATTTATAGAAATTCAAACTAGATTATGATTATAAGTTGTCTGAATTTATTTGATGAAGCATTTTTGTTAGGAATTATTTGACTAGTTCATCTTTCTTCACATTATTCTTGCTTTTTATTGCAATATGAAAATCATTTTCATATTCTCCTAAGAGAATTCTTATGTTAAATAAATAACATGAATAAGAGATATAGTGTGGAGAAATCTGATCAGAAGGGATGTAGCTTACTATATATCAGATGTAACTTAACCATGCTGGTAAGACATTGTCCATATCAGATTTGCTTCTAAGGGATGCAGGTTTTAATCTTCTTCTTATCTGCTTCTTTATTTTTAAACCCTGTTGCTTGTTTAATGTTTGTAGGATTTAAAACAACCACTGCATTGGTATAAAAAGCAAGAATATTAATCTGAAAGATAAACTAGTCAAAATTGATAATTTTAGACAGTTCATTATGCTAATTTTGGTTTACTACAATTACTGTTATTACTAGAAATATATCCAGTATATAGATAAGAGTTTGATGACTTAATGAAGGGATTTATTTTCTATCAAAACAAGTAACATTTTTTCTTGCATTGTAAAGTTTACCCAACCTCTCCACCATAAACAAGATGTAACACAAAGTCAATGTTTAAGTTGAGTACAACTGGTGTGAATTCTTAGTTTTCGTTCTAGTAAACTAATTGCCTTATCCAGCTCTACTATTTACCCAGAGCTGGAGGGGAGACTGATGGATTCATGCCTTTCCCAAAAGCATTAGTGTGAAGTGAAACTCAATTAGTCTCCTCCAGAATTTGAGCACAAGTCCTAAATTCTATTTTCTCTGATGATAACCATTATGCTATGCTTCCTAGTAGGAATGGTTTGCCTTGTTAAAAGTTGATATAAAACATCTAATTATACATATATATATATATATATATATTGCTGGCTGTCACATTCATGTAAATGCAAAGCTCTTCTCATGAATTGAGTACTCTGATAGCTGATAGCATAAAGGCAAAAATATATTTGGCAAAAATTCCTTTACTCACACTGACTATAACAATAGTAAGACAATAGTCAGCCTGGTTTTGATCCCAGCTTGAAGCATCTCTCAAGTCTAGCTACACTGAAGAGTTGTGATACAATAAAACAGTCTATCTGTAGATAACAATATATATGCACCCTCTGATGGGTTGAGCACTCAAGTAGGGAATCGCTTGATGCCACACACACACACACACACACACACATATATATATATACGAAATACAATGTAACATATGTGTACATGTATATTGATTAAAGAACCTGGTTTTATAACAGTAATTAGAAATTTCATTATTAGGATGACATGAGGTATTATATGAACATTTCTAGTGAAGAAGACAGTTTTTTTATTATGATAATTTAATGAATAGAATGTCATTATTTATTGAATGGTAAATAGAATGTTATTTGTCAATTTTAGGATGTTTATCTGATAAGTTAATGTGTATCTGTACAAATGAGAAATATTGCATGAAAGAAACTGTTAAATCATAATAGGCTCTGTTGCTAAATAAATCTTTAATGTAAGATATCTTTAGATATATGCGTATAATTATATATATATGTATATCAATACGCATAATTAGTTTCAATTATTATCTTTATTTGATTATACCTCTCATTTAGTTTAATATTCACTCAGTATCGAATATAACCACTAAAAATATAATATATTCAGACCCATTTAATGTTTATGATATTTTATAAGTATAATCTAAAGTGTAAAATTACTGAAATACATTGCTTTCATTTTTGAGTGCATGAATAAACTAGTTGATTATAAATAATAAGATGCATAAAAAAAGTATGCATGCAAGCAAAGAGGGTGCTGATAGTTTTCTATTCAACTCAGCATAGTAACAGGAATATGCCGTTATATGCAAGTAAATATCAATTAGTTATCAATCAGTTTCTGTCCACTTGCTGACAGTAGTGATTCTGAATCGAAAGTTGTTTTGCTAGAGTGCATCAGGCATCACCTGTCACAATTGATCTCTAGTTGCTACCTGATAGTGATTTGAGATTCATTCTGATCATCTTCCCAACGGTAGCTTTTTCGTTAGAAGAAAGCTATTCATTAGCAACAGTTTGAATTGAGCTCATTTTCATAAATCATTGATCTTGTTTTGCATCCCTTAGCTCAGAATTATTGCCTCACTTATCATAAGTTCACTGTTTAAGACCTCCACTTAGTCAACTGGAGCAGAAAAGCTTTCAATGAACTTGAGTTCAACCATTATAAATATTCTTAGTCTATTTGTACTCGGAGAGTTTGCTCAATAACACAGAAGGAGTAGATAGCATTAATTTAGACAAGTAATAAGTTAAGCTTTGATCACTCAACTAATTTAAATGATATTGTATCTTATCAGCATGTAAATAAGTGCTTTTAGTGCGACAAATCCATAAAAATATTGACTAAGAATAATGTAAATGTGTGTGGTTACAATGAAGATGTACCTGTTCAAAGAAAGCAGCCATGTATTGGATGAGTGTGTATTGGTTGGGAGCAATTCATATTGTGTCATTAAATATATGGGGTGACTTGAGCATTTGGCAGCATAGATGCAAATTCTTCATTCATCCTATGCAAAATCCCTGCCACAGTCAATTTGCACAACTGAGCCCCCTGGGGTTTGTCTCTACATAAACTCACTGTACATCTAAGGCTATGAATATTCATTGCAATATCAATGGGATTTCTACTTTCCCATTTCTTTTTTCTAACTACAAATAATTTAGTTATATGATATCAAGTATTCCAATCCAATCCAAATAATTTCCATACAGATCTATTTGACCTGTCGATGGAACCCTAACCGGTACAAACACCAGGTCAGAGTGAACCAGGGACTAATGATCAGACCACTAGATGCAGTTTGGCATCATACCCAGTCTCACCACTAGATGCAGTTTAGGGTCATCCCCAGAACACCATCTCTGTATTACCTCTCGGCAGAGGGATACATTTAGAGAAATTCTAAGCTTGGTCAAGAGGAAGATAAGCTAAAAGAATATAAAAAAAGAAAGGAAAGAAAAAAAAAGTAGATCAGAAAGGAAAATAAATAAAAAAAGGAAAGAAAAAGATTTATGCATCATATTTACATTATTTTTACTTAGGATATTCAGATATTTAATGATAGAGATTTTTCATTGCCTTCTTCATGTTTTTTCAAATAAAATTTCATTTACAAACATAAAATATTACATTGTAAAGACAAACAAAATGAATATTTAAAAGATATATATTAAAAATATTAAAAATAAAATGGCTTGCTAAGTTTTGAAAACAATCACTCACAGGGACAGACAGATTGACAGACACAAACAGACTGAGAAATTAACAGTCTGTGATAGATAGATATGAACAGACCAAGCTAGATTGATAGATATGAACATACTGAGATATCTTGCTTGCTAGCTATCTAAATATGACCAGACTCAGATAAAAAACAGTCTGGTCATATCATGAACAGACTTTACTAGATCGGTATGAACATACTGAGATATCTTGCTTGCTAGCTATCTAGAAATATAGATATGACCAGACTGAGATAGAAATAAACAGTCTGTGATTGATAGATATGGACAGACTTTACTAGATCGATATGAACATACTGTGATAGCTGGCTTGCTAGCTATCTAGATATATAAACAGGAAGAGATTGAGATGGCTAAGATTAATACCAATCCACATGAATAAAAAACTCAGTTCTATTTTAACTCACTATTAATAGCCTGGGAAATCAACATGAACACGTGTTAAAACTGAGATCATGTCTGGTTGTAGTTTGCTTGAGTTCAGATTAAAAGAACCAGAAACTTTGCCTACAATTCACTTGAGCAGGAAGACAAAATATTTCGTTGCTATTCATATAGAGCCTAATAACACAGCAATAAATAACTAAACAAAGTAAATAAAATGTTGGGCCAAAGATAATTGCAGCATTGATAGAAGCTAAATCTTATGGAGAAGTAGTTATTTGGTTTTCTCAGCAAACAATGAATGTGATGAAAAAAAAAATTTTAAAAAATAAAATCTAGAGAAAAATGTAATAAGAAGCTTACAAATGATGCTGAACAAAACTATCTCTGGCAAACATCTTATTTTGTTGAATCATTTTCAGATAACCAAAATCACCTGTGAAACTTTACTTCCTATATCATTGCATGGGAATGTTACAAATAGCAAAGAGGGAATAGTGAAAAGTAGAGTAACTGACACATTGTAAAATATTAAAAGTGTCTATATAGAGAAGAGGTACATCATCATCATCATCAAGGCATACCAACAGCATGGATTCCCTTAGCTCTCTCTCACCATTTGTCTCTATCAGTCATCCACCTTGGCAAGCCCTCTAGTGGCATCTCATGTCCGCTTAGTGCTGATGAATCTAAGTTTTTACTGTTTCACCAACACTGGTTTGTCTGTGGAGGAGTCCATTGGAGAATATCCCTCATGAATTCATCCTTATTTCCCCAGCAGCGCCCAGCATATCTTGCACATCTTAATTTGATAATTTGCAAGATAGGAGGAAAGTGGCCATACAGCAGCTGTTTTATGAGATAGTACTTCCATGATCTGCTTAAAATAACATGCAGCCTTCTTGTATAGTTTCCCTCTTGCTTTTTCTCCAGGTGTTTCATTAAAGTCTAAGAGGTGCAACCATACAGTAATACTGACACTGCTACAACTTGGAAAAAATCCCATTTGATTTTATCAGACTAAATTTACATATTATCGATAACCAATAAATGAAAGAATATATAATGATTGCAACAATAGATAACAGATACATATTGAATGATAAATGTGATAGTACTTGATTTCTGGTTTTGGAATCATTAACATATAGAATGGATTTTTCAAGCTAAAGGTAATCTTTCTCATTATGTTTAAATTTCAACTTTAGAAATTATTGCACTTGTATAGGATTATGTCAGTAAGTTTCTAAAAGCTAAGTATTCAAAATTTCAACTATACATGAGTATATCTGGTAACTTCAAAACTTTAAGATCTTCATGTGTGATAATTATTTTTTATACATTTTAGAATAAAATATTAACACATAATTAATTACGTGATGCCTTCAATAAGTTTTAGACTTCTTTGTACAGGCATTTAAAATTGTCGTAGACTCTTGAAAATTCACAATGATATTGCTATACATCTTATCAGATGACTGACCAATTTTTAGGATTTCAAGTTCAAATCGACAGCTACAGCAGCAATTGGAATACAACATACTAAAGCCTGTTTGTCATTGCTGGTGAAGTTCAAAAATTCAATCTGGATGTGAGGACACTTTAAAAGAATGATATGCAATAAAATTGTGTTTTAAACTTGGAAAAAATGCCACAGAAATGTATGGAATACTTCAGACTGCTTTTGGGGCATCTTGCATGAATTGAGCATCAGTTTTTGAGTGGTATAAGAGATTCAAGAAAGGCAGGAAGTCTGTGAGGGATGATGAGAGGTGTGGGAAGAGTAAGGAAGTCAATACACCACAGTTGGTTGGTCAAAGGGTTAGGGTTAGGGTTATGATGTTGAGGTTTTAACGGAGTTCAGGAAGAGATTCTGTCAGAAGAGGCCAGCACTCTTTAAATTGGGTCAGTGACATTTCCACCAGGACAACGCACTAGTCCACAACTCCATCCTTGTCTCAGAATATTTGACCAAGATGGGCATCAAGACACTTCCTCAGCCTCCCTATAGTCCAGACCTTGCTCCCTGTGACTTTTACTTATTCCCTAAGCTCAGAGGCTGTCGTTATGAGACAATTGAGGAGATGAAAGAAGCTGTGATGAAGGCCATTGACATACTCACACAAGAGGACTTCCATTAGGCCTTCCAGAAGTTGTGGGAATGGTACAACAAGTACATTGCAGCTAGAGGAGATTACTTCGAAGAGGACTAGAGTTTCATGCGTGTACAATGAATAAAAGTGCCCATATGAAAAAAGTCTGGAAACTTATCATATGCACCTCGTATATATATATATATATATATATACACACACACACACACACACACACACATATATATATATATATATATATGTGTGTGTGTGTGTTTGTGGATCTATGCAGATGTATATCTACTGGTATACAGTGGGATTCTGGTTAAATGACAAATTAATTGCCATGAGTATCCACTTGATAAGATGAATTGTGCAATTGGAGGATTAACTTTTTTATGTGCTAATCCATTTAAATGAAATGACCACATTTAAGGACACTGATATGGTTCCTTAAAGCAGAATCCATCATATATATTGTAAGTTGTAAAGTTGGTGACCATAGTCAAGGGTGATAAGATGGCTCCCTTTTCAATAGCTACAACACCGAGGTGTAGAGGAGGGCGCAACTCTTTTCCCAGGATTGCTCCACTTTACCCTTGATATGTACCCTATATTGCTGAATGTTAAGCAAGGAGGTATCAAGTACCATTTTTTGAGTCTTTGGTATGATGCGACTGGGGATAGAACCCAAGTCTCCGGGACCATTGGCAAACACTCTACCCACTAGATCATATATATATATATATATATGTGTGTATATATATATATATATATATATATAATCTAAAATCAATGTAGTTCATTTACCCTCTTTTGGCTGCCTTATTACAACTAGTTTCGTGTAAAAAAAGAAAAAATTGCAATCTTCAGTCTTTTGATTTTTAAAATGTATTATAAAAAGATTGTTCATTTATATATATAATGTATATATAAGCCTATATAAATATATATATATATATATATATGTGTGTGTGTGTGTGTGTGTGTGGTGAATTTCAAAATTTTATGTAATCCATATCTTTTTTGAATATCTTCTTATAGAATATATTTGAACTTAATTTTTAGATCATCATCATCATCATCATATCGCGCTGGTAGCACGGATATCCCTGACCCTCTCTCGCCACTCCTCCCTATCGTTCATCGCCCTAGGTAGGTCTTCAGGACACAATCCCGTATCCTCACATAGCTGCTGAATGTATGTTCGTGCTGGTCGTCCTGCTTTTGCACGGCCATGTGTGGGGTCCATAAGAGTACATCTCTTATGAGTTCGTCCCTGCTTCTCCAGCAGTGTCCTGCATGTCTGGCTTGTCTAACTTGAATAGTTTTCGTGATGGGAGGTAGGTGGCCGTATAGTTGGTGTCTTGTGGGGTGTTGCCGCCAGGACTTGTTTAAGATTGCACGTAGCATTCTTGTGTAATTGCCGTCTAGCTTCTTCTCCAGCCGTTTTGTTAGCGTCCATGTAGTGCAGCCATATAGCAGTATCGATGTGACCGCTGCCTGGAAGAAACTGCGTTTCATTTTATCGGTTAGGTCTGATTTCCAAATAATCGATAACCTATTGATAGCTGTCCATGCTTTCGCTAACCTCGTTTCGATGTCCTTTTCGGTTGATTCGACACTGCTTCCTAGGTAAGTGAATTTGTCTACTAGTTTAAGAGGGGTTCCTTCTAAAGTGGAGATGTCCCCAGTTTGATTATAGCACATATATTCCGTTTTGTGTGCATTAACATAGAGGCCTATGTTTGCTGCTGCTCATTCCAAACTATGCAGTAGAGTTTCGGCTTGGTCAGGTGTATTTGCCAGTATCGCTATCTCATCGGCGTAGTCGGCGTCGGTAATTGTTTTTGCGGGGTATCTTCTGCTTCTTTTCTTCGTCAGTTCAAAGCCATTCTCTTTGATTTTGTCAATCGATGTTCTAAGTACATAGTCTAGACAAATGATAAAGAGGTACAGAGCCAGCGTGTCCCCTTGTAGTACTCCTGCTACAATGTCGAAGTATTCTGTGTCTCCATCTGGTGATCATACTTTTACTTTAGTGTTTCTATAGAGAATCGTTATTGCCGCTGCGGTTTCTATAGGTATGCCGTACGCTAGTAGGATTTGTTCCATCTTTCCTCTGTGAATGGAATCGAAAGCCTTGGTAAAGTCAACAAAAATTAATGTCGCTTGTAGGTTTTTTTGCCCATACACCTTCAAGGATTCTACGGATGGTTACGAAACACTACAAGAAAAGACGGAAAAAAGTACACCAAACGACGAATATGAAAATTTCGTCAATGCACACCTTGAGGCAGCAGCGAAATGCATTCCAACAAAACTCAAAACTAAATATAGAGTCCCTTGGGAAACATTAGCGGTGAGAGAAAAACATGCACTAGTGAAAACAGCCTCCAATATCAATTAGCAGGCATTTATATAAAGGAACAGACAGAATACATTCAAAGTCAGATAGATAAGATTAGAGACTCGGTGGAAGATAGACAATCTAGGATAGCCAGGCAAACAATAAACGAAGTGAGTAGAAGAAAAAACACAGCCAAAGCAAAACTGAAAGCAGCAAACCAACAAGAAAGAATAAAACTGTGGAAACAGCACTTCGAAAACTTACTAGGAAACCCACCGAAAATAACACATGAACCAATCACCAGAATAATTAGTAAACAATTAGACATTAAACTAGGACCGTTCACACAAGAAGAACTCGACTTGGTTCTCAGAAAAATTAAAAATAGGAAAGCTGCAGGGCTGGACGAAATTCCTCTGGAAGTATGGAAGACCAGACAATTCGATGACATACTGCTCCGACACTGCAACGCAGTATACAATCAAAATCCAGATAGATGGATGAAAGGATGCATACTCCCCTTCCCTAAAAAGGGGGACCTCGGATTAGCCAAAAACTACCGAGGCATAACACTTACATCCATAGCAGCCAAAATCTACAATGCCCTACTACGAAACCGCATAGAACCCGAAATCGACAACATACTTAGAAAAAACCAAAATGGCTTCCGAAGAAATAGATCCACGACCTCACAAATATTAATTTTTAGAAAAGTTTTATAATTATTTTAATTTTCCTTAATTTCATAAAATTCTGAAATTCAGTGTGTATATATATATATATAAATGCATATCTTTATAAAAACAAAATCTTCTAAACAAATGTGTATATATATATATATATATAATATATATATATCAGTGGCCACTCTAGCCTATTTTTGCTACTCGTGCCCCCCCCACCCTCTGTCAACATCAGTTCCCAACCCGTGGTCCGTGGACCCAAAGTAAGTCATCATAGTTGCTATTGCATGATTCTCCATTGTATAGCACAGATTGACTAACGTACCTCGCATGGTGTTTTTTTTGTAAACAATCAAGTTACTATATAATTTGTAGTCTTGTTATACAGTAGATAAGATAATTTTTTTTCCTTTCAAAAGTATAGAAGAAAAGAGAAGATGTTCATTACTATGACGAGAAAAATATGTTTATTAGAATAAAGAAATTGATGACAAAGATTATTTGTTGAAAATGTATTCAAATAAACAAATTTTAGTTACAGAATGTAATATATGCAACATTCATTAAAGAAATAGAGATCTGTTAGTGAAAAAACGAATTAAAACACGCCGTTTAACCAACAATTACCATAGCAATGATGATGATGTCGGCGACTGCTATAATCTGCTATCCCCTCTCTCTCTCTCTCTCTCTCTCTCGGTCCCTCTCCCTCTTCCCAAGACAGCTGTCAGCAGTCACATTGTGCTAATTTTTTTGAGCACGGTATTTTGAGTTGCTTTTGCCATTGGCTACAGCCAAAAGCGAGATTTCTCTAACATTACTGTTATTATAAGGGTCTTGTGCTTGGCATGGATTATGCATGTTCAATATTATAGCCAATTTTATGAGATGTTCAATGGATCTGACGATGGCTGGACAAAGACCATCCGTTCAAAACAGCATCGTTGTATTATTCCCAGATATATTTATGAACTTTTGGCTACTTAGTTATCGAAACTTGAATAGATACGTAATTTAATTGAGATCAGACTAAGTATGTTTGCTTGAAATTAATGGATGATTTTTAATCCATTTTGAATAACATTGACCGAGTTATTGGTCGTGCCGGGCACGAGTAGCACTAGTCCCATCTCCGCCCCTGATATGTATATAGTGTCATCCACAGACAGGCTGTTTCATTGTATCTTAACTCCTCAGTGTGGCTAAACATGTGAGATGCCTCAAGCTGGGAATTGAAACCCAGTCAACTTTATATCAGCCTGATAACATAACCTCAGACCTATCAGCAATCCTAACATAAGCAAGAGGATTTTATATGTATGTATTAAATGTTTCCATTTGTTTACATTTTACACTAACGGAGACCAGAGTGGACAGTTTGTTAGAAGAACCTTGCATTATGTGAGTGGCGACTGTTAATTCTTTTGTTAGAGTGTTCAACTTCGACAGACTATTTCATTGTATCACAACTCATCATTATATATACCTACACATATACGTATATATGTATGCACTCACATTTGCTATCATTGTTTTAATAAAATGTTTGCATGTAATATATTCGGGGTTTTTTTTTTACTAGTTTCAATGAGCAAAAAACAAACAAACAAAAAATGCAAAAACGATGGAACAGGAATGTAAACAAAAAGGAAGCAAAGAAATTCCTTGTACCATTCAGTCATCATTCAATCAATCAATGAAAACCGGACATTGGCATGATGGTTAGAGTGTTCGCTAATGGCCTGGGAGACCTGGGTTCAATCCTAGTTCGAGACTCAAAAAATGGTACTTGATGCCGCCTTTCTTAACACTCAGAATTACAAGGGCGGGATCAAGGGTAAAGTGGAGCAATCTAGGGAAAGGAATAGTGCCCTCCCCTACACCTTGGTGTAGTAGTTATTGAAAAGGGAGCCTTTGGGTCACCCTCGCCTAAGGTCACCAACTTTACATTAGTTATCAATAAAAAAATCTATGTGGATACACAATTGTCAGATAAAAAGGATTGTTAATAATGCACAAATAGGACCAGTTGGTTTAATGATGATAAGCACAAAAATAAAAGATTTCTCTTAGAGCGAATTGTAAAATAAAAAAAAAAGATTTCAA
This sequence comes from Sepioteuthis lessoniana, assembly GCA_963585895.1. Taxonomy (NCBI): domain Eukaryota; kingdom Metazoa; phylum Mollusca; class Cephalopoda; order Myopsida; family Loliginidae; genus Sepioteuthis; species Sepioteuthis lessoniana. The sequence goes on from OY757911.1 coordinate 12,091,760, forward strand.
AGTGAAAAATATGAGAGAAAGCAATGAAGAAAAATAAAATTATAGAACTGAGACTTTGAAACAAAATAGCAAAGAAAAATGTCAAAGTCATAATGTGTATTTGACAGCAAGCAGCAAAGTTAAAAGAAATGATGGTAATGTGTGCTTCTGAGAAAATAGCAAAGAAAAAAGATGTCATGGTGATGATGTGAGAGCAAGCAGCAAAAAACCCCAAAAAAACAACGGCATGATGTGTATTAGACAGCAAAGTGAAAAAAAGTGCTAGTGTGGAGATATGTACTTCAGAAAAAAAAGCAGCAAAGATATCCATGTGCGAGCAAACAGCAAAAGATGATATCAGTTTAGAATAGAGGAACTTTTGAGAGCTTGCAAGAAAGAAAAAGAATATTTTAATGTGAAGATAAGTCTTTGAGAGTAACCAGTGAAAAGAAAAACATTTTAGTATAGACGTTTGTTTTACAGAGCAAGTAACACAGAAGGTTACAATGTGATATATCTGAGCGAGCAACAAGCAATGACAAAAGATTTTAATGTAATGATATGTCTTTGGGGGTGAGCAAAAGAAAGAAAATTATTTCAATGGGGACTTGTCTATGAGAGCAAGCTGCGCAGAAGATTTTTATGTGAGCAGGTGAATATGAGAAGTAGCAAAGAAAAAAAAAAGTTTGAATGTAAGCACCAAAGTAAAACAGTTGTCAGGATGTGTCATTGAGAGTAAGCACTAAAGGAAAATAGATATCAGTGTGTTGATTCGTCTTTGAGAGCAAGATTGCAGAATATAAGATTGCAGAAGTCTTTCTGAAAGCAAGAAATATGAAAAAAGAAGTAAATATCATTAAGATTTAGTGAGAAAAAATTAAAATACACGGAATATTTGGTCTAAATTACCAAGATAAAGCTTGATAATTTTATCACTTAGAGTATTTGGTCTTTTGTCTTCATCTTTATTGTTATATTCACAACGGTTTGGTTTGGTTTTTTTGTTTGGTCTAAATTACCAAGATAAAGCTTGATAATTTTATCACTTAGAGTATTTGGTCTTTTGTCTTCATCTTTATTGTTATATTCACAACGGTTTGGTTTGGTTTTTTTGTTTGGTCTAAATTACCAAGATAAAGCTTGATAATTTTATCACTTAGAGTATTTGGTCTTTTGTCTTCATCTTTATTGTTATATTCACAACGGTTTGGTTTGGTTTGGTTTCTTTATTTAATGGCATATCAACCCAAAGCCATCCTTCTAGAAGAACAGTAGTGGTACTATTTAACCCATAGCTGGGAGGATAAGGGGGTTCATACCTTTCCCAAGGGTATTTGTCTGAAAGTAAACATAATGGCGCAACTGGAATTCAAACTCACTTACTATGATTCTGCTGTCCATTGCTTTAACCATTACACCACAAGGACACCCCCAATTCCCAATGGTTTGACATGAAACACCAGAAGATGACTATAAAAGCATAAAAACTATATCTATAATAACAAGATGACTCAAGTTATACTGAAATTATTTAAGGATTCCTTTTTTTGTATAGCCATGAACACTATACATACATATATACATGCAGAACACAACGACGCAGTGAAGATGAGCGACACAGTTCTTTAGAAAAATATACCGCTCACTTTAAATCAGACCTAACTGATAAAATGAAACGCAGTTTCTTCCAGGCAGCGGTCACATCGATACTGCTATATGGATGCACTACATGGATGCTAACAAAACGGCTGGAGAAGAAACTAGATGGCAATTACACAAGAATGCTGCGTGCAATCCTCAACAAGTCCTGGCAGTAACACCCCACAAGACACCAACTGTACGGCCACCTGCCCCCTATCACGAAAACTATTCAAGTTAGACGAACCAGACATGCAGGACACTGCTGGAGAAGCAGAGATGAACTCATAAGAGATGTACTCTTATGGATCCCCACACATGGCCGTGCAAAAGCAGGACGACCAGCTCGAACGTACATTCAGCAGCTATGTGAGGATACAAGTTGTTGTCCTGAAGACCTACCTAGGGCGAGAGAGGGTCAGGGATATCCGTGCTGCCAGCACGATATGATGATGATGACTAAAGGTTTTACTGTGTGAGAGGTGAGTTGGAGCATGAACAGAACTGCAACATATTGACCCCCACTCTTATGGCCATAACAGCGTTTCTTACCCGTTCTCCTGGGCTGCTCAAATGGGGGCCTGGGGGCCCAGCCTCTCTGGGACATGTTCCTCATTCCAGCATCTTCTCTCTAACTGATCTGAACTTCAACTGATCAATTGGGGGTCCTGAGGGCCCCCTCTGCTGGGTGCTGGTTTTCTCTACCACACTGCCTGAACTTCCTGTCTCGGGGGTTATATAATAATTTGACGCCCACTCTTCTTCCTGCTTGCATCACAATTTTGCACTCAATTCAACCCGTCCACGGTCAAGGTTATATCCTAATATTCCTCAATCAGATGCACCTGTTATTTACACAGGTGCATTTCCTATTTTGACACCTTGGCCAGGGTCAATATTTTACACTTTGAGTTGAAGTTCTGGTGCTTATGTTCAGTTTTTGATTTTTGGTAAAAATGAAAGTTTTGAATGTTCGATTTTAAAGGATAGCATTTTCCACTTCAAAGATTGATTTGGTTTCTTTGTTTAATGGCATGTTAACCTTTGTAGATTATTTAATGCCAAAGCTATCCTTGTAGAAAAACAGCAATGATACTGTTATACCTCCTGTTATACCTCCCACTATGGGTGATAACCCATAGTGAGAAGTCTAAGAGGGTTCATGCCTTTTCCAAGGGTATTAGTCTGAAATTGAACTTGTGTAACTGAAGTTCAAAATTGTTTACTTTGAAGCTGCAGTCCAGCACTTTAACCATTACACCATGGGACTTCCCTGGGAGGATTGGTGCAACACAATATTACAATATTACAACTAAACAAAGCAGAGTCAATACCAATACAAAACTACTTGATAAAAATTGAGACAAATCTAAAAGTCAAACATGATTAATATTTCAAATTGTTATGGCATTCAATTTGACATAAACATGTTTATTGTTAATTAGGAGATTTGATAACATGAATAATTTCATAACTGGTTTTCTCAGATTTATTATTAGAAATAGTTTATACTTATATTTTATTTTGGTTAATGAAATCAAATTTATGAACACATTCACTACTTCTTTAAATATTTGATTCCTTAAATATCATGTTATCTAAGAAATGCACTTGGCATAACAATTATCATTGTAGCAAATGGAATCAACAACTCAAGTTCAAATCCAGCACAAGGCTGTTTACATTTTGCTTCATGCTAATGCCCTTGAGAAAGATATGAATCCATCTCTTTTAACCCCACCTATGGATAAATAGTAGGGCAGACAGGGTTCTTTTGCCTTAGCAAAGCAACCAGTCTAGGAGTAGGAAAATTCTGAATTCAAACCAGATGTACTCAAATTAGAAATTGACTTGTGTCACATTCTGATCATTGTGAAGGGGTTGGGTGAGTACCTAATGTTATCTATAATTTTATTGGATTTACCATTAGAAATGTGTATATGAGGCTTCTATATGCTTTAATTAGGTAAATAAAATTACATTTACAAGGTGTGATAAAAATATCAGGATTGAATCTTTATATGATAACATGTACAGAGTTGAGCAACTTATATAGTAATGTGATCGTGTCAAGTCATCTAGATTGCTGTCTAGACTTCAAAACCAGTCAATGTCAATTTGAAAAAAATCCGAAGCTAGTTTTGATGCTTTTTGAACACCATTTTTTGTTGAAACGCAGAATTATACTAGTGAAGCATCCTCCCTACTCATCAGACCAAGTTTCATGACTTTTCTTGTTTCCTAAAATGAAAATTTGTCTCAAGAGTGAAATATGAAATCGTGAAATAAAGAAAGAAATACAGTGACATACCTTCCCATCATATTAAAATGAAGTTTTTGAAGTGTTTTGTTCAATGGAAAACTTACTAGAACAAATGAATAGAGGACCAACTAGGTGGAACTATTTTGAAAAAATATTTCACTCACCATTCTTGATATTTAACACACCACGTATCAATACATACATTACTACGTTGGATAGTTGAACCCTTATATAATGCCAATTTTATTTTTGTTAGATGTGTATTTGAGAGCAAAGAGCAAAATCCCTATGTGATTCTACTCATACCCTATATTGGTATATAAAGTTGAATCTATTAAAATATAAAAAATGCTAATATTTATTCTCAGCTCTCTGTTTTTTCTCCATTGTGCTATTTGTGGCATTTGAACATTTTTATTTTTACAAAATAATCAGTAATACAAATTAAAATATAAGAATAAAATAACACTAGGAAGGTTTTTGTTATTTAAAAAAGAATTTTAAAAAATCATTTAATCTGAAATCTTTAGTGTTGCTATGGTAAAAAATAATTCATTGGAATCAACACTCATTATTAATATCAAAACTTTTACATTACGACAAACATGTCTTCTGTTTGATGCTGAAAGGCAGAAATTAATTCTAACAGATTGATATAGATATTTATATTGCCTTAAATAAAACAGTGGAATGGACACACATAGACATCTGAGACCATGTGGCACACAGCACACATGTGTGGCAGAAAATATGTTTAGAAAATATTAGTTAATGTGTAGTACCAACATTAGAACAGCTGGTACTATCAAGACAAGATTTAGCAACTCCCTATAACAGCTGCAGCAGAAAGTACTTTCTAGAAATCAACAGAAAATATCTTATTCTGAGGAACTTCTCATATTCTGGGGAAATTCCTTATTTGAAGTAAATATTGAGTTTCATGATAAGATTTAATTCATTTGTATTGAAAGTGAAATGCTAATTGAATTAGATAATAATCATAGTAATAATAATAATGACAATGACAATACCTCTTAAGAACTCATAATAAAAATAAAAAATACTCATAAATTAAATAGTTATAATAAAAATCATAAAAAATAATGAGTATTAAATATCAACATGATGAAAAGAAAAATGGAAATAGAGTTGTTGGATATATGTAATTATATATGGATGTATACAGATTATATATGTATATATATATATATATATATATATATATATATATATATATATATATATATATATATATGTGATAGAGAAAGAAAGATAATATTTTCAAATATGGACAAGTATATATTTATATAGACAGAAATTATATATATATATATATATATATATATATATATATATATATATATATATATATATATATAGTGCAATTAAAAGGAAACTCAAACCTGGTTAAATTGTCATTATAAATTTATTTCAGCAAAGAACATCATTATACGCTCTGTCTCATCATATATATTCATATACATATATATATATATATATATATATATATATATATATGAGGGTCATTCAAAATTAAAGGGGAATTTTAAAAAGAGCAAAGTTTTTTCAGAATTTTTTCATAGATATAAACTCTGCATTTTTTGGAATTGGTTTATAGCAAACATTATTTCAATCCCACAAAAATATTTATTCTGTGGCAATTCAAAATGGTATAAAAATATACAGAGTGTTCCCAGCTTAATCAGAGGTCTTTCGTCAAATATTTGGTGGCTGAGATGTGCAAACTATGTAAAATTTACTGAAGAACATGTGATGGGTATGAAGAAGTTAGTTTTTATCAAAAAAATGTTAAGAAATGGGCTAAATATAAGTTTGCCTGAGTTGAAAAGATTGACTAGGCAGTGGAAAAATATTGACTCTCAGGTAAAGAAAAAGTTTGGGGCATAACAGTCAGTGAAAAAGATCATGCTGATAGTCTTCTATGACATGAAAATATGCATTGTGATTGATTTCCTTGAAAAAGGTGCAATTGTAAAAAGAGCTTTGTATTGCTAACTTCTTAGGAAAAATTCACTTTATTTATTGAATGACTCTTATATATATATGTATATATATATATATATATATATATATATATATATATGCATGTATGTATGTATGTATGTATACATATATATATATATATATATATATATATATATATACAGAAAGAGAGAGAGAGAAAGGGGGGGAAAGAGAACTATATATAAAGAGAAAAGATTTCTCTTTCTCTCTCTCTCTCTCTCTATATATATATATATATATATATATATATATATATAAGTTGGTCGACTGTAGTCAAGGACAATCTGAAAGTTACTTTTTCAATATCTATTACATCGAAGTGTCGGGGAGAATGCTACTCTTTTAGCTTGAATTGCTCCACTTACCCTTGATTTGTACCTTATAATGATGTGTTAAGCCAGGAGGCATCAAGTACCAAATTTTGAGTTTTTGGTATAACTCAATCTGGGATTGAACTCTAATCTCACAGTCCATTACCATAATTCTTGTTAAAAGTGATAAGATTATTTATACATGGATTGGCACTTCTTTCTTTATAAGGAGATATAATCTCTCTATATTATCATTGTTTTTTATTAAAAAAATGAATTGTTTATTTTTAGAAAATAAATTGTTTATTTATAAAAGTACTTTAACCAGCAATCAGAGTGTAGTACCTGTGCACTCTGCCTAGTATTATTTTCCAGTCGTATTGCTTAAAATCATGCTGTAGCATTTGTACACAGAAATATTATTAAACAGATCAAAAAATTCAAATTAAATTTTGAAAAAATAAAATCATAGATGTTTGGTTTTACTTCATTTGTATTTATTTTTGAGAAAGTATCAAATTTTATATCCTTCAAAATAATAAATTTATTCACCTACATATCATATATCTAGTTTTTAAAATAACTGTAAATAAAGATACAGTACTCTGATCCTTGACAGAAGTGCCAGAAACAGCATTTTAATTTATGACAGAGTGTGCAGATACTACACTCTTACCCTAGCCAGAAGTGCTGGAAGCAATGTTTTGATCTTTGACTGATGGCACAGATAGTACACTCTGACAATAGAAGAAATTATGGATAGACAAAGAAATAAACAAATTGAAAATGTCACACAGCTCATTACATATATGAGATAAAGGTAGGTATTATAGCTTGGAGAGAAAGAGATATTTTAAGCTAAAAGAAAAAACAAACCATTACCTATACTCTTACTGTCACTCTAGTTATGAAATCAATGATATATGAGTAGTGACTGACAAAGAAAATAAAACTGAACCCTGGTCAGAAAAGATATACAGAATAGTCAGTCAGGCTGATGTAAATCTATATTATTCATCTGATATGAATAAGTACTTCAAGATAACCAGAGATAGCTTCATAAGGCACCAGGATTAGTAATTGTACTCATATGCACTTAAGTATATAACAGATCATGAAAATATGTTTCATGTTTTATCTGCAAAATTCAACTACATTAAAATGAAGTCCTATATTAGTACCATTCTTGAAATAGAAATATTGAAAATGCGCAAACATTGAGAAAAAATGATTTAAATAAGAGAATAAACAAGAGAAAAAAGAATTTGTTGTTTCACTTTAAAATTGTTTATCTCAATCGAGTTTTACTTTGATTCTAATGGATTTGAATTCTTTGTCTTTTTACAGAAATCAAAATGAGGCTAAGCTGGCAATTCAGTGGCACAGGCTCACAGTGATAAAATAACAAAATAATGAAATGTTCATTGAATGTTTTGAGAGTTGGTTGGGTATCAAGCTGGATCTCTCTTTTTATTACTTTTCTTTTCTTTTTTTTTTTTGTAATCATTACTTTTCCTCATGTACACATCAATATTGATATTGTGGAATGAATATTTGGAAAAAGGAATCAATATTCAGTGCTTTATTCCTCAAAGTGAAAAGGGAGGAAAAGAAAAACATAAGATATAAAGAATAAGGAGGAGAAGAAAAAAAGTTGAGTAACTGAAGAGATTATAAATACTAAGGGAAAGGAGGAGGAGGAGGAGGAAATAAAAGTCAGGAACAAATAAAAAGTAGAAGAATGAAAAATGAAGAAGAGATAAGGAGAGGAAAACAAATTAAAGAAATTAGTAAGTGCAGGGAGTAAACAGCAAGAAGGAAAAGGGTTTTGGGGAGTAAAAGGAGAAATGAAAAATGGAAAGGGAAGAAGGAAGAGAAAAAACTGAGAAAGATAAGGAAAGTGATTCAAATTTTTAAGAATTTATAAGGAAGGATGATAAAGTGAAGAAAAAGTCAAAAACATTTTTAAGATTAACAGAAAGCCAGAATGAGAACAAAGAATGTAAAATGATAAAAAGAAAAACAGAAAAAAAAAGAAAAAAGATAATGAAAAGACAAGTAAATTGAATGTAGAAGAAAAAAAGAGAAGAGATACTTAAAATAGTGACGAGGAAATCAAAGGAGACTGGTAGAAAAAAAGGGAGAAAAGAATGAGAATGAAAAAGTCAAGAGAAAGTGATGATAAAAATGGAAAATAAGATAACAGAAAAAAGAAGAGGATGAAAGAAAGAAAAGTAAAACAAAAATATTAGATTAAAAATAAAGATGAGTTTGAAGATTGAGAGGAAGAAAATATAGGAAAGAAAAGATAGGAGAAAGAAAATAGGAAGGGGAAAAAAGAGAAGAAATTGTTTGAAAGAGAAAATAGAATAAAAAGGGAGAAGAGATAAAAGGAAACAGATAGAAAAGAGAAAGAAGAAAAATAGAAAGAGAAGAAGGGAAGAGGAAAGAGAAGAAGGGGAGAGGAAAGAGAAGAAGGGGAGAGGAAAGAGAAGGGAAGAGGAAAGAGAAGAAGGGGAGAGGAAACAGAAGAAGTGGAGAGGAAAGAGAAGAAGAAAGAGAAGGAAAGAGAAGGGGAGAGGAAAGAGAAGAAGAAAGAGAAGGGAATAGGAAAGAGAAGAAGGGAAGAGGAAAGAGAAGAAGGGAAGAGGAAAGAGAAGAAGGGGAGAGGAAACAGAAGAAGTGGAGAGGAAAGAGAAGAAGAAAGAGAAGGAAAGAGGAAAGAGAAGGGGAGAGGAAAGAGAAGAAGAAAGAGAAGGGAATAGGAAAGAGAAGAAGGGAAGAGAAAAGAGAAGAAGGGTAGAGGAAACAGAAGAAGGGGAGAGGAAAGAGAGGACAGGAAGAGGAAAGAGAAGAAGGGAAGAGGAAAGAGAAGACAGGGAGAGGAAAGAGAAGAAGGGGAGAGGAAAGAAAAGAAGAAAGAGAAGAAAGAGAAGAAGGGAAGAGGAAAGAGTATGGAAAAGAAAAAGAGGATGCAAAAACAGAGAAAAAGAAATTTAGAATTAAATAAAAGATTGATAAAAGAAAGTATAAAAGATAATTTTTTTGTTAACTTAAGAAAAAAACAAAAAACAAAATGATGATGATGATGATGATGATGAAAGCAGAAAGAAAGGATAGATGAGAATCCCAAAGAGAAAATTATGAAAAATAGAATGTAACAGTTAAAAGAGAAAAGAGAGTGCACCTGATATCATGCCATATCCAATTTAAAATATTGACTTGAAGGTAGAAGTACAGGGTGGGTGTGGCTATGCACATAGAACAACTACTGCATAGAGTAAGTGCATTTCGGCTGATGTCAAAAGCTGCTGCTGCTGCTGCTGCTGCTGTTAGTGATGAATGCTAAAGATTCTTATTTTTCATAGCATTTTTCTTTCTCTTGCTGCATTTGTGCAAAATCATTACATTAGTTGAGCAAAAATCTAATAGCTGTAACAGACTACTCTAATACTAAAATGCATCAATATCATGACAGAAAGAAAACCTATTTCACTTTGTACAGCCTTTAATGGAAAATACTGAGATTTTTTGGTCATCTTTATACAGGATATATTATGTAAACCATATTTTTTTTAAGCAATCACTTTCTTTTATTCTCATGTAAGGAAAACGCTATATAAATCCCTTTTTTCCAAAATCTTTTAAAATAACCATTTTTTAACTTCTGATAAGATTCATAAAAATTAAAGATTTTTATATATTAAACTTAGCACATTACAAAACCCAATGAGGTTTAACTTTATTTAATGGCATATGAATTCCTTATGGGTTATTTAGCACCAAAATTTCATTAATTTCCAAATGTTTGATTATAATCATAACTATTTTTTCAATGTTCCATTGCATATTTTTACAATTGCACTTATTTGTCGATAATAATTTGTATTCACAATTACATGGTCTCTTACCGGGACATTGGCCCAGCGGTTAGAGTGTTCGCCAATGGCCCGGGAGACCTGGGTTCAATCCCAGGTCGAGTCATACCAAAGACTTTAAAAATGGAACTTGATACCACCTTGCTTAACACTCAGCATTATAAGGTACGGTTCAAGGGTAAAGTGGAGCAATCCAGGGAATGGAGTAGCGCCCTCCCCTACACCTTGGTGTAGTAGCTATCGAAAAGGGAGCCTTCGGGTCACCCTCGACTATGGTCGCTAACTTTACTTATTCATGGCTCAAGTGATTATTTCTATTCAATAATAATTATTTATTTGCACACAGTTATATAGTTTGCAATATTTAATACTAACAATTTTCAAAACAGGTCTATTATAGTCAGAGCTGGGATCCTAACAGCTATTACCACTCCAGATAAGAGTGGACCAATAAGTAATGGCAATAGCACTCCTCAGAGCCCCAGAACTGGAGCCTCACCATCAAATGCAGTTTAGTACTATACCTCCACCAGAGGATACAGTCAGCATATTCTAAGCTCCGCCAAACAGAGCTTGTGAAATAAGAGAGGAAGATTGTGTTGTACCAATTTTCCAAGTGGGAAGGAGATGTTAACCCTGATAAGACATTTGAAATTTTGTGATTTTTTTTTGTTTGTTTCTTTTTTTAACCTGGGCTTAAAAATTGACACCAGAGTAAAATCTCTAATTCAGTCATAATGAAAGCTGTAAGCCTAGCTATTATTTTGTCAAGCTTAGTTTGGCTCAAGAATAAAAGGGTGAACCTTCCAGTAAAATTTTAAATCACTACTGTATTAATGTCCTACAAGATTAACTTGGTAATTTTACTCCACAGCAAAGTATCCTATCTAAAATTATTTTAATGCAAAAATTCCTACTGATATCTTTGAACAATGTTAGAGAAATGTTAGAGAAATGTTAGAAGTATCTTTGAAGATTACTCTGATGTTATTGCTGGTATGGGTATATTCTTGAGGTCTTGTTTGTGGAAAATTGATAATTTGATGAAATTATGGTTGAACAGCTGATGTACATTGAACATTTTTATTGTTAATCTAGGATCAGTGCAGCAGAAACACAATAATGGGTATTCCTTTGAGACATTTACATTCGTATCCCAGTACCCATTCCATTTTCAAAATAGCCTGCAAAATCTGTTTTAGGATTGGCTTTAAATTGCTTAATCCTCTGTATGTTATCCATATCATTTCAAAAAAGCAATTTTAGTTTTGGTAAAAGCCAGAGGTCGTAGAGAGAAAATTTGAACTAGAGTGATTGAATACCTAAAATCCCCACAGAAGACTTGATGAATCTGCTCACCAGTTCATTGTAAAAACCTGAATCAAACAGTATACAAGGTCATTCAAAGTATCTCAGTGCAAATTGAGTAACCTTATGGGAGAGTGTCTGTTCACAAATGTTTCTCAACATAATCAAAATGACAGGAAATTTTCTGGGCTGATCTTATCTCTCTCTCTCTCACTCTCTCTCTGTCTGTCTGTCTGTCTGTCTCTATGTATATATATAAATATTCATGTGTTTTTTTAAAGAAGCATTTTTTGGGTAAGTGTTCATGGTGTAATGGTTACTGTCATTGGAAATGGACATGACAACCCAAGTTCAAATCCTGGATGATCCTGTTTGCATTTTACATTGTGCTAATTCCCTTGGGAATCCGACTATTCTACCTCCAGCTATAGGTAAATAGTGGGGTAGACTGGGCTCTTTAACTTAGGTATGGCAACTGGTCTTAGAGAAGGAAAACTCTGAATTCAAATTCTGCTGAAAAATTGACCCGCTCATATGAAAGGGTTGGGTATATATATATATATGTGTGTGTGTGTGTGTGTGTGTGTGTATTTAAATATCTACTGAAATATCTTAGAAACAACTGAATATTTTCCTTGGTTTGCATTTTAAAATTAACTCTATTATAAAACAATATCAATCATAAATTGAGAAAGCTCTTATAAGTAATCACTTATGGTAATTACGGAAACTCAACTGATTTCCATACTAAAATAAGTGTTAATTTTTGTACGAAAAATAGTTTTGAGAAGCTGTAAGTTTTGTATCAGTATTCTTCAATTTGTCAGCCAATCAGCACATAAGCACAAATTTTTGAATTTTGAGATACTTCACAAACAGCAATATTTGACTTGTCCCAAAAGATTTGAAGGATCAAACCCCAAAATAATTCAAGAATATTAAAAGTGCAATTTTTAGCCAGTTAGAGTCATATTGTAAATAAGCAAAGAATGAAATATTTCTTTATAAAGTATAGATTGTCTATACTTACTCAACTAACAGTAAGTAATGAATTATCATTTACTTAAATACAAGGAGCACACAATAAGTTTCCGGACTTTTTTCGTATGAGAGCTTTTATTGATAGTACACACATGAAACTCTAGTCCCCTTCGAAATAATTTCCTCCGGCTGTAATCCACTTGTTGTACCATTTCAACAACTTCTGGAAGGCCCCATGGAGGTCATCTTGTGTGGGTGTGTCAATGACCTTCATCACAGCCTCTTTAATCTCCTCAATTGTCTTATAACGATAGCCTCTAAGTTTTTCCTTGAGCTTAGGGAATAAGCAAAAGTCACAGGGAGCAAGGTCTGGACTATAGGGAGGCTGAGGAAGTGTCTTGATGCCCATCTTGGTCAAATAGTCTGTGACAAGGATGGAATTGTGGACTGGGGTATTGCCCTGGTGGAAATGCTACTGACCCGATTTGAAGAGTGCTGGCCTCTTCTGACGGAATCTCTTCCTGAAATCCTTTAAAACCTCAACATAGTATTCCTTGTTGACTGTCTGTCCAGTGGGAACCCAGTGCATGTAGATCATGCCAGTGCTGTCAAAAAAAGGGATAATCAAAAGTTTATGGGTGGATTTGCTCTGTCTGGCCTTCTTGGGTCAGGGAGAGCCAGCATACTTCCATTGGGAACTCTGTCTCTTCGTCTCTGGGTCATAGCAATAGATCCAGCTTTCATTTCAGGTCACCAGAGCATCAAGAACTGTGGGATCTGAATTGATCAGCTAGACCATCTCCCTGCTGTCATGACATCGTCTTTCTTTCTGATCTTCTCTGAGCACCCTTGGGACAAACTTCACGCAAATCTTCTGCATCTTCAGTTCCTCGCGAATAATTGTGTGTACAGTTCCCGCGCTGACATCAAACTGTGCACTTATTGTCTCTATAAACACACGACAGTCCTTATCCATGAAATTCTTTATTTGGCCAATCAACTCTGGTGTTGTGACTTGCTTACTCCTCCCATACCTCTCATCATCCTTCACAGACTCCCTGCCTTCCTTGAATCTCTTATGCCACTCAAAAACTGATGATTGATTCATGCAAGATGGTCAAAAAGCAGCCTGAAGCATTCCATTTCTGTGGCATTTTTTCCAACTTTAAAACAGAATTTTATTGCATATCGTTCTTCTAAAGTGTCCTCACATCCAGATTGCATTCTTGAAATTTACCAGCTGTGACAGTCAGGACTGTATTTCAATGTAGGGTGTATTTCAATTGCTGCTGTAGTTGTTCCTTTGAACCTGAAATCATAAAAATTTGTCAGTCATCTCATAAGATGTATAGCAATAAGATACTGAATTTTCAAGAGTCTACAGCAATTTTAAATGCCTGTACAAAAAAAGTCTGGGAGAGAAAATCTACCTTCTTTTCTTAAAAGAATGGGTTTATTTTAACTTCACTTATCTATTGAGCAGATTTGTTAACATTTACATAAGATGTTATTAATACTGATATTACAGTGCAAACTCACTGATAAAAGATCAGCAGCAGTTTACACATAGTTTAAGGCATAAATACATTTTCTCTCTCATATAATGACAAACAAAGATTATTAAATACACATAATATGTCCCTTTGTTTTAAGCTAACAACTCCTGCTATAGTACTTCATAAAAATATCTTTGCTCTGACAAATTTCATCTTTATTTACAAGAAGAGACTTTGTACTTTTGTTTTCAGCAAACTTTTCCCTCAATTTAAAGAAATAAAATTTTTAGATTTGTTGCCAGGATTTTTTATTCATTCATTTTCTTCTTTATTTGCTACAGTAATAATTATGTATGTAATGATATTGTTTGGGTACTAACACTTGGCTTAATTCTTAGTTACAAGCAATAACTTTTTTATTCCTTTTCAGTGCACTTCTATAGTATAATCTTTAATGTATTTTCACTGAAACAAAATTTATATATAATATTCCTATTCTATCTGTAATAGTTGCATTAATTCCTGATAATCCCCTTTTCTCCATTTCAATGCATATTTTTAATAAAACATTTCTACAAAATCATGATAATAAAAAAACAATATACAGTCTGATTTTATCATTTGTGTTACCAGAATCTTTACCAACAGTGAAAAAAAATCACCAAATGTACATTAAAGTTTAACAGATTATTTAAAACTGTTCAAATATTTTTTGGAAAACTTTAATTAAACATTTCTACAAAATCATGATAATAAAAAACAATATAAAGTCTGATTTTAAAACTGTTCAAATACTTTTTGGTAAACTTTTGACATGTGATGCAGTAAATGTTGATTAACCAAACAGACTTTGTGTTATTTCTGTTGCAGTTTGTCTTGTGCATACTACAGATCCCCTGACTATCTAAGTAGCAAGAATAGAAGAAAAAAGGTTGTTTTTCAAATGGTTAGTAAATGAAAACAGCAAAGTGGAAATCAAATCAATATCTTGGTAATTATTTGATAGTTTAAGTTTCCGATTCTATTTTTATTTTCTTTGCTTTTAATGGAAAATGATGTTCTTAAAATATATTTCTAATTGATTTCCAATATTACCTGGCAGAGTTTTATATATGATAAAGTTCTTATAGAATCATAAGACGGCTAAGGGGATAAGAAGAAAAGAGACATTACTAAAATTATAATTTTCACTCAAAAATTGATCGTAAATATAAAAAGTGCCTCTGCAATTAATAGAGACATGACATTTACTTTGCAAATATTTACAATATATAGTTTTTTATCATCAGTCATAATCATCTTTTTTACTCATTAATCTTTATTTGTCCAGCCATTTCAAATATCTCTCAAACCACTTGTGTGGTATGGATGTAATTTTATAACTAAACAGAGTGTGATTTTCTGCATATGTATAAACATATATTTTTCTTGCATATACACACTCACAGGAAAACACAATTCTTTTAACTCTTGGGAAAATGCTCAATAATAATGTAAAGGTTTCAATTATAAATTTATCAATTTCTGTTGTTGTTTTTGTAAAAAAAATAGGGTCATGTCTACACATTAAATGAAAAAGAACAATGCTATCTGATTTTTGATGTGTGTATTGCCCAGTCGGTTGGGGCTGTAAAATACACTGACTGCACTTCTGTAGAGGGGTAAGAACACCCCAATGAATGTCCTGAATATGACACTAAACAATCTGATGGTGAGGTTCCAGTAATGCTGGAGCTTTGGGGAATGCAGAGCATCCATTTACTGCCATTGCTCACAGGTCCACTCTGGCTCGGAGTGGTAGCATATGATAGGGTCCTATCTGTGAGTAAAATAATAAAAAAGCTAGTAAAGTTGGTGACCTTGGTCGAGGGTGACTCGAAGACTCCCTTTTCAATAGCTACTACACCGAGGTGAAGGGGAGGGCACTATTATATTCCCAGGATTGCTCCACATTACCCTTGATCCTCACTTTTTGTGCTGAGTGCTAAGCAAGGGGGTAAAAAGTACAATTTTTTGAGTCTTTGGTATGATGTGACCTAGGATTGAACCCAGGTCTCCAAGACCATTGGCGAACACTTTACTCATTAAGCCAATGGCAATGGAACTTTTGCTAAACTGAATTACTTGAAATAAAACTGTTTTGACATTGAAACTGCTTACCTATGCTAAACTAAACTGTTTGAAATAGAACTGATTTTAAATAGACCAAAACTGTGTACTAATGCTAAACTGTCTGTAAACAAAAACTATACTTATACTGAACTTGATTGTTTGAAATTTAATTCAGCATTAAATGACCCGTAAAACAAAAACAAAACAACCAACCAACCATAATATGTGCTCCTACCAACTTCCTCCACCACAGACAGGATGTAATACAAGATTGATTTTTCAGCAAGTGGTTTGAAATCAATGTGTTCCTTCTTCTAGACTGGTTGCCTTATGAAGATACATAACCTTGGTAGCAATATCTCATCTACTGAAAGCGATTTCAACCTACATAAACTGCTATTGATAGGTTAATGACAATATGGAAATCTGATCTCTCTTATAAAATAAAACAGTAATTCTTCCAATGTAGCTATGTTAGTATTAACGTATTATTGCATCTCTTGGATTTTAATGAAATGCCTGGAGAAAAAGCTACCTGGGAACTACATTACAATGGTGCATGCTGTGTTAAACATATCCCAAAAGCAGCACCCTACAAAACAGCAACTGTACGACCACTTTATTCCCATCTCACAAACCATCCAAGTAAGAAAAACAAGACATGCTTGGTACTGATGAAGAATTAAGGCGCAACTCATTCGTGGCATTCTCCTATGAACTCCTACACCAGTGTTGGCTGACCAGTAAAAACTTTATCAGCTCTGTGCAGACTCCATTTAGAGGAGTTCCTCTTTTATAGCTAATAGGGACAGATAGGGAGAGAGAATCACGGAAATCCATCTTGTCAGCATGCCATGATAATTACAATGATGATTTCTCTTTAATTATAGTCATTTGTTTGTACATGGCTATATAGTTTCAAGTAACTAGCAATCCTTTTAAACAATCATAGCTTCAAGTAAATATTCTTGATACAAATAATTTACATTTATCAAGTATTCCAAGCTAATAATTTTCAAACAAATCAATTTGACGCATAGATGTGATCCCAACAGATACTACCACTCCTGGTCTGAGTGAATCTGGAAGTAATAGCAATGAAGGAGTGGTCTATACACTTAGATATGCACAACAGGAGCCTCACCATCAGTTGCAACTTAGCATCATGCACAGGGCACTCCCTCCCCATTTGCAGGAAATAGAATCAGTGTATTCTAAGCTCAGCCAACAGGGATGATTAAACTTTGTGAAAAATCTTTTTATAATGCTGTATCAGACATTTTTATGTATTCATGGAGGTGTTGAAGGCACAACACTTATCATAACAGTAAGTGAAGTTGGTTACCTAAGTTCAAATTCTGAATGAGGCTGTTTGTATTTCACATGACATTAATACCCTTAGGAAAAGTATACATCCGGCTATTTTCCATCTAACTTTGGGTAAATAGTAAAGCAAAATGAGATCTTTAACTTTGGAGAAGGTAAAGTCTGAATCCAAATCAGTTGTCAAACTAAAGTGAAATGTCCTCCACCAAGTTATTCCTGCTCAAGATCTGCTGCAGGAGTAGCAACCCCACCACTAAAACAGATTAGGGAATATGTCCTATCATAAGAAATTTATGATATTCCACTGAAATATATTGATTGATTTTATGAAATTCTGAAACATTGAAATAAAAAAAAATCATATTCTTAGAGTGCTTGGTTTTATAATTCTTTCAAATACAATTTCTTTCCTGATTATAACATAGGAACAATATGATAGAAAGAATATGATAGAAATATGATAGAATCATATGATAGAGATATGATAGAAACATATGATAGAAATATGATAGAAACATATGATAAAAATATGATAGAAACAATATGATAGAAATATGATAGAAACATATGATGGAAATATGATAGAAACAATATGATAGAAACATATGATAGAAACAATATGATAGAAATATGATAGAAACATATGATAGAAACATATGATAGAAATATGATAGAATCATATGATAGAAATATGATAGAAACAATATGATAGAAATATGATAGAAACATGATAGAAACATATGATAGAAATATGATAGAAACAATATGATAGAAATATGATAGAAACAATATGATAGAAATATGATAGAAACATTTGATAGAAATATGATAGAAACATATGATAGAAATATGATAGAAACAATCTGATAGAAATATGATAGAAACAATATGATAGAAATATGATAGATACATATGATAGAAATATGATAGAAACATATGATAGAAATATGATAGAATCATATGATAGAAACATGATAGAAACATATGATAGAAATATGATAGAAACATATGATAGAAATATGATAGAATCATATGATAGAAATATGATAGAAACAATATGATAGAAATATGATAGAAACAATATGATAGAAATATGATAGAAACAATATGATAGAAATATGTTAGAATCATATGATAGAAACATATGATAGAAATATGATAGAAACAATATGATAGAAATATGATAGAAACAATATGATAGAAATATGATAGAAACAATATGATAGAAATATGATAGAAACATGATAGAAACATATGATAGAAATATGATAGAAACAATATGATAGAAATATGATAGAAACAATATGATAGAAATATGATAGAAACATTTGATAGAAATATGATAGAAACATATGATAGAAATATGATAGAAACAATCTGATAGAAATATGATAGAAACAATATGATAGAAATATGATAGATACATATGATAGAAATATGATAGAAACATATGATAGAAATATGATAGAATCATATGATAGAAACATGATAGAAACATATGATAGAAATATGATAGAATCATATGATAGAAATATGATAGAATCATATGATAGAAATATGATAGAAACAATATGATAGAAATATGATAGAATCATATGATAGAAATATGATAGAAACAATATGATAGAAATATGATAGAAACAATATGATAGAAATATGATAGAAACAATATGATAGAAATATGTTAGAATCATATGATAGAAACATATGATAGAAATATGATAGAAACAATATGATAGAAATATGATAGAAACAATATGATAGAAATATGATAGAAACATATGATAGAAAGAATGAACTCACTTATCTGATAATTCTTGGAATGAGTACCATCTTGTTTACTTCTCTCTACACATTTATTTTTCTGATTGACTGACTGAAGAATCTGATTCATATACAATTTGTATTGGTATATATAGGCAATTCCCCCACTTTTCAATACGGCACATTTGGTTTCATGAAAGAGCAACATTTTTGTACAGGTTTCTCTCACTATTCAAAATGATTTTAAGCAAAGAATCAATTACTACATGGGAAAAGAATTTTTCAAGCATTTCCTGAACCCCCAAAATAACCTTACTTATTGTTTTGCAGTTGCTGATGTTTGTCGACCTTAGTTGAGGGTGACCCAAAGGCTCCCTTTTCAATAGCTACAACATCGAGGTGTAGGAGAGGGTTCTAGTCCATTCCCTAGATTGCTCCACTTTACCCTTGATCAGCATCTTAAAATGCTGAGTATAAAGTAAAGCAGCATCAAGTACCATTTTTTGAGTCTTTGGTATGACTCGATCTGGGATTGTACTCTGGACTCCCAGACCATTGGTAAACAGTCTACTCATTAAGCCACTGGCCATGACAGAATATCTGCCTCTTTAGACTTTCATATTTTAATCATACATCTCTTTGTTCGTTACTCAAAATATCTAGCAAAATTGTAATAAATTTTGTTTTTTCAAAATTGAAGTTGTATTTTAAAACAAATTTTTAAATTGAAAGAAATTTCATTTTTCATTTTATTAAAGATTTAATTGTGAAAATTTGTAAAGAGAATTGACAAAGCTGATGGATGTGTATTTTAAATATCTATAGAAAATCGATTTGTTTTTTAAATGAAAAATAACGATGCAAATCTTAAGAAAGGCAGTCAATTCTGATCCACAATCCCAGCCAAAAAATAGAAAATGCATTGTCCTGAAAAACTGCAAAGGAAACACTCTGAAATAGCTTTCTGACCTGAGGGGTCATGTTCCTATGACTATAAGTCTTAGAACAAATCTGGCAAATTAGGAAGGCTGTTCAAAAAACTAGGACACTGAATATTTCAACCACAATAACAATGGAAAGAAATCTGTCTGAAATTACCAATCTGGCAAATTAGGAAAGCTAATCAAGGGACAAGGACACTAAATATTTCAACCACAATAACATCATCATCATCATCATGTTGCACCGCCTGCATGAATCTCCCTGACCCTCTTTCACCACCCATCTCTATCATCCATCGCCCCCAGTAGGTCTTCAAGGCTACATCCTCTATCGGCACACAGCCGTTGTATATATGTTCTAGCTGGTTGTTCTGATTTTGCTCATCTGTGTGAAGGGATCCATAAGAGTATATCGCTTATGAGTTCATCCCCACTTTCCTGGCAGTGCCCTGCATGTCTGGTTTGTCTAACTTTTGTGATTGGTGGTAGGTGGCCGTACAGCTGCTGCTTTGTTGGGTGCTGACTCCAGGACTTGTTCAATATTGATTGCAGAATTCTTGTGTAGTTGCTGTCAAGCGTTTTCTCCATATGTTTAGTTAGCGTCCATGTAGTGCATCCATATAACAATATCAATATGACGACTGCTTGGAAAAAGCTGCATTTTATTTTATCTGTCAGGTGTGACTTCCATATGACCAATAGCCTATCGATAGTTGTCCATGCCTTTGCTAGTTGTGTGTTGATGTCTGACTCAGTTGATGAAACATTGCTTCCTAGGTAGGTGAACTTGTCCACTAGTTTCAGAGAACTACTATTTAGTGTGAAGATGTCACCTCTTTGATTAAAGCATATGTATAACATCTAGTCTGTATTGACATGGAGGCCTATGCCAGCAGCTGATTGTTCCAGACTATGTAGCAGGGTTTTGGCTTGGTTGGGTGTATTTGCCAGAAATGCTATGTCATTGGCATAGTCTGTGTCCCTAATTGTTTGTGCAGGGTATCTTCTGCTTCTTACCTTTGCCAGCTTGAAACTATCATCTTTCCTTTTATCAATAGACATTATAAGTACGTAGTCTAGGCAGATGATAAAAAGGTACGCGGCTAATGTGTCTCCTTGCAGCACACCTGCTACAATGTTGAAGTAGTCTGTGTCTCCAACTGGGGAACAACAATAACAATGAATAGAAATCTGTCTGAAATCAAGATTTCCCAAGGCATTTCATGTAGATTTTCTTCCAATGACCATCAGTTTGAGAACCAGTGTTGGAAAATTAGGAAGGCTGTTCAAGGGACTTGGATACTGAATGTTTCAACTGCAATAAATAGGAAAAGAAAGGTAACAATAGGTAGCTCATTTAAATCGTTTCTACCAGGTGATAATACTTGGATCAGCTATCAATTTTTTGACAATTATTGCAGCATTATATATCCAGCAAGGTCTGGCAACATTTTTTTTTGGGTCTGGCAACATTTTTAAAAAATTGTGTCTAAGAACTTTTTCAAAAATTTTGTTTTTTGAAAGATTATTCTAAATATTGGGGTCAGGAAATAATTCTTAAAAAATTGTGTTTGGAAACATTTTTTGAAAAATTGGGGTTTGGAAATTTTTTGTAAATTTGGATTTTGGAAACATATTTTTTAAATTTGGAAAATTTTTTCAAAATTTGGCGTTTGGAAACTTTAACAGAAAATTTCCTCTTAATTGCTTCTTCTCTTTACTTCCTTTTAGTTTATAAAAGATTTCTTTTTTCAGGATGATAGGAGAAGGGGATTTAATATATCCATAGTTAATACTGATGCCGTTATACAGTTACACTTGCTTGACTCTTTAAATTTGTTTGATTTTGGTTAATCCAATGTACTGTGTCCAGGTTAATTATCTATTTCTCACCTGTGGCAGAGTTCAGGGCTTGAGACAAGATAGAAGCCAGGGTTTTCAAAGCTGATTTTCAAGATATGCAGACTGCACAAGGAGAATTTATAACCATTAGATTGGTTGTTGATCAATTCAGTGTGAAGTCAATTAGTTGATAGAACAATTTTTTTCCAGTATCTGCTATAATTGGCTTATGCTTGTTGGCCTGAACAATACACATTAGATTAATATGGCCAATTGCAAGCTCAAAGAAAGGAAAAAAACAGTGATAGATGAGGAAATTTATAGACAAAAGAAGTTTTATATATATATATATATATATATATATGTATATATATATATATTTTATATATATATATGTGTGTTTGTGTGTATGTGTATGTGTGTGTTTGTGTGTGTTTGTGTGTGTTTGTGTGTGCGTGTATGTGTGTGTGTATGTGTACGTGTATATATATATATATATATATATAAATATCTTTATATACATATATATATATATATATATATATATGCACATGCATATATATATATATATATATATATATATATATAAACAGTTTGTTGATGGATCTATGATATACATCGGAAGTGTGAAAATCATGTACGCTAGGTGAGTATTCGCATAAATTCAAGTTAAAAAGAGCTTAAGAATATTAGATTACATAATAGCAGAAGTAAGTGCAAGAATTGCCATCTTACTTAAAGAATTTATTCAAAAAAACCATCAAAAAAGAGAAAATATAAAGATGAACCAATGTATGAAAGTGTGATAAAAAAAATGATCCTGAACAAAAAGTTAATTTCTTAAAAGCAGTTGCACATAATCTTTAATTTTAATGTGTCAATATCTAATGTCAGAAATTTTAGTTTTACTTTTCTTTTTTTTTTTTTTAATTTTGAACATTTCTTGGAGTTGAATAAAGTTTTGAAAATCAGACTTTCATTTATTTTTTCATTTATTCCTTTTTCCTATCATGGTGACAAATTGTTCAATTGTCCAATAGATTTTACAATAAATTCACCAATAACTCATTTTCCTTACTTAGCATTCCTAATCAAGTGACCTTGAGCCATACTAAGCCAAGTTTAGTAAACTTTATAAATATGTATTTACCCTACCCCTCTGCCATAAGTATGATGGGGCACAAAGTCAATTTTTAAGCAGAATACAATATGTTTGAATTCAAAGTTTTCTTTTTCCTTGACTGGTTGTCAAACCAAACTTTAAGAACTCAGTCTGCCTTATTACTTATCCATAGATTAGTGGATAAGAGAGGGATTCATACCTTTTCCAAGATTATTAATGCTACATGAAATGCAAACAGCCTCATCTAGGATTTGAACTTTGTTCCCAGAGTCTATTTTCTATGACAATAACCATTATGACATGAGTGTCTAAACATCATGAATACGAATGTCTATATCAATTGTTAATGAATTTACAGATGAATGCATATAACTGGTTCTAAAATTCAGCAAAATGTTAAACTTTGCTTAATTAGACATGGCAGTGTAAGAGTCCTAATTTGTTTCTGAGAAAGGTGCACATTTTTCATTTATAAAAACCAATAGATTGATTGATTTTAGCTGTATTTTAATCTATCTAGGATTATTTTAAGACTTGAGATTAGACAATTGTATTCATTGTATGTTCATATTTACATTTTTTGGTAGTTTCTTTGAGTATTTTTTTCTTTTTTTGCATGTGGTCCAATTAAATATTAATAATTTTCAAACGGATCTATTTGATCCATAGGTGGGACTTTAACGGTTAGTAGATCGCTGGATCAAAGTGGATTAAACAGCAAAGAATTTTCAGGAAGAAAACAAACAAAGAAACAGTTCCTAGTTTACCATGCTACACATTTGCCTGGCTGTTGTGTAAGACTGGTATTTGACTAACTTTCTACCAAACCAGAATGTGGCACAAGGCCATTGTATGGTGGGAGGCTGTTGCATAAGACTGACATAGATAGAAAATTCTTGCCCATTTATATTTTATTGTCTTAGTCAATTTATAGAGGTAGCTTTTTAGTTTGAAAAGGTTCCATAATACAATTTGAACTGGTTTTATTCTGGGGTGGGTAGAGTGTTTAACAATGGCCTGGGAGACTGGAGTTCAATCCCAGAACAAGCTATACCAAAGACTCAAAAAATAGTACTTGATACCTCTTTGCTTAGCACTCAGCACTATAAGGTACATATCAAGGGTAAAGTGAAGCACACCAGGGAAAGGAGTAGCATCCTCCCCAACACCTCGGTGGAGTAGTTATTGAAAAGGGAGCCTTCCTGTCACCTTCAACAACAATCACCAAATTTACAAGTTTTTTATATGCCCCTAAAATCAGCATCCCTTTCTTAAGAGATTAGCTTAATATAATATAATATAATATAATATAATTAATTAATTAATTAATTAATTACTTCAGCACAATATATATATGTATATATATACAAAAACACAATATCTAGTGAATGTAGTTTTTATATATGATAGTGTGTCAACAAGACATTTTGTTTTTATCTTTTCAAATTTTGTATTTTCATACCAACAGATTTATTTCCCTTTTGTTAAATATATATATACGTGTGTGTGTGTGTGTGTGTGTGTGTGTGTCTCATTGGTCTAGTGGTTAGAGTGTCATCAATGGTCCAGGAGACCTGGGTTTCAATCCCAGGTTGGGTCATACCAAAGACTTCAAAAATGGTACTTGATATCTCCTTGCTTAACACTCAGCAATATATGGTATGTATCAAGGGTAAAGTGGAGCAATTCAGGAAAAGGAGTAGCACTCTCCCTGATATCCCGGTGTAGTAGCTATTGAAAAGGGAGCCTTCTGGTCATCCTCAACATATATATATATATATATATATTGTCATCCACAGACAGACTGTTTTGTTGTATCACAACTTTTCAGTGTGGCTAGACACGCAGGACGCTTGAAGCTGGGATTGAAATCCGCCTAACTTTACGTTAGACTTAGTATCATACCGCTCAGCCAGCAAGTGAACCACATCAGCTCAGGAATAATAAGGCATTATGTAGTCGCTTTCATTTGTTTAAATTTTTTCTCATACTGGATGCCAGAGTGCTCAATTCATTCAAAGAGCTTTGCATTATATGAGTGGATATTTATATATACACAGATGCATACCTAAAATCAGCCTTTTAATGTATTTATAGAACTAATTGTGAACACAGTGACAAACTCAGATGTCAAGTAACAGAATATAAAGTAATTTACACTGACACATAATGAGTCAACCTTGATAGATTCAAAGTGAAACAAAGTTTCAAAAGTAGATTTAATGAAATTTTATCTGGTTAGATACATCTTGACAACAGATTGTATTGCCTGCTGCTGGTTAAGTCAATGGATTCTATTTTACCAGAATAAATTCAGATTTGCTTATCAAATGAACAAAAATAAACATGTGTTCTATGAAATTAATAAATTTAACATAATAGTGAAAACAAATTAACAAATTACAAAACCAATATAATATAGACACATAAATAAACATATGGTATATAACAACTATGGAAGGCAGTAATTACTGGGGATACGGTTACAAGACTCAGCATTCCTATCCGATGTCGTGGTAAATCACCTGAAGAAGGTGAAATTTGGCTGAAACGTAGTGAAAGAAGAAACAACACAAAAACTACCAAAACGAGGAAAAAAAGTCCGCAATAAATAAAAATTAATTCTCAGATTAAGAAACCTCATCTCAAAATGATTCCAATTAAAGACAAGTACAAAAAATTCGGTACGGACCCGACTCTGGAAGAACAGATAAGGATT
Source organism: Sepioteuthis lessoniana (assembly GCA_963585895.1). NCBI lineage: Eukaryota > Metazoa > Mollusca > Cephalopoda > Myopsida > Loliginidae > Sepioteuthis > Sepioteuthis lessoniana. The sequence continues at coordinate 12,117,466 of OY757911.1, forward strand.
TATAAGACCAAAAAATCCATTCTTGATCGCCCTTCGGGGCCCGTGGTGCAGCGGATAGAGGCATTGAGTCTCTGCGGTTCCAGGTGAGCATTGCTAGAAGATAGCAGTTTCAAATCCTACCCAAGCCAGCCAGAGGTTTACTTGGTCAAAAACGTGGTGCAATAAACAACAACTATGGAAGGCAATAAATACTGGGGATACGGTTACAAGACTCAGCATTCCTATCCGAGGTCGCGGTAAATCACCTGAAGAAGGCCAGAGGTGAAATTTGGCCGAAACGTAGTGAATGAAGAAACAACACAAAAACTACCAAAACAAGGAAAAAAAGTCCACAATAAATAAAAATTAATTCTCATATGGTATAAAACCCAACTACCCTTCCAAGAATGCCCCCAAAACCAAGATTGTAATGTAATGGCAGAAGGATTTTGTTTTATGCCTTTGGGTTTAGTTAGGCTGAGAACCTTTCGTCTCAGTGCATGGGTTACTTAGGTGCAACATTAATGCAGGTGTTGATGCACGCACATGCGTGGAGCGGATGTGTCACTCAGAGATATCACAATGGCCCAGTAGGGAAACAGGGCTACAGAGTGCGGGTGACATCACGCACCAGAAGTGCGCGGAGGATTTTGGGGATTTTGAAAAAGTCAGTTAATTGATTTGAGTCCTACCTCAGGAGAAGACGGTTGGCTTTTGCTTGCTCGCCAAAGCCAGACCAGTGGCCTTATGGCAGGTGCCACACAAGATGGGGGGCAGATGAAAAAGCCAGAATAGAAAGAATGTGTATCTCTCTTCTTATGTCGAAGAACCTTTAAACTCAAAGGTAATAAAAAGTTTCGTACCTGAACTAAGAAGTCATAAGTGTTTTTCGTGTTTCGAGATTCCTATGTTCTTAGCCTTTTCCCTAATCATGTAGACATACCTGTGTTATATAGTCATCTGCTGATTCATGCAGAAATATACATATATATGCTGGATACATACCGATGCAATAATAATTAAGACGCCCGATGATAAAGACACAGGAATAAACAACGCACGCAGGAAAGAAGACACAGGAAGACTTCTTTATAAAATATTTTAACTCTCACTTTATTTGTAAGGTTTTGAAAAGGGTTACTCAAAGTTTGCGTGTGAGAGGTAGCTGGGGACCGAACATTACTGAAATATTTTGACCCCGAAGTTATGGCCGTCAGTATTGTGTCTTTCTCGTTCTCTATGGTTGCTCAACCGGACCCTGGAGTAAACTCTTCTGTGTGCTGGCTTTCCCTACTACATCGCGTCTACCTCCGTCTTCCACTGTACTGCTTGCCCTCCTTCTTGCCTATCTTCAACTGTCCTCAATTCGTCGGCCTTATATTACCTTCAAACTCCCACGCAGTAATATAGACACGCCTCAACGCCTACGCAACCTCTTCTGATTTCCAGCGACTGGGATGTGTCACTTCCTTCCGGTGCACCACCTTGAATGGCATTTTTGGCCGGGTCAAAAGGTCAAAACATAACACCTGTGGGCCCAGTCATAACCATGCTATGAATGACATGCACAGCTCTGGCACCAAATATATATATGTACCATAGCTAGATATGGATAGGCGAAATGGACATATAATGTTCATATATATATACATACCCTTTCCATCATCCACCAAATAACAGCATATAAAGGAACACCCACCATGTGGAAACCTCTTGGTCTGATAATCATATAGGTGAGAAACTGACAGTCATCAAGAACTGTCGACTGTATCAGCAATATACCTACTTAGATATATATGCTCTATCACTAATATTGAGCATTATTTATTTACAAATATACCAACTACAATATATATATATATATATATAGTGTAATCAGATGAAAACTCAAATTTTGGTCAAGTCGTCATTATAAATTTATTTCGGTGGAGAATATTACTATACTCTCCGTCTCATCAGATGACTTTTTACATGCTTTTCTCAAAGCTGCAGAACAGCAAATATGGAATTACAGTTCATATTTAAAAATATATATATATATATATATATATATTGTAACAGTGTTGGTTGTCACAAATTCACTTTGTAGGTTTATGGTGAACCAAATGCGATATAATTTGGAGAGTGCTCAATATCTGAAATAGAGCTAATATATAATAATGATAAATAAATATATGTTAGATTTATATCTCTATATCTATATAGGCTCTATGTAATACAAGATCAAATGTTTGGTTTATCAACTTTTCCACTTATTTTTATCATCTTGTCAGATTTACCAAAATCTACTATTTCTCCATATATATATATATATTTATAGTTCGATAGTTAAATAGCTTGATAGAGATAAAGAGAGAGAGACTGTTTATAGTGATTAAAGTCTGTTTGGAATATTTCCAACCATTTCAAATATCTCTCAAACCACTCGTGTGGTATCGATGTATTTTTATAACTAAAGACAGTGTAATTTTCTACATATGCATAAACGTCCACTCTTCTTACATATATACAAATAGGGAAACACAATTCTTTAAACTTTATGGAAATTTTCAAAAATAATGTAAAGATTTCAAATATAAATTTATCAATTTTTGTGGCTGTTGTTGTTGTTGTTGTTAAAAGATGGGGTCAGGTCAACACATTATATGAAAAGGATTAACACTATATGATTTTTAACGTGTATCTACGAAACTCCTCCACCACAGGCAGGTTGTTGTACAAGATCAATTTTTAAGCAAGTGAGTACAGCTGGTTTTCCTTCTTTTGCCTGGTTGCCTTACGAAGATACATAACCTAGGTAGCAATATCTCATCTACAGAAAGCGATTTCAACCTACATAAACTGCTATTGATAGGTTAATGACAATATGGAAATCTGATCTCTCTTATAAAATAAAACAGTAATTCTTCCAATGGAGCTATGTTAGTATTAAGGTATTGTTGCATCTCTTGGATTTTAATGAAATGCCTGGAGAAAAAGCTACCTGGGAACTACATTACAATGGTGCATGCTGTGATAAACATATCTCGAAAGCAGCCCCCTACAAAACAGCAACTGTACGACCACTTTCTTCCCATCTCACAAACCATCCAAGTAAGAAAAACAAGACATGTCAAAAAAGTAAGGAGCAACTCACCAGTGACATTGTCCTATGAACTACTATACATGGATATACCAGTGTTGGCTGACAAGTAAAAACTTTATCAGCTCTGTGCAGACACCAGACACCATTTAGAGGACTTACTCCGAGTGATGGCTGATAGGAGCAGATGTCAAGAAATAGTCAATGGAATCAGTGCTATCAACATACCGTGATGATGTTTTTAATATGCCAAATGCGTGTATGTAGCATTAAAAGATTTAAAGAACAATAGAGACAAAGAAAGAACATTCGCATGCATCTGTATGCACATAAATCTGAAATTGTATCCTTCAAACAAAAACTGTGGTTAATCACGATTCTGCAAAAGCAACACTTCATTGCAACGCCAATTTATTGTTATAGATCCCAACCAATCTCTTCCTAGCAATTATGAGAGTGTTGCTTCTGGTTGCACAAAAAAGATTTCTTCTAAGCTTTCATCAACCAAAATTTCATGTTCATCAGTGACAAATAAAGACACCTGTACATTTTATATATTGTGAATATACTTGTATTTTATATATTGTGAATATACTTGTATTCTCACTTATAAGTAATTAGAGAAAGTAATCATCACCAAACTTACCAAGATTCATGCACCTAATGCTTCGTCTATTATATTTTGGTCTTTTTTGTTCTCTATGAATGTCAAACTATATAAATATATTTTCCATACTCAACCAAATGTGAGCTGAACAATCCATATAAATCTTCTTCATATATATATATATATATATAGTATTATTTGGTCCAGTTAAACCAGAGTTGGGAGTAATTCCTTCAGGACAATTATGGAACTTAACATGAAAAGAAAAGAAATTAAACAAATGAATAAAAAAGTTAAATTACCGTAATTATAACTGACGAAATTTGAAAATAAAATAAATAGGTAAAAAAACGGAAATTCAATAAAACAAGGAGGTAACTCCTTAATCTCTTCCCACTCCCCCTCCACCCCACGTGTTTATTCTGTTTTATTTATCCATTGGATCTGAAGAAGTCCTGTTATATTTTTCTTCGTGTTTTTGGTTTACACCAGAAACTGAAAAACAGGATGGAAATAAATTTATAATCCTAAATTAACTGGTCTTTGATTTTTTTCTTAAAGAAAAAAAAAAAAAAATATATATATATATATATATATATGTATATATACTTGTATGTGCCTTTATACAAAAGAAAAATCAGCAGAAGGAAATACAGGCACACTGCCAGGTTACTGTGAGTGACAGGGCATTCACTAAACCTGTGATCCCCTCCGAATACAAAGGAGGGATGGTGCGAGTAAGAATGGTCTATGTTGTAAGGTTAGCACAAAAGATTAGTTCATATCACATTCACAAATAAGTCAAAACTACCCTCATACAATGTAATATATAATAAATTGTTAAAATATCATTCACAAGATACAGAACTGATTAAGTAATTTATCCAATAAACAATAACTGTAGGCCAATTTCAGTAACTGTGAAGGAAATAAGGAGATAATACATTTTTTCCTTAATTATCAAGTGAGTAGCCATGTTAATTTCAGAAAAAAAAGGAATTTTAATGAAATCAAAAAAAAGTTTAAGATATGAAAATAAAGAAAAATATCCGAATACACACCATTCTAACTGACAAGAACTATAAAGAAAAAAAAGAAAAAAGGATTGAGTACTATACTTGTTCGTCCCTTCTTGGTCATCGTTTTTGCTGTTTTCTATCCAAATACACTTGCTTAATATATTAGTTATTATTAGGAGAAAAAGAAAAACTACAAATACCTGGGAATAATTGAAGTGAATAGCATCAAGCAAAAACAAATAAAGCAAGAAAAATAAAAAGAAATAATATCTCAGAAGGAGGAAGAAACTACTTGAAACCAAGCTTAGTAACAGGAAGTTAAAAAGAATAAATACCTGGGTAATCTCTCCGAGAAGATAATCTGGACCCTTCCTACAATGGGCAAGAGAAGAGCTTTGAAACATGAACCACAGAATGAGAAAATGCACAAGAAAATAGGGAGGATTAGGACCAACTTGCATTAGGAATTGCATGAATGTTGCAATGAAGGGATTTGAAGGATATATAAAAAAGTGTCAAGAAAGATTAATCATAGCAGCCATTAATAGCAAAAACAAAAAAATTAAAAAAATCTAGGAATTACTGAATTGAGAAAGCAAAAAAAGAAAGAAAAGCAACTATATAAACACATTGGAAGACAAAATAAGACAAAAATTGGGCTTGAGATGATATGGACAATGGTTATGAAGAGGATACCTAATGAGATAAATAAAAATCATAACTAATATGCAGGCTAAAATAATGCCATATGAACTATGTAAAAGCAAGAATTGATAGGACCAAAGAGAATAGCAAGTATTGATAAAAAATTACAAGCAAATGCAGAAAATTCACACAATTTAGTACAGAAGGTGAATCACTAGAAATTGTGCAAGTGATTAAAATTTCACCATACAGACAAATGGTTCATACAGAAACCAGAAACTGTTCAAGAAAACAAGATCAATAAAATCCTCTGGGACTTCAGGGTAATAATGAATTAACCAATCCAAGCCAGAAGACCAAACCTAGTTGTAATAAAGAAATCAACCAGACAGTATGTTTTTGATTTTTTATGATGGCAAGAACTTCACTAATAAAAAAAAAGAAGCAATATTCATTTTTCTCAAATAGTGATGGACAGTTTTACTGGTTGAAGCCTTGCCATGGACTATTTTTTTTTCATTTTCACAATAAATTTTACTATACATTTCCAGTCAGATCAAGATCCAGATTGTTTGCTGGTCATGTGACTTAATTGATATGCCTTTCCTGAAGGAAAATATTAACACCTTTTGGTCTGTGACAATATGCATTATCATCTTGAAAAAGGACTTCATTGTTGGGAAATCTCATAATTTAATCTAATTTGTCTTAGGCATATTTTATGGCGATAGAATGTTCTGCTGTTAAAACAAAAATTGCTTTTTGGCATATCAGTGATTCGTTTATTTGCAGCAATGTAAAAAACTAGCATAAACATGAACTGTGACAATTTCATAATTTTACTTGGGATATATTTCAATTAGTTCCTTTTCTATTAATACAAATTGATTGGTTTCTTCGTTTTTAATGGCATATCAACTCTTTTTAGGTTATTTAATGCCAAAGCCATTCTCCTAGAAGAACAGTAGTGGTACTATTTAACCCATGGCTGGGAGGATAAGGGGGTTCATACCTTTCCCAAGGGTATTTGCCCGAAAATGAACGTAATAGCGCAACTGAGGTATGAACTCGCGTACTACGATTCTGCAGTCCATTGCTTTAACCATTACACCACGAGGACACCCCTCTCAATTAATACAGTTCTTTTTATAATATGTTGTGGATGCCATTTTGAGTGATAGTGATCAGGTCTTATTTGACATTTTTCTATCTTTTCTGTTCACTGATTGATTGATTTTAATGGTATGTCAACCAATCTGGGGTTATTTTATGTCTAAAAGTTAAGACATTGTGTTTATTGTACATTTTCATTTGCATTTTTGGTTTATTTATTTATAAAGATTTTTTTGCACTTCATGTAATATACCCATAATACGGATATGTGAAACGTACATAGAATGTTCATAACATATATACATAGAACATAGGAATCCTGAAACACGAAAAACACTTACGACTTCTTAGTTCAGGTACAAAACTTTGAGTTAAAAGGTTTTTCGACATAAGGAGAGAGATACACCTTTCTATGCTGACTCATCCATCAGCCCCAAACCACGTGTGCACCCGACACAAGGCCACGGTGAGCAAGCGAAAGTCAACCATCTTCTCCCGAGGCAGAACTCAACTAACTGACTTTTCTCAAATCCCCCTAAATCCTCTGTGAATGCTTCCGGTGCATAATGTCATTCACATCCCCCGGTCATATTTTCTACCTGAGATTTTTATTTTGACATCTGTGAACGACACATCCTCCCCATGAACACGTCAACACCTGCGCTCAAGTTTGTACCTTACTAACCCATGCAAGGCAAGATATATAAAACGAAATCCCTTGGCCATTATATTACAACAGTTATATGATAAGTATTTCTATCTAATACAAATAATTGGCACACAGTTGTATGATTTGAAATATTCTAATCTAATACAAATAATCATAAAGTTTCAAGTTATTATTTCTAGTTGATAATAGTCATATGGTTTTAAGTAATTAATTACAGTCCTTTCAAAACAATTATAGCTTCAAAAAACTATTCGTAATCTAGATTATATACAGTTAAATGGCATCAGATATTCCGATCAAATACAAATAATTCTTAAATAGATCTATTTGATTGATTGATGGGATGCAAACAGGTACTACCATTCCAAGCCAGAGTAGACTAAGGAGTAATGGCAATGAAGGAGTATTCCATACCCAGCAGATCTTTAGAATTGAGGCATTTATTCTCTGAAATTGATATACCTTCAAGGTGGATTTCTGCAAAGGAAAGCAAAATGTTTGCAAGGGTAGACACTAATTGTTCAAATTTGAAAAGAATAACTACACTACACACATTCCTTTTGGTGAATGTATCTCTATACTAACGAACGTGGCATGATGCTGTTTTTTTTTTTATTTAAAAAGGTCAAGGTCATTGCCAATACAATGTCAATTGTGAGCATGTTGAAATGCTTCATTTGTGTTTTTTATTAAAAAGTTCCTTTTTTTTTGGACGCTTCATCCACAGAAAAATGTTCAGAAACATATGACTCAAAAACTACATAAAAAAGAACAAAGAAATGCTAATTACAGCGACCAGAAACAACACAAACGACACAAGGATAACCAGAACAACAATAACTCATCATCATCATCAAGTCATACTGCTAGCATGGATTACCCTAACTCTCTCTTCCCACCCTCTCTCTCTCTCTGCACTTGTCCCCACCATCCAACACTCCTGGTAGGTCTTTGAGACTACATCCTATGTCCGTAAGAGGGTGTCCTCGTGGTGTAATGGTTAAAGTGATGGACTGCAGAATTGTAGTAAGCGAGTTCGTACTCCAGTCGTGCTATTATGGTCACTTTTGGGCAAATACCCTTGGGAAAGGTATGACCCCCTTTATCCTCCAAGTTATGGGTTAAATAGTACCACTACTGTTCTTCTAGGAGAATGGCTTTGGCATTAAGTAACCTAGAAAGGTTGATATGCCATTAAACAAAGAAACCAAACCAAACCAAACCTATGTCCGTAAAGAACAGTTGTATATACATTCTTATTGGTTGGCCAACCAAGGAATGTCCATCTGAAGGGGTCCACAGGAGAATGTCACTTATGATCCCATCCCCACTTTACCAGCTGTGTTCCACATGTCTTGTTCATCTTATTTGGATCGTTTTAGATATGGGAATTAAGTGACCGCACAACTGTTGTTACGTGGGAAGTTGGTTCGAGGTTTGTTCAATAAACTTTGCAGCATTCTTGTGCAGTTACCGTTCAACTTTTGCTCTATAGGTTCTGTTAATGTCCACATGGTGCATCCATACAATAGTATTAAGACAACCACTGTATGGGAAAAAATTCCAGTTTGATTTATCAGATAGATCAGATATGTGTCTGTGTGTGTATATGTTAGTGTGTGTGTTTGGAATTTTTGCCACATAGCACCCCCCTCTCTCTCTCTCTCTATATATATATATATATACATATATTGCTGAAAATAACAGACAAGAATATGTTGTTTAGCCCTCTATAAATCTTTTCTTGTGAGCGAAAATGATAATGCAACTTTGGTTGTAAGTTGCTAAAAAACTGTCCAATATCATAGCCTGAGATCAAAAACTTTCAACGATCTTTGGTCATTGTCAAGGACGTGACTCACACTCAAACAATTAATAGAAAATAAAAATGGGGAGAAAAATGACTGTATAGTGACAAACAGGTGAAATCTCACATGAGAAGATTTGGACATGATTAAAAAAGGAAACCTTATGAGAGAAACAGAATTACTTCTAATAGCAGCTCAAAACTGTAATACATATATATATATATATATATATATATTTTTTTTTCAAAATAAAAGTAAGGTTTTGTTAATTTTTTTAATTATTTATTTATTTATTTGTTTCTTTTGTTATGTAAATTTTAAGCTAGGTGGGTTTTTGGTGAATATAAAAACGGCGTTTTCTCCTTTGGCATTAGTCGGCATTAGACTTCCTGATGATCCGTTAAGGTGAAACTTTAGTAGGAGATTTTCGACTTGTGATTTAAGTTAATTTTATAATTGGCTCCACTCGTGTTGAGCACTCTTGTAATTGTAGCATTGCAGTTTTCACAGAAGGTTTTAGTTTTCTTTTGACCAACTGACTGCATATCTCTTGATTTTTTTCAAGGGGTGTGACGAGGTTGGCCTTTTCTTTCTTTTTGTCCTATAATATTTTTTCTTTTTCCCCCCGGGCGGTGATTCAAGATATTTTTATCTCTTGTTCCTGTTTTTTTTTTCTTTTTTTCTAGTACCGTGAATGCTGGTAGATATTAGATTAGTAAATATATATATATATATATATATACATTTCTATATAACTATATCTATCTCTCTCTCTCTCTATATATATATATATGTAGATATATATATATGACGTATTCAACTGGTGGCTGATTGCTAGGATACTTAGTCTAATGTAAAGTTGGGTGGGTTTCAATCCCAGCTTGAAGTGTCCTGCATGTCAAGCCATACTGATGAGTTGGGATACAATGAAACAGTCAATTTATGGATGACAATATATATATATATTATATTATATTACGTGATACAATTAGACTGTACCATATAATATATATATATATATATATATATATATATATGACCTTAGTTGAGGATGACACAAAGGCTCCCTTTTCAATTGCTACTACACCGAGGTGTAGAGGAGGGTGCTACTTATTTCCCTTGATTGGTCAACTTTATCCTTGATCCTTACCTTATGATGCTGAGTGTTAAGCAAGGTGGCATGAAGTACCATTTTTTGAGTCTTTGGTAACACTCAACCTGGGATTGAACCCAGGTCTCCCGGGCCATTGGCAGACACTCTACTTGTTAGGCCATGTAAATGCTCTATCATTGATATTGAGCATTATTCAAAAATACTGCAACATTTGGTCACTAAGTGAGCTAGTAAAAACCATAAACCTCTTATATATATATATATATATATATATATATATATATATATATATATATATATATATATATATATATATATTGAGATAGATTTGATAGATATAAATAAACTGAATCAATAGATAAGAATAAATTGAGATAGCATAAGTAAGAAATAAATTATAGCTTAGTATGGACTATAAGAAAAAGAAGCAAAGAATTCTGCTTTGTGAATCCTACTTGCCTTGAAAATCAGCATTCAGAACTTAGGATTTTACCTTAATTTGGACTGTGGTATCAGTGAGAAAATGAAGCAGTTCACAATATATATATATATATACACACACTCACACATACATATATATGTAAATGAGCCATGAACTCCCTTATTCCTCTAGCTATGGGTTGAATAGTATCACTGCTGTTTTTCTACAAGGATGGCTTTGGCATTTAATAACCCACTAAAGTTGAAAAGCCATTACACAAAGAAAATAAAAGAAACTGATGCAAATAGTTTCATATTTATACATCACGTTATTTTCTGATGCTGTTTAATTAAATTTGGCATATGTAGATTTCTCAATAGGTGTATATTTAGATATTTACTATGTTTGTTCTTTCTAGTCATGCACAAAGCCAAAATAGAGGAGGATAGAATTCACAAGAAATTGTTTCTGACACTAAACTCTTAACCACTGCTCTTCAGTTGACTTCTTTAACATATGTGCCTATATATATATATATATATATATAGGGTGGAACGATAAAATTGTCATCCTCAAGAAAACAATACTACATCTTTATTTTAAACATTTTATTGAAAAAATCAGTTCAGCTAACTTGATTATGAAGTACAGCTGACATCTATTCAATATAGCTGCCCTCAGCCTCAATCACCACCTCGATATGGATCTGGAATTGGGAGCATGCGTTTTCCACAAGCGCCTGCAGGAGTTTGGTGAATACTCGGCGGATGGCAGAGGTCAGACATGCTTTGGTGTTGTGGGAGGTCATGTTGGTGATGTTCTCGACGTATGATCAAACGAAGTAGTCCAGCGGGTTCAGGTCGAGGGAGGAGGGGGTCTAGTGAGAGAAGGGTACAAAGTTGTAGCACTCCTTCTGAAGCCAAGCCTGGGTCTCTTTGGACTTGTGGGCCGGTGCCGAGTCCTGCTGTCACACCCAGGGTCTGCCACCGGCCACCTGATTGCACCAGGGGATCACCACACTCTTCAGCACATCCAGGTACACTTTGGTATTGACTTTCAAGCCGACTTCGAAGATGTGAGGTGGCATGATGTGGCCCTCACTTGAAACCACACCAAAGACCATAACCATAGCGGGAAACTTTGTTTTCATCACCCAGGGCATGTCCCTGTTATTTGTGGCAATCCAGATTTGCATTTTGAGGGTGCTGGCAATCGTCCTGTTGTCATAACTTGGATCGGTAGAGAGCATGAGTTGTACAGCGGCATATCTCCAATCTCGCTCGTTGAACATTGTGTCACTTTCAGACATGATAGAAGGCTCCTATCGCTCTTGGAATTTGTACACAACTGGCCAACTAGTAGATGGTCTGCAACAAAAAAAGAAAACTGGTTTTCATTAAATGAAAATGGAATCATGTCGTCTTTTCTAGGGCGACAATTTTATCATTCCACCCTTTATATATATATATATATATATATATATATATATATAGTATTTTTCGGTCCAGTTAAACCAGAGTTGGGAGTAATTCTTTCAGGACAAGAAAATCATTCAAGAGCTGAAGATTTAAATTTTCCTGGTGGAGAGCTCAATGTAATTTTTTACAGAGCAATATTTCGGAAATATATATATATATATATATATATATATATATATATATATATGTATATATATATATGTGTGTGTGTGTGTGTGTGTGTGTGTGTATTATGTAAATATACATAAAAGTATATATGTATTGAGCATGCATAGTAGTATTGGGTTCTTTATATTATTGAGTTAATTATTTTGCACAAAATAACAATTTGAGTTTTATTATAAATTTTCTAAGACTTGGCCGATCTTAATTAAATCTACATCATCTCATAGTGAATGTTGTATGTGAAACTTTTATATCACACTAAGTCAAGAAAAATTGCTCTGAAAAATATTCAACTGAAAATTTTAGCAAATATTGAGATTCTTTTGTTTGTTTGTTTTTTTAGACTAATGATTTCATGATTTTAAATGAAAATTCTATTCAACAAAGTATTTCTTTAGTTTATATTGCAGTTTGAATTTTTCTTATTGAGAGTATTTTTAAAAATCCAGACTGAATTGATTTTAGAAAAAGAAATTAGTTCATTTAAAATCTCCATGTTTTTTCTTTTTGATGTGTAAACTTATTTTACTCTAATTTTTTATTTCATTGTGATGCCATAAAATAAGGGGGCATACATACTTATGTAAAAAAAAGATTTCCATTATTTTGTTTTCAAAAATCTTTTCATAAATAAATTCAGTAATTAATGAATAAATTTGAAATGTTAAATTTTATTTTCCAGGTGAATTTCTGCAGATTTTGTAAATTTTGCATAAAAAATTTCCAGTTGTTTTTTTTTACATCCCTAATTTTTATAAAAGAAAACAAAAATAAAAAACAAATAAAATAAACATTTACTCAAAGAGAGTTTGATTTTATGGTTTGGTTTGATTTGGTTTAGTTTCTTTATGTTATGACATTTCAACCTTTGTGGGTTATTTAATGCCAAAGTCATCCTTGAAGAAGAACAACTGTAATAAAATTTAACCCATACTGGGGGTATAAGTAGGCTCATAGCTTTCTTAAAGGTGATTTATCGAAAAGTGAACATGATAGCTCAAGTAGAATTCAAACTTACTTTGATTTGGTTTGGTTTAGTTTGGTTTTATGGCATATCAAACATCGTAGGTTATTTAATGCCAAATCCTTTTTATACATATATATTATAAATATGATTTCTAAACACATTTTGTAGATAATATTTTTAAACAAGCCTGAGCTAATAATTTTTTCACAGAGTTTATTGGTTTTATTTAATTCTATCTAATATGAATAATCCTATTTACTTGGTTATATTTCAAACAAATCAGTCTTGTATAAGTACTCAGTTGTTTGTTTACTCACAGTTAAATGTAAAAACAGTTCTCCTTCCAACAATTCAGTTTAGCATAAGTACAGAGTTTAGTTCTATTTGACCCATAGATAGGACTCTAGCAGGTGTTACCACTCCGGACAAGAGTGTACTTGGAAGCAATGGCAATGAAGGGGTACTCCAAATTCCCCAAAACTCCTGCAGTACTGAAGTCTCACCATCAGTTTATTAATTGTCATATCCAGGACATTTATTGGAGGAATCTTACTCCTCTGCAAAGATGCAGTCAGTGTATTCTGCAACCCCTTCTGACTGAACCATTGCTTACTTTGAGTCTGATTTTATGTTATAGTTCATTTGATTTTTCATGGACAAAACTTTTGGGTTTTTTTTCTTTCTTTTGAAAAAAGAAATATCTGAAAACTGTTTTTTTTTTTTTAAATTTTGATCTACATTTATAGATTAGAGTATAGAAGAAATTTAAAAATATGCTGACCACACGCTTTTGAAATTTCTTCTTGATTTTAATTTGAAAAATTTATTTTGTATTTCAAACTATTCAATGTTTAAAATATTGTTTTGACAAAATGTCTTGTTGGCTTGAGCCTTGCCATGGACTATTTTTGAAATTTCTACAAAAAGATTTGAATTAGATTCAAATCCAGATTATTGATGCCTATGTGCTTGAGTTGATATGCTTTTCCAAAAGAAAAATTTTAATACCATTTGTTTTGAAGTGAAACATTATCATCTAAAAGAAGTTTCCAAAATTTCAATATACATTTGTACATTGACCATTGAAGTAATGATTGCCGTCACCCTTGGCCATTTACCTGACATACAACCCCACTGAATGAGGAAATTTGCTTGATTTCTTCAAATAACCAACATTATATATAACAATAGAATAACACAAGATGAAAGTTTCAACATCATCACCTTCACAAGTGCAAATTCATGATTTATCACTGGATATCCCTTTCATCCAATTTTCAACAGTTCATCATTGGTTCTTTGGAGGTGCCCGTGGAGTAATGGTTATCGTCGTAGGAATTGGACACGGTGACACAAGTTGAAATCCTGGATGAGACTGATTGCATTTCACATAGCACTAATACCCTTGGGAAAGGTATGAATACAATTATTCTCCCTCCAGCTATGGGTAAATAGTGGGACAGACTAGGTTCTTCAGCCTTGGTGAGGCAACTAGTCTAGAAGAAGGAAAACTCTGAATTCAAACCTGTTGAACTCCGCTTAAAAATTGACCTTGTGTCATATCCTGCCCGAGCGGAGGGGTTGGTAAATAGGATCATTGGTTCTTTGTAGCCTACTATAATCAGATTTTCTTTTGCTTGGGCATAAGTGCGGGTTTTCATTTGCTTTTCCTTTATATAAAACCCATTTCATTCAACTGATTTATTACTGTTCTGTCCCAAACATTAACATCTTTGTGTTCTTATTCCTTGTTATGCATTTTCTTTTTTAATAATATTTTTTACAAATGTTAGTATAGATTTTTAAAAATATATATTAAAGAAATAGCAAAAAAATGATAAAAGATTAACTCTAAGAAAGTCTAATTTTATGTTGTATTAAATAAAATTTTTAATGAAAATTCAGGTTATTTTATTTCTATAAAAAAAACAAACAAAAAAAACTAAAAATGATTAAAAAAATTAATTGCATTTCTAAATAAGAATATAGAAAAAAATTGAAAAAGTGTGTGGATTCAAGGACTAGTTAGATCTTGAATCCAACTTCTTTTTATCCATTTACAATCAGCAGTCTTGTCTGGAGTCATTATCAATCAACAATCCTTCAGGGTAAAAGTTCACAACTAAATAAATATCAAACTGAACTATTCATTTTAATATGAATCTTATCTACCTCTGGTCTTCAGCTAAGGTTAGCTAGGATGAGCAGAGCATCTAAAACCTTTTAATTATTCAACACAAATGTAGAAACTTGTTTGGATGAATTATCATAAAACTATTTTTAGAAATACAGACACAAAACTATCAATATATAAATGGGTAAATCAAAATATAAATCAGTAAATCATCTTTTTCTTTTTTTAAATATCTAAAATTTGTTTTATTCTTTGAATTGCAAAGACACATTCTGGAAGTCTTTACAAATTGATACCAATAAAAACATATCCTATCCTCATTACAATTCTAATTAGTGGGTTGAGATAAATAATTTTCATTTTAGCTTAATATGATTTATTCATGAATAATTCAACAAAGAATAAAATTCAATGAATAGTATATTCACCATTATTTTGAATCAGCTTTTGCCATTTATCAGGTTGCTTGTTGATTCCACTCAAGTAAAATTCAGATGCTTTTGAGCTCAACATGTTTTCTGCAAACATTTTCACTTGATCTTCTGAAGAAAATTTTTTGTCAGCCAAAGCATTTTGTTGAGAATGAAAAAAATAGAAATCACTTTCTGTAAGGTCTGATGAATATGGTGGATAGGGTAGAACAGACCAACCTAAATTCAATATTTTTTCCTGCATGATTCTGGCTAAATGTTGCCTTGTATTATTATAGAAAAGCACAATGTCTCTCCTATTGAGGAGTACAGTGAGTTTGCTTTGCAGATTTTCATACTCATGTGGCAGCTTTTGAGAGTATAAGTCTACACTGAGTGTCTGATTGTGGTTTAAAAATTTCAAATAAATAATACTGCAGAGATCCCTCTATAGACACAACATAACTTTTCTTCCATGAAGCTCTGCCTTTGGATTAGAGTGCAGGGATTCGTCCTTGTCAATCCACTCAATGGTCTGGAAGACCACAGTTCCATCCCAGGTCAAGTCATACCAAAGACTTAAAAAAATGGTACTTGATGGTGCCTAGCTTAATGCTCAGCATGATAAGGTAAATATCAAGGGTAAAGTGGAGCAATCCAGGGAATGGAGTAACACCTTCTTCTACACCTCAGTGTAGTAGCTATTGAAAAGGGAGCCTACAGGTCACCCTCGACTAAGTTTGCAAACTTAACTTTAGTTACTGTCATATACAATCTTCCTTATTCTTCTCACTAAATTAAATTATGCTGAGAATTCTTTCACTACTGAAATACGACTGACTGATGAAAGCTTTCTTTAATCAGATAATTTCTGGTTGCATTTAAAATATTGGAAGTTTGAAATGCATTGTTATAACTTTAAAAAAAATGAAATTATTTATGACCCAAATCTATACAACACATAGTAAACATGAATTAACCCTGATATCACCCCTGTCAATGGTTTTTAGAATATGCTGTCTGTATCACTTCCAGAAAGGTCAGAACCCCTAAAATATTGTAGCTGTGAGTATGACAGTAAACTGCATCTGGTGGTGACACTCTAGTTCAGGAGCTCTGAGTCACTTTTTTGATACCATTACTCTCAGGTTCACTCTGAACCAGACATGTTAAATTTACATCTATGGGTCAACTAGATCTATTTAAAGATTATTAGTATTTGATAGGAATACTTGAAACCATATAAGCATGTATAAATTATTTGCATCAAATTTTGGTATAAAATAAACCATAAACCATTAATATGTTATTAAACAAGTGAATCTAACCAAATCACTGATCCAATTATTAAGCACTAAACTCTAATCCCTTTTAATATCATTGGTATTGATAACAAGTAACACGACCCATAGAAATGCCATGGTTTTTGACAAGATAATCCATTATATACTGCTTTTTTGAATGTATCTTTTCATTCTTTCTTTCATCCCAACAATCTTTCTGTGACCTGTCATTGCTTTTATCAGTATTATAAACATAGAATAATTTCATATGAAAAAAGAAAAAAGGGAGTAAAGAATGCACAAATATCTTCTCATGTACTCTCCTTTTTTTACCATTTTTTGTCCTATTTTTCCATAGATAATTTTAATGTACTGCAATTTCTTAGATGTTTCCATCTCTACCTGCATTTCGATGTTTTGCTGTAAATCTCTTGATATTCAGGTAGAAAAACCAATGCTTTAATCTCCATCTTTCTCCACTCTCTATATAAGGAGAGTTTTTTTTACCTTTCACCAGAATTTATTTTGATTTTTCTCTGACAATCTTATCTCCTACCTATTTTCCTTTAGACTTTTTCTTTTCTTTCTTTTTCCTCATGTTTTCCAATTCCTTCTTTCTAAATATCAAGTAATTTTTTCAGTCAAAATGTATAACTGGTTATAGCTTACAACCCTCTATAGGTCAAATAGATATTGTTAAAAATTATTTGTATTTGATTGGACCGTGCACAAAAAAGAAACTTCTAAAGAAACACTTACACAAAAATATGATATACAATGAATGAAATTCTTTAACCTCAAGTTATAGAATTATCCTACATGGGTTGACATGATGTTAAAATCAATCAATCTAGCTTTGAATTGCAGTGGATTAAACAGATACTACACTCTGATGCTATGTAGAAAGGTTTAACAATACAAACAAGCAGGATTATAGCATGGCTGGAAACAAAAATTAGTAAAATCATAAAGAAATGTGTCTTTCACCAGTGGAATTACTGTCAACTAATTAAGCATAAAGATGTGGGTGGCATCAAAATGGAATTGGCAATCTGAGTTGAAATTCTAGCCAAATCTGTGTGCTTTTTGCTCTAATGCCCTTGGAAAAAGGCATGAATCCATCTTTTTTTTCTACAGCTATGGGGAAAATAACACTAATTTCTCAAGGAAGAGATTTGTCTTTACTCCAAATTTGGACGTATGTTCTGCGTAAATAGGAAATGGAATCAGTGACATGAGTTTGAATTGCAAACAACCAATCCAGGAGAAGGAAGACTTTTAATTTAAACTAGTTTTAAACTTCTTAAAAATTGGGTAAATACATAGTAAATACATTAAGTAAATACAAAATAGATAAACATGGGTGAAATAATATTGGAACCAATGTAGGAGAAGGATATATGGATGCACTACTTGGACGCTAACTAAACGACTGGAGAAAAAGCTAGACAGCAATTACACAAGAATGCTGTGAGCAATATTGAACAAGTCCTGGAGGCAACATCCCACAAAACACCAACTATACAGCCACCTACCTCCTATCATGAAAACTATCCAAGTCAGACGAACCAGACACGCAGGTCACTGCTGGAGAAGCAGGGACGAGCTCATAAGTGATGTACTACTATGGACTCCAGCATATGACCGAGCAAAAGCAGGATGTCCAGCTCGAACATACATTCAGCAGCTATATGAGGATATGGAATGTAGCCCTGAAGACCTGCCAGAGGTGATGAACGATAGGGAGAAGTGGCAAGAGAGGGTCAGGGATATCTCTGCTGGTGGCACAATATGATGATACTATTTACCGCTCGGGCAGGATATGACACAAGGTCAATTTTTTAAGCGGAGTTTAACAGGTTTGAATTCAGGGTTTTCCTTCTCCTAGACTAGTTGCCTAACCAAGGCTGAAGAACCTAGTCTGCCCCACTGTTTACCCATAGCTGGAGGGAGAATAATTGGATTCATACCTTTCCCAAGGGTATTAGTGCTATGTGAAATGCAATCAGTCTCGTCCAGGATTTGAACTTGTGTCGCCGTGTCCATTTCCTACGACGATAACGACTACACCACGGGCACAACATGATGATGATGATGATGAAAACCTCCACCAACTCATCATGGGAAAGCATTGCAGGATGAGTCCTATTAGTAGCCATGGTTTATAAACCTTATGGAAAGCATGGTTCCTGCTGTGTAATTAAAAGAATGGCTGATGGGCGGGAAACTCAAGCATTTAGTCAAAGTTGATCACAACAAAGGTAGAAAATGATTCCTTTATCAATCATCCTTATTTTTTTTTGACTGCTCTTCACTCACTGAAAACCTCAACAAAAGTTTAATCTAATATTAGTGTTGAGTCCTTAAGTTATCTGTTGAATTGCTGCTAGCCTCAATAATAGATAAACTATTGTTACAATGATACTTTTAATTTTCAATTGAGCAAACAGAAAGTCCAGTTATACATGAGGAAACAAGTGTTTTATATGAAAGACATTCAATCAATTCCATCGTCTTGTCTACTGATATCAATAATGGAATTGGTGAATCATGATGGGAAATTTATTAATTAAGAATATCATAAGGGGTTGGTTTTCTTTTTGTTTTGCAGTTTCTAATTGTTACACTAATTACCAAAGAAAGAGATTTACCTTTATTGTAAATAAAACTCCCATTTTATACATTATTTGTCTCCCACAGGCAGATGTCTCTCTGGGGCAATTAGTCTAATTTCTAGTGGTAAGAGTCAAAAATGCTTAACAAATAAACTGACCTATAAAACAGGGGTGACCAATCATTTTAACAATTGTAATATTTTGACCTTCGACCCGGCCCAAAATGCCATTCAAGATGATGTACCGGAAGAAAGTGACACATTCTAATGGCAGTTATGAGAGGAAATCGCGTGGGCGGAAATTGGCTGATGAAATGGGACGAGGTAAAAAATCCTATGATACTCTCATAGACTGACGCACCGGAAGAGAGTGACCTCTGAACTGCATGACAGTTATTTCCGCTTGATGACGAT
Organism: Sepioteuthis lessoniana; assembly: GCA_963585895.1. Taxonomy (NCBI): domain Eukaryota; kingdom Metazoa; phylum Mollusca; class Cephalopoda; order Myopsida; family Loliginidae; genus Sepioteuthis; species Sepioteuthis lessoniana. Next base: position 12,137,389 of record OY757911.1, read on the forward strand.
TAAACATGTGATTTCAAAGATCGAGTGGGCGATCAAGTGGGCGTTGAACTATTATATAGCTCAGTCAAGACAGAAGTCAAGACAGTTGAGTTCGAGTTCCAGTCGGAGTTATAGACGAGTTGTGGTAGGGAAAGCCACACCCGGCTGAGGGGGCCCCCAGGAGCCCCGATGAAGTTTGGGGGCCAGAGAAGTTGCTGATATGATGCAGTAAAGGAAGCCATCACCCAGCAGAGTGGGCCTCTGGACCTCCAGTTGAGCAGCCCTGGAGAACGAGAAAGACACAACGTTGACGGCCATAAGTTTGGGGGTCAAAATATTACAGTCTATGTTCGATCTCCAGCTCCCTCTCACACGCAAACCTTGAGTAACCTTTTTTGAACCCTTGCAATATAGTATGAGGTAAACATTTTGTTAAAGAAGTCTTCTTGCATCTGTCTTTATTATTGTGTCGTTATGATGCTGTAGATGACAATATAACACAATCTCCCTAAATTATATACTAAGAAAAAGCAAAGGAGCTGACAAATTTACAATGTCATAGGAAAAGCCAAACCCCCTCATGTGAATGATAATAAAATATTTGCCAAGAATGAAAAAGAACTAGAAACTCTCATATGAACAATAAGAATATACAGCCAAGATATAAGAATGGAATTTGGAATTAAAAAATGTGCCTTGCTTACAATGAAAAAAGAAAAGGAAAAATAGTCACTGATGATTGATAGAAGTTACAATGGTCAGTAAAGTGGACTTCTAATATTGGGATGAGCAAAAATGGTGAAAAGTATTGCATTAGTAAAATTATTTAATATGAAGTTAACACTTTATAATGTCTAAACTAATCTCTCTCTCTCTCTCTCACACACATACAGTGTGCTTTACCATTTTTAAAAAGTTAAATTTTTCTAAACCACAAATAAGATTTTATTAATTCTTGTGGAGACTACTATTTATTACAAACTCTTAACCATCAAAACAGAAAAACATGAACATATATTTACCATCCCCTTCACCATGACCAGAATGTAACACAAGGTCAATCTTTTAAACAATGTATAAATGGTTTGAATTCAGAGTTTTCCTTCTAGACTGAATGCCATTCTTAGGTAAAAGAGTCTAGTCTGCCCTACTATTTATTTATGTAGAATTAGAGAGAGAATCAAATTTTTCCAAAGGGTATTAACATAATATGAAATGCAAACAGTCTCATCTAGGATTTGAACACAAGTCCATTCTGATGATGATAAGTATTAATCTATGAATATGTAAAAGTTAAAACATTTGTGAAATGTACTTAAATAAAAAAATAGAAAAAATAATGATGTTTCTTACAAGGTAGAATTGAAAGACTTAAATACTGTTGGAAAGGAATGCTGTAGAGTTTAGTAATAAATGAGACCTAATGACATTAGCTTCAATTGTATAATGTTTGTTTGCTTGGGTTTTATGGCATATCATGTCCGTTATTTAATGCCAAATCCATTTTTATACGAATAAACAGTTCTATTTCAAACAATTCAGTTTAGCATAAGAACACAGTTTAATTGTCAAAAACATTTCTATTTCAAGCTATTCAGTTTAGTCAAACAGTTCTAATTCTAACTATTCAGTTTAGTATAAGTATAGATTTTGCTTACACAAATGTCAAAACAGTTCTATTTCCAATAATTCAGTTTAGAGTTTGTACAGTTTCAATGTCACAAACAATTCCATTTCAAACAATTCAGTTTTGTATAAGTATGTAGTTTAAATGTCAAAGCAGTTCTATTTTGAGCAATTCAGTTCAGCATAAGTATGCAGTTTTAACCCATAGATAGGACCCTATCAGGTACTACCACTCTGGGCCTGAGTGGACCTGGGAGTGATGGCAATGAAGGAGTACTTTGCATTCCCCAAAGCTCCAGCATTTCTGAAACCTCTCCATCAGATTGTTTTGTGTCATATCCAGGATACTTGTTGGGCGGGGTCTTACTCCTCTGCAGAAAAGCAGTCAGTGTATTTTATAGCCCCAGCTGACTTGGTAATATTGTACAATGTTTCACTTGAAATGATCAGATCTTGAAGAAGGATATTAACCTTTCATATATATAAAATTTATTGAAGTGTACTTATTGATAGACTATATATATATATATATATATATATATGTATGTATATAAACTTGGTCTGGTTTATCACATAGGTGAGAAACTGACTGTTATCAAGCTCCATTGACAATGTTACATTATTGCATATAAGCATGTATATATACTAGTTTGCATTATATAAACATATGCAGATACACATCAGTACATGTGCTCCCTCAATTTGACTGTGTGTGTATATTATCAAATTGACTTTTTCTAGAGACAGCTGATTGTAAGTCATGTCCACAACATAAATATTAATTTATTCAAGATTCATATTTTATCCATGCCTGCTACCTGGCTGTCCTCATTTAAGAGAATTATATATATATATATATATATATATATATATATATATATATATATATATATATATATAATCATTAGGTGATAAATGATACTGATACTGGTTAACACAAGAATACAATACACAATTCCTGCAGCACTTATCAAGATAAGACTGACAATGTAGATATTTGAGATATGTATTTTATTCTTGAAACATGGGCATAATTTTCCATGTGATTTAAATAACAATAAAAGGTAAGTAATTTCATCTTGGAATATGTACATCATTTTTGTTTGAGAGGACTACCTCCAAATGTATCTACTATTTGTACACCCCTGTTTGGTGTAAATAGTGACACTTTAACAATAGACCAAACTGTCAAACGTTTTCTTAAACTGACCAATAAGAAAAAAAGAAGGTGGACATTAAGCAAGAATACAACTGTAGCAAGGAGAAAAGAAGAATTCAACAATGACAATTGTTAGTTTGGTTTACACTTAATAAAAAAAAACATAAAATACGTGAAGACAGTCCATTATATTTGATATAAAGAACTGCTTCATCACCATGAAAACAAAAGAGACAACTCTTTTTCAGATTGATACAAACTTAGACAACTAAAAATTAACCATCCTTGTTTCTTCTGAAGACTATAGTTCTATTAGATCAAATAAATTATTGAAGTGACGCGTCTCTCAGAATCTCAGAATAGGCTCCTGCCTTTGTCAGACAGTCTCATTACACCATGACCACCTCCCAAGAAAAAGATATTGAACCTTTCTTGGATTTAAACTTATGACTCAAAAGGTATTTTCACTGTATGATATTTTCCAGTGTTGCTTCATACTGAAGACATCAAATGATACATTTGGTTGAGCGAGTAGATATCCATATTATTTGATCTGTAAATCTAAAAAGACTAATTTTTCTCATCTCGTCTCAACTCATCATTTTTCCTAAGTACATCTCTTTCTTTATTTTTATTGGCGATATGGATAATGCATACAGATTTTGATCTATGATAATTTCATCCTTTGATTGCTTTATATCAAATCCCCAAAATTTGAAGGTTCCATTCTCCTGGGTTCCAACCTTAAATATCTTTTTTATTTCTATGATCACATTTTTCTTAAATGATTTTTTTCCACAAAATATGAAATCATCTTCATTGCCAGGATGCCAATCAAGTTGCCAGTTGTATCATGCCAAAGAAATAGTGCATTATCATAAACGATCATCATTCCTTTCAGTTGATTTAAAACTTGATTAGCTGTCTTACACCACAAATGGGATGCTTCATTTAGCTGATAGATGCATCCCTTTAGCTTTCACACCTTTGATTCCCGAAATCCAATGGTTGGTGGTTTAAGAAACACCTTTCTCTTCAGTGTATCATTCAGCAAAAATGCTGAGGTGAAATCATGAGTTTCAACCTGCCAACTCATAACAAATGCTGTTGTTATTACAAGATGCATAGCTTCTTGGCTGCATGTTGAAGAGTCTGTTTTTAAATCCCTTGAGTCCTCTTTGTAATCACATGCATCAAGTCAGGCCTTCATGATCTTATTATTATCTTTGTTTTCTCTGTTATCACCCATCTTGTTGATATATAATTCTGACCCATGTAGCATACATATACATATACCTCATGATTTTTTATTTCCTATTCCTTTTTTCTTTGCATCAATCATGTTTTTTTTCTTGATCTTGTTCAGATTTAAGCAAAACTAGATGTTCTCAATGAATTTGATTTACTCCATCTCTCTCTTGAGATAGTTTTCTCCGTTTACCAACCTAATCCCAGTTAATGCAGAAAGGACTCTCATTTTCCCCTTCTGATATTTTATTCAATTAATAGCTATATTTTCCAATTGGTTTTGGTTGCATACTCATAATCTTTCCTCTTTTCAACATATTACTTCCATTCATTTTACAATCCACATCTTTATATCTACTTGTTTTTTCAGCGTTTTCTTTCAATTCCTCATTATTACCATCAGGTTTTTTATCACACAGTTCTTCATCTTACTCATGCATGACTTCGTTTGTCCAATTAGATTAATTTTTTAATTCTTTATTCCTTGTAATTTCTATTTTTTGTTCCTTTCTTTTAGCTATTTACTTTCATCATGAAATGTTGATGCAGCCTATAAAATGCTTTTTTATGTCAGAACAGTACACAGAAAACTTCATTGTCCAACACTTTGGCTGTTACATGCCATTCTTTGTAATTCTAATTTCTATAATAGGCATTGTCCTCAGTTACAAAATATTCACCCACATAAATCCTCACTTTCATAAAGCTCTTTTTTGGGATGGATGTAGAGCATTTAGATTCACCTTAACTGTTTAAATCAAATATAAGTTTATTTGGACTTTGTCCTGAGTGATTCTGGAGTGCATTTTTGGCACTAACAGTCAACACCAAAGTTATTTTTAATTCACTCCTCCTATTTTCTAATGTTGTCTTCACTCCTTCAGCAACAATCATTTGATGTGGCATCACATAGTGCCATTACTAAATGGGCTTTCTGCTGTTGTTGTGTAGGGTTTGACTTTTAATTCTTAATTAATCTATCAGTAATTTTCATAACTAAATTCTTCCCTATTATCCCTCAAAAACACCTTGCAGTTCCAAAATAGAATATCCACATTAAAATATATGTTGCAAATAATTCATTTCCTCTTTTTTGTTATGATCAATCCTGCAGAAGAGTACCTAATAGATATATCAACTGAATATAAGATCTAATTTTACTTTGATATCATCTCCAAAATAAAAGATATTGTTAGATTTAGAAATCTTCACTAAGATTTTCCCTGTCATTCAATGTGTCAAAAATACACTGAATCAAACTTCTTGACCAACAGTTCAAGACAATGCTGAGTCTAATAGGGCCATCCAAGTGTCTTTTTTACAAGTTTAGATATTCTTATATTAGTGTCTGAATTGTGGCATCATTTATTAATGTCCAATAAGGGTTATCAACATAAATAAAGTCATATGTTGCTGGTCTGATTCAATGGCCACATTAACATTATTTCCATAAATAGAAATATAACGGTCTTTGTAAAATGCTTAGCAGGATTGCATTTAAAACATTGCATAATCCTACCTTGTATGTCTATGTGATTTTTCTTACCACTACACTTACTCCTTAGGTAATTTTTTCGTCCTCTGCAATCTTTATATTGATTAAATTTACTGATTCCATTTCTGCCTTAATAACTGTGATGTTGTTTTACTCAGACAATAAAATATCAGCTAACACTTTCTTTAATGTGTCTTTTAAGAGAAGTTATGTCAAATTTCTACATATCGTTCATGTTAACTTTCATTTTTTGTAGATACTCCTTCAGGCAATCTAATTCAAAGCCTTTGTAATTTTCGATAGAAAAATTCATAACATACCAAAAAATTGTTAATATTAGCTCCAGCAGTTCTTCAGTAAGAGTTAAAATCTTTTAATTCAATATACATTATTGTGTTTTCATCTATTTGTTAAAG
>OY757911.1:12143511-12438511 GCA_963585895.1 Sepioteuthis lessoniana
CATCATATCGTGCTGGCAGCACGGATATCCCTGACCCTCTCTCGCCACTCCTCCCTATCGTTCATCGCCCTAGGTAGGTCTTCGGGACAACAACCTGTATCCTCACATAGCTGCTGAATGTACGTTCGTGCTGGTCGTCCTGCTTTTGCGCGGCCGTGTGTGGGGATCCATAAGAGTACATCTCTTATGAGTTCATCTCTGCTTCTCCAGCAGTGTCCTGCATGTCTGGTTCGCCTAACTTGAATAGTTTTCGTGATAGGGGGCAGGTGGCCGTACAGTTGGTGTCTTGTGGGGTGTTGCTGCCAGGACTTGTTCAGGATTGCACGCAGCATTCTTGTGTAATTGCCATCTAGTTTCTTCTCCAGCCGTTTTGTTAGCGTCCATGTAGTGCATCCATATAGCAGTATCGATGTGACCGCTGCCTGGAAGAAACTGCGTTTCATTTTATCGGTTAGGTCTGATTTCCATATAGTCGATAGCCTATTGATAGCTGTCCATGCTTTCGTTAACCTCGTTTCGATGTCCTTTTCGGTTGATTCGACGCTGCTTCCTAGGTACGTGAATTTGTCTACTTGTTTAAGGTTCCTTCTAGAGTGGAGATGTCCCCCGTTTGGTTATAGCACATATATTCCGTTTTGTGTGCATTAACATGGAGGCCTATGCTTGCTGCTGCTCGTTCCAAACTATGCAGAAGTGTTTCGGCTTGGTCAGGTGTATTTGCCAGTATCGCTATGTCATCGGCGTAGACGGCGTCGGTAATTGTTGTTGCGGGGTATCTTCTGCTTCTTTTCTTCGTCAGTTCGAAGCCATTCTCTTTGAAAGGGGCGCGTCCTGCTGAGGTTGGAGCCCTGGCCTCGGTGTTCGAAAAATCAGCTACAGAGCTCAAACAATCAAAACTACTAAAATGCAAGCAAACACTACAAATAGCCACATTTAACGTATATATATATATATATATATATATAGAGAGAGAGTGTATATATATATATATATATATATAGAGAGAGAGAGAGAGAGAGAGTGTATATATATATATATATATATATATAGAGTGTGTGTATATATATATATATATATATATATATATATATATATATAGAGAGAGAGAGAGAGAGAGTGTATATATATATATATATATATATATAGAGAGAGAGAGAGAGAGAGAGAAAGAGAGTGAGAGTGTGTGTGTGTGTGTGTATATATGTATATATATATATATATAATATGTGTGCGTGTATATATATATATATATATATATATATATATATATATATACATAATGTGTGTGTGTGTGTGTGTGTGTATATATATATATATATAGGATTTGGCATTAAATCTACTAAGGTTGATATGCCATAAAACACAACCAACCAATAAGTTCAATAAAGGGATCCTTCACACTCCTCAGAACTTAACCCTCATCATTAGATGCAATATACTGTCATACTCAGGATGCCCATTTGGGTGTGGTCTTAACCTTCTGCAGGAGATGCAGTTAACATATTCTAACCCGCCACTGAATATGAGCGAAACAGCTAAAAGAAAAATACATATTGTTTTAAACTTAATAAAATATCAAACTTTTTTTATAGTTGGAAAGTAAAAATCAAACTGAACAGACAACTTCTGATATAGACGTTTTTAATCAACAAGAAATTGAGTTATTGCAATTTGGAAAATCTCAACTAGTTTTATTTTAGGCAGATAATTATCTATTTACCAAATAACATTTAATTTTCATTTTTTGAAATTCCAAAAAAATTCCTGTTTTATTCATTAAAGATCAAGAGCCTACAGTAGCAGTCATTATTAAGATAATATCAGCAGCAACTGCTAACATACAAACACAGTAGCCCATTTTGTGTGTGTGTGTGTGTGTGTGTGTGTGTGTGTTGTCTCGGAGAAAATGAGTGTTCACAGTAACCACTTCCTCTTTCAATTTACAAGTAGGACATACCAAAAAAGTCACATTGCTTATCATTTATTACAGTAAACATGTTTGTGTATTGGTTGTATTTCCATCCACATTTATAGTTTAACTGATGTAACCTGGTACAAAACTACCAAACAATAGTGAATTGTGTTATAAGAAACACATCTTTTAATCATGCAGTCAACTTTAAATGAATATTTTTCTTAAAAAATAGTTTAAGCTATGACCTAATTACAAAATAAATAAAAAAACAAATATTTTTATTAAACTCAACAGTTTTGATATAATATACAATTAAAAACACATTTTTAAAAGATCTTAATGGATGATCTGAAAAGACAGATTCATTCTCACTGATTCTATTCGTCTAGTGTAAGCAAAAATTGATAAAAAACGTTGAGTTTACTTGTATTAAAAATCATCTTTGAGGGATTGTATATTCATTTACTGAATTCAGCTTTGGAACAAGGCTAGAGCAGTGAATCACTTAGTGAGGATCAAACCTACTATACTTCTGAATGCTCCATAGTAAAGTTCACGATTATTTTGGGGACATTATATATATATATATATATATATATATATATATATAAGATTCTGTTAGATAGAGACTTAAATAAAAATCCTATAATTACAAGATAAATTTACCTTTAAAAGCACCTACAATGTTTTCATTGTTCCTATGCAAATAGTTCTCTAACTTATATTTTCCTCTTAATTCTAGAATATAAATAAAAAAGAATTATTTTAAAACAATATTTTTATAAATTAAATTCAATGCATCACCTGAGATTAGTCAACTGTAATTTCCAAAGATGTAATCATGCAGTATAGATTTTTGGATTATTTAAAAAATGAACAGATTCTGTGAGAATAAAAGATATAGAAAAACAAAGATTTCAATGTATTAAGCATAATTCCACAAGACTGGTACGAATGAGAAGGAAGACAATCTGGATGGCCATTTATCAGATTAATGGCTCTATTTATGAAGGAGTGAATAATTCTAATTAGCATTTAATACTTATATCTGTTATATTAAGAATTTAGAACATTAAAAAATGTCTAGTATAAATGAAGACCTCATAAAATTATTCAGTTGCAAATTGGAGAGAAAATTGATTTATTCTGCAAATCAGACCCTCTTCGATGTATCACTTTATTAAAAAAAATCTCACCATGATATGCCATTTTTGCAAAGTTACTATTATATATATATATATATATATATATATATATATATATATAGCTTTGTATTAGCATCAAATTAAAAAAAAAGAAGTTATTTTTCATAATAACTATGACATAATATTGCAATTTCCTGAATAAGTAAAGGGAAGAGGATAAAAAAAATAATTTTTTTCTTAAATCTTGAATTTTGACCAACCTATCAACTGGTTTTCTGGTAAGTACAAGTAAAAGCATCAGGTTTAAAGTTAAATAAAATCCAAGTGCAAGTTGAGAGATCTTATAAATAACCAACTCTATTCCAAAGGGACTAACACACTGTACAAATAACAGAGCAAGAATGGTCTGAAGTTAAAACACATGTGCTATGTTTGCAATAATACTTATTATAACATTTTCCCATCCAGAATGATTTAAGTAGTATACAACTTTCATATTAGAGAGAAATCACTATGTATGTAAATAAGTTTTTTAAAAAATAACATGGGGATATAAGATCAATTTCTGAAATAACTTGACTGAAGTCAAGAAAAATTCAAGTAAAAAAAAAAATTTCAAATTTTGAAAAAAAGCTTTTATAAGCAGACTTTGATGAAAACAAGCAAAACATATTTTCAATATACATGTAAAAAAAACCCAATGATCCAAGAGTCAAAGTGATAAAATAAAATGAAATAAGATAAAAATAAATAAAACTTACTAAACTAAAACTGTTTTTAGATTTCATTTTAAATTAAAAAATAGCTTCCATAGTGAATGAGAAAAAAAACTCCAACAGTGAAAACTACAAATCTTAGTAAAATCAGAAAAAAAAAAAAAAAATCCATACATACACATTCTATATATATATATATATATATATATATGTAAAGCATCTGAACTACATAATGTTCAAATGATTTATTTTTTAAGCATTATCTCGAAAGAAACCAAAAAAAAAATGTAATCACTCAATAGTAATGTAAAATTTTTTTTAAATTGTAAAAAAAAAAAAAAAAAAGTCTACAAGGGAATTGAAGAAACAATAATGGTAAAATGTTTAGAGTGAGGTGGGGGTGGAATGAGAATTTCAAGAAACTAGAGAAGTAGCAAACTTAAAGAACTGATCAGCAGTTTCCATTATTTGTTTCAGAAAACTTTTGTTATCAGCACAAAGTGAAATATAGAAGAGGCCACTGTAAAAAAAAATAAATAAAATAATGCAAAGAGGTGAATCATGAAGTCTTGAACAGACCATTCCAGAAATGAACTGTGATTTTTTTTTCATTCAAGTCACATCCCATCATACCAGCAAACATTGAAGCATGGCTTCTTTTGGTTTGATTAACAGCATATCAACTCCTCAGATTTAATGCCAAAATTTGATTCTCTTGTGAATGCTAGATTATAATAATAACTGTATTTTTGACATTCCATCATTTTTTTTTGTCTATAATAATTTATTTGCATACAGTTATATGATATCAAGTATTCCTATCTAATACAAATAATTTACACATTGTTGTATGGTTTCAAATATTTCTTTCTAATACTAAGAATTTATACAATTATATAATTTGGTTTATCTAATGGCATATAAACCTTTTATGAGTCATTTAATGCTGAAATTTGATTCATTTATAAATGTCTCATTATAATAACTATATTTTCAGCACTCCGATACCACCGTTTTCGTCAATAATAAAAAAATTTGTTTGCACACAGTTATATAGTATCAAATACTCCAATCTATTACAAACAATTAGTACACATATATATGGTTTGAAGTGTTCCAAGCTAATACTAATAATTTATATACAATTATATGGTTTCAAGTAACATTTCCTATCTACTAATAATTTGTTTGCATAGAATTTTATGATTTCAAATGTTCCTATGCAATAGTAATAAAATCCAAAAAGATTTATTTGACCCATAGATGAGACCCTAACAGGTCTTAATACTTTAGGTCAGAGTAGATCTAGGAGTAATGGTGTGGATACTCCACTCTTCAGAGCTCCAAAACTGGATCTTCACCATCAGATGCAGTTTAATATTCTCAACAAGGGAAACAGCCAGTGTATTCTAAGCTCCAGTGAACATGACTTAACAAAGGAAACCACATTTATTACTGAACCATGTAAAATATATTACTGAGATATACTGATACATCAAAAGACAAAGTAAATGTACATTTTTTAAGCATCTTTAAATCAGAGTATAATCTGTAAATACAAAATAAAAAGCTTTTTTTTAAACACTGAGAAACAAAAGATAGGAATAGTGCAAGGAGAGGGGAGTTTTTCAAGTTTAAAGGTCACATTGAAAGTTATTATCAACTAATAAGGTCAAATTCAAATTTTTATTATGTTTGAAATAAAATCTAAAATTTTAGTTAACAACATAGTTTAAATCTAATGTACACTACATAAAGAAAAAAACCCACTTTACTAACATTTTAATAACTTTTTAGATTCTTTTTGCAGAGAAAGCTAAGGTAGAAGTATGGTATGTTATCTTTCAACAAGGTTGTGGAAGGCCAAATGTGGTTTAAAGAAGCAGGATCTCCAACCCTGGTATAGTGCATTCACTGCTTAGCCTTGAAGTTGAACTCAGAGAATCTGAATCGTGAAACTACTTAACATATTTACCAACCCCTCCGCTCGGGCAGGATATGACACAAGGTCAATTTTTAAGCAGAGTTTAACAGGTTTCAATTCAAAGCCTTCCTTCTCCTAGACTAGTTGCCTCACCAAGGCTGAAGAACCTAGTCTGCCCTACTATTTACCCATAGCTGGAGGGAGAATAATTGGATTCATACCTTTCCCAAGGGTATTAGTGCTATGTGAAATGCAATCAGTCTCGTCCAGGATTTGAACTCGTGTTGCCGTGTCCATTTCCTATCACGATAACCACGGACACCTCCAAAATCGTGAAACTACTTAGATGTTAAATTGTTTTCATTTGCAAGTGTGTATGCCTGGTACGTATAGAGGAGATTTCTAAATGACAGGAGAGAAAACCTGCAGTTGTTAACAAGAATCCATGTCAGAGAAACACAAAAATGGCAACAAGGATAAGATAGGTAAGGCTAAAGATCATATAACCCAATATAATCTGTTGTATGTTATTAGTAAGAAGAGATGAGCACTAATTAATACCCATCCCTACCCAGAGAGAAGAAAGAGAAATATTTACTACAGCGTCCTAAAAGAATTATGAAAAACATCTAGCCATATATAATGCAATGAATGTATAAGTTTTAAGGAATTATTTTTACCATCCTGTAGCTAGGACCTAGAATATGCAGAATGCATCTCCTGCAGAGGAGGAAGACCTCACTCCTCTGCACCCCTCGAAAAAAGGATATCCTAGGTTTGAAATTAAACTGTAACTAGTGGAGAGGCCTCAGTTCTTAAGCTGTGAGGAGTGTAGAGTCAACCTTTTGTTGTCATTACTTCCACGTCTACTCAGACTCAGACTTATTGTAACATCTGTAGATCAGATAGATTTGTTTCAGATAATGTTTAAAATGATGTTGAACCATAATAATAAATTAATACTTAAATCACTGCTATTGCGACTAAGTAAGAAATGTTTACCAGCTTAAAATGATTGTAAAGAGATATTATTGGATTGTATTTAACTGGAGACCATAACTTAAACAGACTTCAGCATGAAATAACCTAACAAGAATTGACATGCCAAAAACTAACCAACCAACCATTATTTTTCTTAAAGAGCATAATCAATGGTATCTCCCATTGTAAATGTAGTTGATATAAAGTTAGTCTTTAGCCACAAAAAGTTATTGATCATTCCCCAAGAAGTTTCTTCACTCTAAGACTTTTTATTTTAACAGTGAATCTGATTATGATTCAAGACAATGCTATAGCTCATGATGAAAGAATTGAAATTAATGTCTTGGAGTAGCTAACCCTGCCAATTTGGCATCACATAAAATATCCTAGCTCACTTGGCCAAATTCAAAGTTTGTTAACAATCACAACCTTGGATATTGTTTCAAAATCTTGTAATAAGAATCCTGAAATTTACAAGATGCTAGATTATCCAAGAAGCCTATTACATGTATTACAAATGAGTTGGGCTTACAGTCAATTTAATTAAGTAGTATCAAATATAGTACTTAGATGGGTACTGCTTATGAGAAATCACTAACTTTAAATTCCCTGTTCTTGTGCCAAACTAAGCAAAGCTTTGTAAATTAAGTGCTACAAAATTAGTCATTCTCTTAGAAGTTTTACTAGAAATATTGAGGTACATTTAGTACAACGGTTATTGTCTAAGGAAATGGAATTGGCATCTCAACGTTAAATTCTGTACAAGGCAGTTTGCATTTCACTTTGCACTAATGCCCTTAGAAAAGGTAGGAATTCCGCTGTTCTATGGATAAATAGCAGTGTAGACTAGATTCTTTAACTTTAGTCAAACAACCGCTATAGTAGAAGGAAAATTTTTAATTCAAACTAACAGTACTGTTTAAAATTTGACCTTGGGTCACATTGTCCCCAATGCAGAGGAAATGAGTAAGTACATACTAAAAGTATAGTACCCATAAAAAATGATAGGATTCTTTATATAGATCAGCACTTTCAGCTAAAATCAAAGTATCTGTGTACACTGCCAATATATTACTCCCCTAGATTCACTCTAGGATCAGTGTAGTAACTATATTCTCAGAATAACTTGTTATTCGCAAGTTGATTTTACCATGCCCTTCAAAAAAGCAGAATGCTGGTGTAGTGGATATGTCCCTTGCCTGTTTACCTCCAGGCTGAAGGTTCAAATCTGAGCAGAATTTACTTGTTAATCTTATATCTCTTTGCTTTAGCATGAACATAGTGTGACACAGAACAAGTTACATAGATCATTATATGCACAATTTTATGAGTGTAACTAATAATTTTTACCCATTGTAATTCTGTTCTTGAGTTTTAAGAAACAAAGTACTGGTTCTGCCATTTGTCAAAGAAATGTTAGGTCTCTCTCTCTCTCTCTCTTGGGAGCTAACATCTGACTGGAGTCTTCGAAATTTTCTAAGCTTTTTGCTTAGATGTGGCACAAGGCCATATGAAAGGGGAACCCAATGAGACTCGAACTCACTCGTGTAGGTTTGCTAGTCGAGCTTGCTAACCATTACACCACCAGAGACGCCTATCTAACTGGAGTCTTGTGTCAAATTCATTACTGTTACCTTCTATTTTGTTAACTGCATCAGTATCTGATTTAAGTTATTCTTTAATAGTGTTCTACATTCAAAATTTTGGACCAACAATTTGAATAACTTCTCATATTGGTACATTCAAATTCTTTTTTTTTTGTTTTTAATACAAATCTTGAGTTTCTTTACAACAGGAAAACCTTGCATGTACCATTCTATTTGAGATATATCTTTATATAACTATTGTTCCTTGTTTCCTAAAAATATAAAAATAACAGAATAGATAAGTGTATGATTATCTGCCTTTGCCTTGTTTCTGCTGATAAATATGTGAGGAAAAAAACGTGAAGCAAACATGGGAAGACAAAAATTATGTATGCTACTTAACCTTCAAATGGTTGTATTTGGCTTGACTCTGCCCTTACCACAACCACCATATAGGAATGACAACCATGTCCAGAAATTAACAAAACTAGAGTTGACTAAGAATTAGTCTTACTTAGTCCTTTTCTATTCTACCAAACAATACCAAATACCTTCAATTACTCCAATTGAACACTTAACATGACAATAGTAAAAGACTTTCCATTACCAACCATTCTTTCAAAATAAAGTGTTGCATTTTGGGCTCAACTTAAAATATATATACAAACTTGTACTTACAACACTACAAAATTCAAGAAATTTCCTAATTTTTTTTTTTTTTAAATAAAGTCTTTACTTGCTTATATACTGTTTCAGAGAAATTGATATTATTTCCTAATTTAATAATTTGACCAATTCTTGTTCAAATGATCTCAGATTTTAACATCATGTGTAGAAACAACTCAAAATTCTATGTTCAATGTTTGTTTTTTCTTTACAGGTGTAAAAATTCCATTCACAGAAAAAGAAAAGGGATTTTGTATGTTAGAGTATGCTCAAACCCAGTCAAACAAGACTCTGTAGCATGCATTTGGAACAGAACTCACTAAAGATGCACCAACTGCAATGTAGATTTGGACATGGCACAAAGGTTTAAAGAAGAAGGTTGTAATGTATTTGGTTGGAGTTTGGACTACATATGCCATGTCATAGGTGTGTGTATGTGTGTGTGTGTGTATTAAAAATTTGAGAAATCCTTCATGAAACCCACATACCTTTGAATTTCTAATTCAAATTTTGATTAATAAATCTTATTTTACTCAACATTAAGTTTGTTCCGTTTCATTTACCTAGAGTATGTAGTTATATAGATATTTACATCTCAAATGACATCAATTTTTTTAAACTCTCAGTATTTAATTAATTGTATTTAGGCAGTAGCAAAACTGCTTTAGTTAAGATCCATGGACCATAGTTAACCATTTACTGCAGAACTTCCAAACCTATACAGGTTATTAAATAAACTGAATTTAGATGCAAACTTTTTTCTCTAAATAAAGTGGTTTAAACTATATTCACTTCAAAAGTAATTTTTTGCACATTAAAATGTCAGCAGACATTTCATTGTAAAATAAAACATCCAATGTGTCAAATCTGAATGTTAGAATAAAACTTTACAACTAATCACAACAGATGTTTGTTACACACGATATCTTGATAATTAAAAAAGTACTAGTAGGAAACAAGTGGTAAAGAAACAAACAACTCCCCACCCCAATCAAATAGGATCTCTCTCTCTCTCTCTCTCTCTTTCTCACAAAAAGAAAGAGTAGTAATCATTCTTTTTTTTTGTATGGGTTATTGCAAGAACATATTAGAAGGTTAAGCAGGTAGCTTATGAAAAAAAATTTCATATAAATTAGAATGGAAAAAATATGACAAAATATTTAAGAGAAAATTAAGTCTTTAGACAATTATTTCTCCTGAAATTTTAATTCTTGATAAATCCATCCAATCCGATTCATAGGTGGTCCAATTTTGCATAGTTGATCTAAATTGTTTCTTTGCATATTCTGACCTAATGGCCACTTATAAACAAATTTTCCTAAATATTACTCTAAGATATTGAATTTTTTAGAAAACTTAAAGCAGTCAAGACAGTGCCTAACAGTAATTAGGCATATAGCTTACCATTAACTTGATCTTGAGAATATGGACAATACCACATTTTTTGTCTTCTAATACAAAAAGGTAATCTTATCCTTTTCCAAATAAAAAAAGGGAATATAATTTACTTTATGATTAAGGTTATTAGTAAATATAGAATTTAAAACATACTGCCAATAGTTTTGAAAAGGGTTATTAACATTAAAAAAATTATTCAGAAGATTGGAATCATTCTTGTAAAGTAAATAAAAGCTACATTTAGATTAACATTATCTGCTCTTTGGAGCAATGATTGTATTGCCTTCATGCAAGACATAGTACAATAGTGAGGGACTTGGACCCTCAAAGTAGTAGCTACTCATTGCATTAAAGGAGAAAAGTTATAAGAACAAATTCTAAAAGTCATCAAGAAAAATCCTGATTGTTCTGTTATTATGAAAGCAAAGTTGGTAAATTGAACAGTAATTTTCTCAAGTGCCAAAATGTCTAGATTTTTCTATCAAATATGTAAGGAAAACCTCACTTCAAAAAAAAAAAAAAAAGAAAAAAAAAAAATTTTTTTTGTTGCTTTTATTTTCAGATGAAATATACAACAAAGTTTCAATTTGAAATTCCCAGCTTTGTTTGGAAAAAGGAATTAAATGCATAAAAAGAAAAGAAAATCTACAAAGCTTTATTTCAATTATCCAAAATGGGTTCTGCTATAAATTGCAGATTTGGATGGCTTAGTTATTCATGTCTTTATTTAAGATTTCATGCTTTAATATTTCTGCCTCCAGACAAAACATTTTTTTTTTACTTTGACAATTGGATTTTCTGTATATCATATTGTCAATACATTTTTCCAGAGGATTAATTTTACAGCCTTCCTATGGAGAAAAGTTTGGTTTTTTTTTCAAATAAGCAAAATGACTTTCTTTCTGTATACTTGAAGAAGGCTGTAGAATGAATCAACAGAAAAATTGTGTTAACAATATCATTGACACAGTAAATCCTGTCCAAAGTAAAAAGGATTTGTAATATTAACTTCACTGGTGAAGTAAGGACAAACTCATTAGCAACATTTTCCTATGGGCTCATTGACACACCAGCGTTGATTAACCAGCAGAAACTTATATTCATTAACCATGTAGAGACTGAATGCAATCGAGAGGAGTTACCAAGAGCAATGGCCAATAGGGCAGAAAAAGTCAAGGCAGTGTTATCTATTATAAATACTTTCTTTAATCTACTAAACTAATAGAACTACTTTAATCTATTCATTCAATATTGAATTCATTGTTATAGATATCAATGTTATGTTTTATGCATATTTATTATATACAAGTGAGATGTAATCAAAAAGTATCGAGACTGAAGTTTAAATATTTTGCATTTTAAAATTTGAATGAAGACAGGTGCCTAACTAAGCAACTTATGAAGTGATGACATCTAGATAAGTGCTAATTTGAAAAAAAAAAAATCATGAAGCCAGTCTTAATACTTTTTCAATGAAATATCTGTTGAAACTCCTGATTACACAAGTGCAACTCTTGTCATATTCAGCAGAGCTTTCTTCTTTGCTCCACTTTCATCTCAAGGGTAAATTTTGAAAACATTAAAATCTGACAGTGCAAATATTAGAGGTGGAAAACTTGCTGGAATAAGTGTCTAATGATGAAGAGACTTATGAAGAAATTTTTCCTCATTATTTGATTGGTTAACTCTAATGGCATATCAACCTGCTTAGGGTTACTTTATCCATAGATAGGATAGGGAATCACGTTCATTATGTCTCTTTACATTTTGGGGTACTTGTTTCTTGAGAGGTTTTTGTACATATTTGATATCAAGTATTCCTATCTAATCGTACGGTTTCAAGTAATTGTTTCTATTTAATGATAGTTACTTTTTGACAAACAGTTATACGGTTTCAAGTAACTCATAATTCTTAGTAAACATTTATGGCTTAAAGTAACTATTCTTCATACAAATCATTTATAATTATATGGCATCAAGAATTCCTATCAAATATGAATAATTTTTAAACAAATCTATTTGACCTGTAGATGGAACCCTAACAGGTACTACCACTGAGTCAGAGTGGACCTGGATGTAATGGCAATGAAGAGGTACTTCACATCGTCAGATCTCCAAAACTGGAGCCTCACCATCAGATGCAATTTACTGTTAAACCTAGGACATCCTTTTTAGTGGAGTGTGTGTACCTCTCCGCAGAGTATACAATCAATATATTTTATACCCTGCTAACAGGTCTTCTGTTTGATGATCACAGATTCAGTAACAATACTTTTTGAGCACGATAGATAGTCCATTTCCTATGATGATGGTTTGGTGTCTTTGTTTAATGGCATATCAATCTTTGTAGGTTACTTTTGTAGAAGTCATCTTTGTAGAAGAACAGTAGAGGTACTAGCCGGAGAAGAGAAGTGCTTCATACCTTTCCTGTAGGTATTAGTCTGAAAATGAACAAAATAGTGGGACTGAAGTTAGAACTTGCTTATTACAATGTCACAGTCCAGTACATTAACCACTACACCATGGAGACTCTTCCCTCTTATGATAATAACCATTATGGTACGCACACGCAAGCACCAAATGTATAAGAGTATGTGAATAAGTAAGTAACCTGACGTTGAATTTTGAATTACAATTTTCATTGTATAATAATTATTTCATATTATCAATATTCACTACAAAATTAAATGTTTTGACTAAGAAGACTATATTGGAAAATAAATATTTTTTGTTTACAATAAATGCTTTCTTCCTTATTAGGCATTATGGCCTTATTAGGATGCCTTGCCCAAAATATTAAAAAGAAAATTGTAGAGATTGGAAAGTAAAATTTTGGAGGAGGAGAAAGAAAAAACATGGACTCCAAAACTAGGATTGAAATTTACTTTTTTTTTACAACAAAATTATGATGCTAAGTTTATCTTTTTACATTTTAAAATTTGTATTTATATGTGAAGTGAAGAATGTTAAGAAACAACTCAGGATGTATTTTAATTGAGAAAATAAGCAAAAGCTTTTTCAAGATCCCAAATTACTGTCATTACAAAAAAATGAAAATTGAAAAATCATTTTATATATATATATATATATATATATATATATATATATATATATATATATGGCACATTTTGTTTGTATACACAATTTCCGTTACAGGATGGAACTTTAGATATGTACTCACAATTTTTTAAAAACTTTTTCTGTTTATTATAAATAAATACAAAGTAATTACATGGATACAGTGTAAAGACTTTTTAGGAAATATTTTTCTTGACTCTGAATAAAGTATTAAGTTTTCCTTTAAGTGGTAATGTTAGAGCAAAATTTAGAAAAAAAAAAAAAAAAGGTAAAATCCAATTATACACCTATGGCACATTTTGTGTGTGTATATATGTATATATATATATATAATTACATATTGATTTTTGAAAAATTCAAATATATATTCACAAAATAAATTATGTGGATATGGTGTGAAGATTTTGTATGAAAGGTTGCTATTAATTTTGTACAAAATATTAAACATTTTCCTTTACAAAATATTTCCCTTTAGTATTGTTACTTTAGAACTTAAATTAGTATTATTGGCAATGGAAAAATCTGTGTGTGCATATGTATACACACTAGGACATTGATATAAGGGAATAAATTATGCCCTTCAACTATTTGGTTTTTTTTTTATTCATCTTTTAATCTATTTATTATCAATTTTAGTTGAAACCATTAAAATTTCATAGAATACATATATAATAATTGCATATAGATAATGGAGGTAAATCATTTTTTTTTCTATATTAAAATTTGATGAATTAATAACAACACATAGATAATGGAGGTAAATCATTCTGCTTTCTATATTAAAATTTGATGAATTAATAACAACACATGACCAAAAAAAATATAAAATAATAATTAAATATAACCAAACAAAAAACATGAAATGGAAAACTGAAGATTCCATTTTGCTACATTTATGTCATCTGGGAGAAAAATTAAGTTAACTTTTTGAGTAGATGGTCCAGTTTACAAGATAACATTACCAGTTTACAACAAGATCAAATTTAATAAAACTATAAATTTATTAAAGCTGAGAATAATTCAACAAAATAAATAAGCAAAACAGCTTATTAAAAAAAATTTTAAGTGAATAAAATAGGTATTTATTTTCAATTTTTTTTTCAAATAACTTTTCTTCTTGCTTCCTTTTTAAGTGATTTTAAAGCAAAATATGCAAGTTAGCTAACTTCATTAAGAGAAAGAAAATTACTGTCTTTGTCAGGTTATATAGTAGACTACTGAGAAACTTATTTGAAGCAAGAAGTGGTTATTTTGGCAAAATGATTTTATGTAGAATCTGAACTCTGACTAAGAAACGGACAGCAACTTTATATATAAATATAAATAAATAAAATAGAGGCAATGTAATGACTGTGTGAAATGCTGATCCTGAAGAAAATGTTATGCAAATTCAATGCCGTTATTTTAAGATGTGCTACTACAAAATCTAAACTTTTCTCAAAAAGTAGAATATAAATAAATAAAAGTACAAGAAAAAAATAATTTTCTCCTGAGAAAATAATTTGCTACATTTTGATCCAAACCAAAGTTAAGAAAAAAAAAAGGGGAAAAATTTTTTTGGTGAACTATAAATATGCAAAATGAATAAGCCTTTCCCTCTGAACAACTGTTATTTTTTAAAACTTATTCAAATAAATAAAATAAAATAAAAATCTTGGACAAATTCTTTTACTGCAAGGTTTCATTATGGAGAGACTGATTTACAAATGTAGAATTCAGCTGACTCAAAACTTTACTATTTGGATAAGCAACTTTGTTTGTATGAATAATTGAAAGAGAATATTTTCTCATCTACACAGTATATGGAGGCATTTGTGTTATAAAGGATATTGTTTTAGTAAATGAACTAACTAATTCATGTTCAAATCTTGGATGAGAATGTTTGCATTTCACATAGCACTAATATCCTTGGGAAAAGAGTGACTTCAATTATTCTACCTTCAGCTGTGGGTGAATAATAGGGCAGCTCTTTAACCTTGATATGGCAACTGGTTTAGGAGAAACTCTGAATTCAAACCTGTTAAAGTACACTTAAAAAAATTGACCTTATGTCATGTCCTGCCTATGTGGAGGGGTCGGTAAATACATATATACAGTGTACGAGGTGCATATGATAAGTTTTAAGACTTTTTTCATATGGGCATTTAAAATTGTTGTAGACTCTTGAAAATTCACTATGTTATTACTATACATCTTATGAGATGACTGAACAATTTTTAGGATTTCAGCTCTAATTGAACAGCTACAGTAGGAATTGGAATACACCCTACTAAAGCCTGATTGACACAGCTAGTGAATTTCAAAAATGCAATCTGACACTTTAGAAGAATGATATGCAATAAAATTCTGTTTTAAACTTTGAAAAAATGCTGCAGAAATGTATGGAATGCTTCAGACTACTTTTGGAGCATCTTGCATGAATCAAGCATCAGTTTTTGAGGGGCAAAAGAGATTCAAGGAAGGCAGGGAGTCTGTAAGGGATGATGAGAGGTGTGGGAGGAGTAAGGAAGTTAATACACCACAGTTGATTGGCCAAAGGGTTATGGTTAGGGTTAGGGTTACTATGTTGAGATTTTAAGGGAGTTCAGGAAGAGATTCCGCCAGAAGAGGCCAGCACTCTTCAAATCGGGTTAGTGGCATTTCCAGCAGGACAATGCACCAGTCCACAATTCCATCCTTGTCACAGACTATTTGACCAAGATGGGCATCAAGACAGTTCCTCAGCCTCCCTGGACCTTGCTCCCTGTGATGACTTTTGCTTATTCCCTAAGCTCAGAGGCTGTCGTTATGAGACAATTGAGGAAATGAAAGAGACTGTGATTGACACGCTCACACAAGAGTACTTCCATGGGGCCTTCCAGAAGTTGTTGAAATGGTATAACAAGTGCATTGCAGCTGGAGGAGATTACTTTGAAGGGGACTTGAGTTTCATGTGTGTACTATCAATAAAAGTGCCCATACAAAAAAAGTCTGGAAACTTATCGTATGCACCTCGTATACACTAAGTTTTGTAATATTTTGGTAAGAACTTGAATGTGATTTGAAAGTGGCACAGATGAATGTGCAGCATAGACTAATCCTAGCACTTATGCTTTGTGAGTTATAATTAGGCCATAAGGCTGCAAAACTAAAAACACTTGTTGTGTAGAAGGTGAAGACACAGTTGATTACGATACAGTAACCTCATGGTTCAAGAAATTTTGATCGGATTGAAAAAACCTCAACAATCAGGCAAGATCGGATAAGCCTAGAACCATGGATTCCAAAGCCAATCTCCAAGTTAGAGAGGCAAATCTAGTGAGCAGCACTCCAAGAATATCAGGTGAGCTGGCATTTCATAGTCCGGTGTAGTTTGTCACTTTCATGACCTGTATGTGCATGCAATGACTTTATATAATGTACCAGGCAGTTTCTCAGGTCACAGTCCCAGTAAGTATACACAAGCTCCTTGGAAAGTGTCATGATCATGTGCAATTCATTTTCAGAACATACACAAAGGTTAACAGAAATTTACCATTTCTTATAAGTGCCAATAATTCAAGAAACAAAACCCAAAAAGAAAATTATTCATTTTTTTGTTAAAGTTCTTCAAATATTATTCTTCATATTTGTTTGACAAAGCTAAAATTGATACAAGACTACATTTTTGGAGCACTTAGTAAAGTTTAAACACATCCATGATGGCTTAATAGCATCACTACATGAAATCATGTGAAATCTTACAAGAACAAAAGTTGGCTGAAAAGTTCATAGGCTGACCAAGATACTCTCATGGAATGTGACCAAATAAGGTTTATTTTTCAGCATAATCCACCTTGCAATCTACACATTTCTTCCATCAGTATCAGTGCTTGAATCCCATTGGTTAAAAAAGTCATCAACAGCAGATATGATGCCAGCCAATGAACTTTTCAGTCCATCCTCGTATGATTGGATAGTACTTCAATTAGGACATTGAAAATTAACTAAAGAATAACTTGACAATTTTGACTGAAATCAAAATGTATTTAATCAATAACCAAAATATTCTACATTAAAAGAAAACATCTGTCACTTATTTCAAGGAAACCAATTAGCTGTTTATATATATATATATTAGAGAGCTTATCTGTTCTGAAGGTGGGATTATTGTATAAATTATGCTAGTATCAGGATATTTCAATGCTGATTTTCAAAGCAATGAAGCTCATCTCCCTTTAAACATTGAAGCAATCCTTATTTGTTCTATGCTAGACTTAACTGAATAAAAATTTAAAAATATACAAAGATATATATATCAGTGTCTACAAAAATCCTCAATCCTATAAGTCTTTTTCTCAGTTTACTGTAGGACTTAGATTTTCCACATGGTCAAAACATAGGGAGTAATGTACCTTACCCTGCTATATTACCACATAGCATATTAGTAGAGAGTTTGAATTTAGAGTCATCTGCTATACTATTTACCCAAAGAGACAGTAGAGATGAATTCTCAAGAGTATCAGTGCAAAGGGAAACAGTCTTATCCCAAATTTGATCTCAGCTTGGCAATAACCACTGTTCTGATATCTTCAACCCTTCTGCTATCTTACACAACTTCAATTTATGATTGGCCAAAACAAGTTTGTGGAGTTTTTTGATGTTTTCCAGGACAAGTGCCAAATTTCAGCGACCTGAGCATTCAGCATTATTTGTGCCTATACGATACGACCGCGTTTAAAAACAGCATACCACCTCTTAACCATTGTTTCTGACGAAACAGAGTCTGAATAACACTCATGAAGCCATTGTTTTGCTTAAACAGCATTTCTTCCCATCAGAAAGCAATGCATTATCAACACACAAAATTCAGATTTTCCCATCATTTTGAAAATTTGTAACAGTAAGTAGTAAAATTGACGACTGTAGTCGAGGGTGAGTCGAAGTCTCCCTTTTCAGTAGCTACTACACGGAGGTGTAGGGAAGGGTGCTACTCCACTCCCTGGATTGCTCCACTACCCTTGATATGTACCTTATAATACTGAGTGTTAAGTAAGGAGGTATCAAGTACCATTTTTTAAGTCTTTCGTATGACGCGACCTGGGATTGAAACCAGGTCCCCCGGACCATTGGCGAACACTCTACCCATTAGTGCAATGAGCCGGTTTGTAACAGTAGCTTCACTTAAATAACTGTAATTTGTAAACTAATAATCCAATTGGGCTCAAATTTTGACACATGCTATTTAAAGGTTAGTACTTAAAAAAAAAATCATATGAATTTTTTATTTGTGGCACTATCTATGTGTCAGGCCTGGGACTTATTGAGTGATGTGTTATATGTAAACTATTCGATGATTGATAGGAATGTGCATAGCAGTGCACAAAAATCATTTGAATATGCATCACAACTAAGTTGATTTGTGGGAAGCTCAATAACTCACTTCCCTGACACTGAATTCAGTGTTATCATCTCAAAGCAATGGTTGCCAAATTACCTTAATGAAATGGCCTTGGCTCAAAATTTTCTCAACACCAAGACACCCAGATACAGATAGTTAATCATGTAGAGGACAATCATTATAATAATACAATAAACAACCGTAAAATGATTTAACACCTATTTTTACAATTCTTTGCAATGAATGGATTTCTGAAAAATACATTTTTTTCTACATTGGTAGAAGATTAGATCCTTAAATTTTATATTGTTAAAACGTTCCTGAAAAGCTAGAAATTTAAAATTACCCCAGTTCATACAGCACAGGATTAGAGTGTATTATCTGTACACATGGAAATCACAGTTATTAACTTTTAAACTTTTGAGAATGATAAAAATGTGCATATTTTATCATATAGATTTTTTTTTTATTGAGCTATATGATAAAATATGCAAATTCTTATTATTCTTAAGAGTTTAAAAGTTAATATTTGACTTTTAAAGCCGTGTCAGTGAGGCTTAGAATGTGTTGATTGTATTCCCGGCAGAAAGGGTAACATTCCTCTCAAAAGGGGTGTCCAGGAATGACACTAGTTCTAAAGCTCTGGGAAGTGTGAGTAACCCTTCATTGCCATTAATTCCAGGTCCACTCTGACCTGGAGTGGTAGTACCTATTAGGGTCCTATCTATGGGTTAAGTAGATCCATTTCACAGAAATGTAAATAAATGTACTCCCTAACTTCTAGGCATAAAATAATCCTAATCAATCAATTCTTAAAAAAAAAAAAAAAAAAAAAAAAAAACAACTTTCCAACAACCCTCATATAGATGATTAATTTAAAATTTTGACAGAAACATTTAATTATTCCAAGGGTAGGAGTTGTAAAATTTGATCCAAGACAGATGTGCCAAGGAGAAACACTTAACCATAGACAGGGTGCACAGATAACACACTCTTATCATAATAAAAGTTATGGATATAACAAAAAGAGAAAAAAGTCCTAATGTTCAATATATGCATAGATTTAGTTTTCCAGACAAGGTACTGTGATGCGGTATAAAATATTTATCCCAAGACAGGAGTTTATTTTTCACACGTGTGAAGACGGGGCAGCCTGGCACTTGATCCCTCGCAAAATAAATTCCAGTTAAGATTCCCTTTTTGGGCGCAGGGAAACTGGCAGATTATGGGGGGTTAATATGGGGCTAGACTGACTGCCGCTGGCAAGGGGTTTCCAAATTTCACATTACACACACACACCCACCAGGCCACTACCTCTTCCTACCCCTAGGATAATGGAAGATATGGGCCTCTAGGTTTAGATATAATAATACTATTTATCGTAGTCGACAATTCCAATTTCCCGTGTAATATTTTTAAAGGGGCGAATAGGACATTTAACGAGAATAAATTGAGGCGAATGAAGCTGAAAAGGAACATGCAAAAGACAACTTGAGAGGCAGACAACACAATGAATAAATTTCGACATGAGGAGAGATATAAAATATAACAAGGTTTTTAATACATGAAGACACACATATTTAACATGTCAGCTATATTATCAGCGGATAATATCAAAAATACAAATGTCTTTCTTCCTTATTCTTTTCTTTCTTCCTTCTTTAAATTGAGAGAGAGAGAGTGTGTAAATGCAATACCTAGGAAGGGTGGAGGGAGAAATAGTCTTTAGGTTTACTTAGCTTTTCGACGGGTTCCTTCTGAGAGTATTTTCTCTTTTACAGGCTAGCAGGATTTTTTTTACAGCTTGGCTTGAAGGCATCAGTTATCTTCTTGTCCAAGATTCTTTCCGCTTTTCCTCGGAATTTTGGCAGCAGTTTCAATTCCTCTTATCACATCAACTGTTGTCTGGAAAACCCTGGCTCTGCCTCTTCGCCCAGAGTTTGGCATGAGATTCGCCCGTCCGTTCACGGCGATCTCTGTCTTCAAAACTGATATTCTTTATCCCTATTTCCACTGACGAAAAAGGGTGCTACTTCCACTTTAGGATTCTGGCCAATCATTTAGCCTCTTTCTTCTTCCTTCACCCTGTCAGGCGATTCGTTCAGACTACTATATCTATCCAGTATATCCCTTTCTTTATCCATCCAGTCACAGAGTGCAAACATCTGTTGGCTTTCATCCTGACCCGGATTTGTTACTTCAGCCACGAGGAATTGACCTACATTCCTTATTCCTCTTTTAACGGTCAGTCTTTGGCATCCTGTTAATTCAAACACTGAGGGGTAGGGGAAATCTCTTATTTCTCTCCTCTCAGTGGTAGACCATGTGACAGTACTGACAATAACAATTTTAAAATTATGCTTATCAAAGGTATTGAAAGCATAAACAAAATCTCAGAAATTATATAATTAGGAGAAGGTGAAAAACTACATGAGTTAAAGTTAATCATCAACAAGTACATAGGTGACCACTCACTAACAGCAGGTATCTTACTTTCAGCTTTCTCTTATCTAATCTATGGCATGATCGGACGGGGACAGCATTTAGATTATATGAAAAATTCTAAACCATATACAAAATATGTAGTTATATATAAACCTCTCTAATAGACATTGTGGTATATAGAAGAACAAAAGAGATATATTACAAGGATAAAACAAGCCATATATATATATATATATATATATATATATATATATATATATACCCTCCTCTCAAAATATTTAACAATACTTAGATGCCTCTACCAGATTGTAGTAAGTAGAGAGAACAGGTGTGTAAATAGTATCAATCTTACTTTGCATATTTTAAAATAGATTAACATTGATCTTGCATGTCATACTGAGTTTAGTGACATGTGTAGATGGATTGAAAAATATGAATAGAGAAAGACGCTTAATGGAGGGACAACTTTGACAAGGCAAAAATTACTATGTTATTAGTATTCAGATAAAAGTAAATAAAATGTTCTTAAATTGAGGTACACGTCAACAGTAAAACAATTTTTTGGTGAAAAATTGGGAAGAAAGAAATTTTTTAAAAAAAATCAGAAATGGCATTTTTCACTGTGTCATTCAACTTGATATTCAAAATAGACAGAAAAAAAATTATGTCAGACAGAGAGAAGAAGACGAAAAAAAAAAAAAAAAAAAGGAAAATAATGTCTTTTTTTCTTTTTTTTAATTTGTATCAAGTTAATGATACTTGGCTAATCAATACAGATCAGTGATCTAGTAAGTTTTAGTGTGGATAAAGTTACAAGAAAGCACTTTAGATTAATGTTAAGGCTATGGATATTGCTAAGAATTTTCCCAGCTTTTTAGCTTATGTTGCCTATTTATAATCCTGGAAGTGGCTTATCAGTAAGACAAGATTGTCAGTCCTGGTGTCAAGTGCATAAACACTAGTTGAAACTTATCCAAGTTGAAATAAATTAACCAGCCGTGTGTGTGTGTGTGTGTGTGCATACAAGATGTGAGATTATTTAGTCAAGACACATGTAAATGTACAATCATTCATGTGTTATAGTTTCCAAAGTTATCAAAAGTGAGCAAAATCTCCACTGAAAGTTCAAGGAATTCAGGCATGAAACAAAGTTAGTTTCATCCAACAGATACTGTTTCATTAGTCCAGGTCAAAAGAGTGACCCAAAGCCAATCTTTTCTGAAGCAAGAGAAAACTTATCAAATAGAGCTGGTGGAATAAGATGAAACCATGGTCGTGATTTGATGTTATTGTTTTTATGTGGCCTGCCTACAAAGGTAATCTTAATACTTAAACACTGTCATTATTCTGACACTGATAGCTGTAAAATAGAAAAGAAAAAGAATAGGTATATGACAAATCACTTTTCTCCATGGAACTTTATGATTGAAAGGTTTTTATCAGTCAAGACAGAATAATGGAATAAAAAAAAGACAGAAATAGTTTGGTCAAATCTAAATTAGATTCATTGATATTTTGGGTTTTACTACCCAGTTATTATTAGAGTCAGTCTAGGAACTATGAGACACTTTTTCTTAATATGAAATATTTGCTGGTACTGTGGCTTTAAAAAAAATCTGAAATGCCAATAAAAATGTATTTTTGATAAGGAAGCAGAGGAGGGGTTTTCAAACTATCTTAAGAATTTCTATAAGTATAGCCTTGCCTTGTAACCAAGTTAGTTGTATGTTGCCCACAAAGAAGAAAAAAAAAGGCAAAGATTTTAAATGTATAGATGAGTGGACTCTCTACTTAAAAGTCTGGTTCTACACACGCTCTCTAGTTCACTTCTCCACATTTGACCTTGTGCCAAAGTAAGCTTAGTAAATAGTCTGCTAGTAAATCTTAAAATTAAATTCCACCTAAAAGAAAGCTTTGAAATATTCAGATTGTAGTTGTAGTTATATAGTCCCATAATCTTTTCTATGTCTCTAATAGCAAGGGATGATCCCTGAATGATACCCTCCCATGCAAATACAATGGTAGATTTGAATTTAGAATTTGCTTACCTACAAGGCTAAAGGGTCCAATCTGCCCTAGTATTTTTCCTTTAACAAGAAGGAAAAGAGATGATTCATGTCTTTCTAAAGGACATTAAGGTGAAGTGAAATACAAACAAACATGTCCAGGATTTTCTACAGCAATAATCATTGTGTACATACTTCTATATTCAGATTAAAATCGTAGAACTTCATTTGTTTGTTTATATAATTATCACACTTGATAAACTGAACCAAACTTGATAACCATAATTGATATCATAGAAGGCCTTTTGTGGTATAATAGTTAGCAAGTTAAGCGAGTTTGATTCTCATTGGGTGCCCAATACTTCTAGTCTTGTGCTAAACTTAGTAAATAATTACCAAAGAAGGACCTGTCAAAAGTATGTCTTAAATGATCTTATGACTTAATATCTCCTTACTTTATAAGTATCTTTATCTCTTCTTTATAAGTTTTTTAAAATTCATTTTGGAGCAAACTGATATTTAATATGCATATAATAGTCCTATTTTAAATTGCAGAAATATATGCTTGAGAGTAATACGATCATAGCTGCCAACGTCAGTGAAATTTCCATGAGTCCAGATCAATATTATTAATTGCAATAGAATATTAAAAACTTTAGCTTTTTTCCTAAATGTTTTCTTCTTCCTAATCCTAAGAGATTAAAAAAAAAAAACCTTAATGAGGTAAATATTTAAATTGGCTTTTCACTTTTAATTATCTTAGTTGCTTTAGCCAAGTAATAAAGCTTGTTTTTCTTCCATTTTTTTTTAAAATACTTGTCCATTATCAACACAATTTTAGTTTTTAAATACTTGACTTATTAAATTAAATGATACAGCTCATTTCAAATTAAGTAGCTTTTTCAAATGATTATCTCAAGTAAACACATATTTATTTTAAAAACTTGTAAAGTAAATAAATTTTCAATAAGACAAAGTTGATTTTTTTTCCGCCAATACCATCTTAGAAACTGAAAACAATTACTATGTCTGAGCAGTGTAATATTATATATATACACACACACACTATCAATTAAGGGGCTTCAGACTCAGGAAAGCAAGATGAGATAACTGCCCCAGAAAATTTGATCTAAACTGAGGGAAATCAAAAAGAAATTTTCAGCAGTGTAACATTTCAGCAAATTCCTCCCCATTAACCAAAGTCACCATCATCACACCGCACTGCTAGCATGAATCTCTTTGACCCTCTCTCAACACCCGTCTCTATTGTCCAGGTCTTCCAGGTTACATCCTGTATCACTACAGAGCTGTTGTATATAGGTTCTAGCTAATTGTCCAACCTTTGCTTGTCCATGTGCTGGGGTCCACAGGAGCACATCACTTATGAGTTCATCCTTACTTCTCCAGCAATATCCTGCATGTCTGGTTCGTCTAATTTGGATAGTTTTCGTAATGGGTGGTACGTGGCCATACAGTTGCTGTTTTGTAGAGTCTTGTCTCCGGGACTTGTTCAATATGGCTCACAGGCACCATACTATGTCCAAATATCAGTAATAATTAAGAGTATGGAAAAGTTTTCAGCATTTTTTTGAAGACAAGACTACACAATTAAAAACTTTTTTTTTTTCATTAGAAGCTTTTGTAGAAACCTAATATCAGATTATGAAAACAAAATGATAGAGAATTAGATTGGTGTCAACAGCTTGTATGGTTCAGACCTTAACCCTTCCTGAGACTGGTATTTGTTGCTGCCTCCCACCAGACAGGACTTGACACAAGATCAAAAGCCCGAAAGCCGATTAAAGTGGGGATAAAGAGGAGGGGAAGGTCGGGAATGAGCTGAGACTCAAACCCTGCTAGTCTGTGCTGCTCATCGACCCACTAAATGCAATGTGGGTCTAACAAGGCAAGCAGTTTCACAAATCCATATCTGGATCCGGGCATGTATGCCGGGTTATAGCTTGAACCAGACAGCAAGGTCCAGTGCCACACATCGGGGACAAAGTTTGCAGCTCGCCCACCTGAAGGTGGCCCAACCAAAGCTGAGGGCCTTTCGGCCTCAAATCCGCTATTGATCGATACCCCTTTCGACACAAGTGCCAAGCGGCCCAGCCAAAAGGCCAGGTATACTGAGTATAATCAGTTTTGTACATGTGCATTTGAGATGTGGGAACCAAGTTAACTCATTTTTTGTTAATGGGATACTTTCTAGAATTTTCCACATTTCGGACGACAGTGTGCACATTTTATTTTTATTGGTCAATATGATTTAAATATGATTAGTATGTTACATCCCCAGTTTGTGGAGTGTATTTCTAAATTTAGAATTTAATCAGTGCTTACTGACATTTATTGAAGTTAATAAAAGAGAAAACTGGGGTAGAAAAATTGTGCAGCTAGTTTTTAAAGAAAAATAAATAATCTTAATTTTCAAAGCACAATATACAGACTCAGAAGTTTCTAAAACATATTTTGGGTAAAAATATTTTAAAAATGTGTTTACTCTTCCTACTTTTTTCTCTCTACTATTAAAAATGTACCTTGTTTGTTTGTTGGGTGTGTCCTCGTGGTGTAATGGTTAAAGCGATGAACTGCGGAATCGTAGTACGCGAGTTCGTACTCCAGTCGCGCTATTACGTTCACTTTCGGGCAAATACCCTTGGGAAAGGTATGAACCCCCTTATTCTCCCTCCAGCTATGGGTAAATAGTAGGACGGACTAGGTTCTTCAGCCTTGGTGAGGCAACTAGTCTAGGAGAAGGAAAACTCTGAATTCAAACCTGTTAAACTCCGCTTAAAAACTGACCTTGTGTCCTATCCTGCCCGAGCGGAGGGGTTGGTAAATAGTACCTTGTTTGTTAGAGTAGAAAATAGCTAAAGCAATTTTGGGGAAGTGATAGAGTAGTACAAAAGTTAGTGGGCAGTGAAAGTTAAAGCCTTGTCCACATTTACCTATCCGATGCATTCTGATTAATTAAATAATAGTTCACATTTACAAGTAGGTATTTACCCAAAACCTCCATGATGTTTAGAGATGTAACACAAGGTCAATTTTAAGCACACTACAGCTAGTTTTAAAATTTTTCCTCTACTAGATTAATTACCCTGACTAAGGCCAAAGACCACAGTCTGTACTTCTATTTACATATAGCTTGAAGAAAGAGATGTATTCATGTCTTCCTAAGTGCATTAGTGCAAAGTGAAACATAAACAACCACATCCAGGATTTGAACTCTAGTAACCAATTCAATTTCCAACAACAATAAACATTATGCTAAGCACCTGTATCTTCTCATTCACCTCCTTATCCCTTCCAGTCTTTGTTTCCAATCTATGATTTTTTTTCTGAATGTTCTACAAATATAGATTAGTTTCACAAGGTAAAAAGGAATAAAGAGTCCACAAATTTTCCCCCCTGCATCCTCTTTTATCTTTCTTTTACCCAATCTTTCCATAAAGAATTTCTATGTCATGATTTTCATGCCTTTCCATCCCTAGCAAAGTTGCTGGTTTGAAAGTTTTACTTTTCCTAGACTAGTTACCCTTACCAAGGCTAAGAAGCTCAGTTTGTCCTATTTTACTCAAAACTGAGAGAAGAAATGGATTCATGTCTTTCCCAAAAGCATTAGCAGAAAGAGAAATCCAAACAGCTTCATTCAAGACTTGAACTATACTCACTGAGTTCATTTTCAACAGCAATAAACATTACACCATACATATGCATTACTATAATAGAGTAGTGGAAATGTCAGTGGGCAGAGATTAGAAAAGTTGAAACTTTGTCTACATTTACCCAAGTCCAATCCAATCTGATTAATTAAACATAGTTCATGTTTATAAGTAGGTATTTACCCAAACCCTTCATGATGTGACTCAAAGTCAATTACTCTTACCAAGGTTAAAGAGCCTAATCTGTCTTACAATTAACCCCTAGATGGGAGAAGAAGAGATGGATTTAGGTTATTTCCAAGAGCATTAGCAGAAACTAAAATACAAATAACCTCATCCAAGATTTGAACTAGGTTTACAGAGTCCATTTCCTACAACAATAAATATTATAACACATATGCGCTGCCATAATGAAGTAGTAATAAAGTGAGTAAGCAGTGATATAAAAAGTTGAAGCCTTGCCTAAAATTGTACCATGTTTACTATTTCATTTCTTCACGTCATGCGGTTAGCACGGATATCCCTGACCCTCTCTCTCCACGTCTCCCTATCATTCATCGCCTCTGGCAGGTCTTCAGGGTTACATCCCGTATCATCACATACCTGCTGTATGTATGTTCGAGCTGGCCGTCCTGCTTTTGATTGGCCATATGCGGGGGTCCACAGGAGTACATCACTTACGATCTTGTCCTTGCTTCTCCAGCAGTGCCCGGCATGTCTGGTTCGTCTAGCTTGTATAGTTTTCGTGATAGGTGGTAGGTGACCATATAGTTGGTGCCTTGTGGAGTGTTGCTGCCAGGACTTGTTCAATATTGCTCTTAACATTCTTGTATAATTGCCATCTAGCTTCTTCTCCAACCGTTTAGTCAGCGTCCAAGTAGTGCATCCATATAGCAGTATCGACACGATCGCAGCCTGGAAGAAACTGCGTTTCATTTTATTGGTCAGGTTTGATTTCCCTATGATCAAAAGCCTATCGATAGCTGTCCATACCTTCGTTAGCCATGTGTCAATGTCTTTTTTGGTTGATGAGATGCTGCTTCCTAGGTAGGTGAATTTGTCAACAATTTCATTTACCCTCCCCCAAATCCATATTTAATACCAGAATCTACAATGTCGTTAATACATAATGATGAGAGTGAATGGAAGTTATTGATGTATTGGCTTAATAAATCTTCCCAGTAATGTTACAGGATACATCAGTAGTTATATGGATAATCCTGCTAGTTTTCTTTAGTTCAATTAGATATTCTTCCAGCTGTGATAAAACAGACATTTTTGGCTTAAAGTATTGGAACAGACTTTCATGTCACTTCCAGATGTCCGATAACCTTTAGAAAAGATATTCCTTTCTCCATCTTTTGTTTATATTTCTGCAAGAGACAGATTGATACACTGACATGGTTCTTTTAATAGTAGTATTGATTACTTCAAAAGATGTTGATTCAATTTTGTTATTCTATAGCCAATTTCTTGAGTTACTTCCTCAGCTGAAAACTGTCCAGAGTATAACACTAAAACTGTACTTGATGATGAGGGTTCAGTTCTGGAAATCTATGGGAGTTTAGAGTACCCCTTCATTGTCATTATTCCCAGGTCCACTCTGACTTAGAGTGCTAGTATCTGTTATGGTCCCATATATAGGTTAAATAAATCTGTTTAAAATCGATATTAGCATTGGATTAGAATACATGAAACAATATAACAATCTCCAAACAAATGCTTATTAGATAGAATTATTAATGTTAGGAAGACTTGAAACCATATAACTGTGCAAAATAAATAGAAATAACTAATTGAAACCATATAATTATCAGTATTACATAATACTTGACATCATACAACTGTGTGCAAAATTCTCTTAAATTACACAAAAAAATGTAAATATGAATGTACAATGAACACAATTTCCAAACCTCTAGACATAAATATACTTTTCCTTAAACACACATAAAAAACATAAAATAGGCCTTGGTTTCTCTTGTTAGAAATAAAAAAAAAGAATTAATGAATGTTACAGTAGTACCCACTCAAGGTCAGAGTGGACCTGAGAGTAATGGTAATGAAGGTGTACTCCACAGTCCCCGATATCTAGAATTGGAGCTTCACCACCAGTTGCAGTTTAGTGTCAGAGCTAAGATACCCCTTTGGGTGGGGGAAGCTTAATCTCTCTACAGGGAAATACAGTCAGCATATTCTGAACCCTTGTTGACAGGGTATAATCATGTAAAAAGGAAAACCATTCAATTTTGAAAGATCAAGATAAGTTGACAAATTTAAAATATTTGTCTTTAACTGAAGATAGTTTCAAATTATTAAAAACTGGAAGGAAATTTAATCCCATTAAAATATAACCTATTCTATAAAGTTTGTTACTGACATTACATACACATAAAATAGAAAAATAGTTTGGCCTTGATTTCTCTTGCTAGAAATTGAATAAAAAGAATAAATAAATATAAGATAAGTTTAAATATGATACCCCAAAAAATCTGCTTCTTGATTTTAAAACCTTTTTTTTATTTGTTATTAATGAATACCATTTTCTCATTGGTGAAAGC
The DNA here is from genome assembly GCA_963585895.1 of Sepioteuthis lessoniana. Lineage (NCBI taxonomy): Eukaryota > Metazoa > Mollusca > Cephalopoda > Myopsida > Loliginidae > Sepioteuthis > Sepioteuthis lessoniana. The sequence continues at coordinate 12,172,960 of OY757911.1, forward strand.
CAGTTCCAAAATAATAAAGTTCTTTCTCCTGCATTTGTAAGAAGCAGCAGAACAGGAAGAGAGAATGACTAAAACACATAGCAGAACAGGAAATTGACACACCAAAGATTGTTATGAAAATATGCAATTATACAGATGTGCGCAAAAATAATTTATAATTTCATATGTACCTCTTTAATTCAAGTACACCCTGTCAGCAAAATGCAGTGTCATATTCAGGACACCTTATTTTGGAGGATGTGGGAGGAGTCTTTCTCTTCTGCAGTGTATTTAGAATACACTGACTGTATACCCTTGCAGAGGAGTAAGACACCCCCTAAAAAGAAAAAATAAGGGGGGGTGTCCTGGGTATTATACTAAACTGCATCTGGTGGTAAAGCTCCAGTTCTGGGGTACCTCCTCGTTGCCATGACTCCCAAGTCAACACTGACTTGGAGTGTCAACTTGTCTTTAACTGAAGATAGTAATATAAGTTTAAATATGACTCTTGTTAGGGTCAAATAGATCTATTTGTAAATTATTTTTATTAGATAGGAATAATTGATAGTATATAATGATGTGCAAAAATTTCTTAAGAAACTGCAAAAATGTAAATATAAATGTGCAATGTATGTAATTCCCTAACCACTAGGCATAGAATAACCCTAGACGGGTTGACACGCTGTTAAAATCAATTAAGCTATTTATCTTGTGCAATTATAAAGAACTTACAATTTTTTAAAGAATTTATAATACTTAATATTTCCAAAGTTTAGCTTAGTCTGATACAAGGTCAGATGTTGAGAGGTAGAAAGGAGATGAGGTAGATTTTGTATCAATCAAAGAATGATTGAGCTTGTGTGATGTTGTAAGGTCTCAAACAAAGTTGGCTAAGACAAAGATGAGTTGAAAAGATGATGGTGAGCTCATATCAGAAAAGGAGTCACAGAAAACTAGTCTCAAAACCAAGACATGAAGTGATATTCTCAAGTCAATGAGAGAAAGATCTATTGTTTGACAAATCATTTAGGTTATTACTTATTACTCTACCAGCAACTAACCATATTTACCAACCCCTCCACTCGAGCAGGATATGACACAAGGTCAATTTTTAAGCGGAGTTTAACAGGTTTGAATTCAGAGTTTTCCTTCTCCTAGACTAGTTGCCTCACCAAGGCTGAAGAACCTAGTCTGCCCTACTATTTACCCATAGCTGGAAGGAGAATAATTGGATTCATACCTTTCCCAAGGGTATTAGAGCTATGTGAAATGCAATCAGTCTCGTCTAGGATTTGAACTCGTGTCACCGTGTCCATTTCCTACGACGATAACCATTACACCACAGGCACCTCCAACTACCAGCAACTAACTGACACTTGCTGAAAATTTTTCCAACTCTCACATGTGACTGTTTCTCATACCTACTGCAAACAATTGAATATAGGGAATTGGGTTCAAAAGCCCCTTCAAGTGAAGAGGACCTGTCTTTTTTGAAAATTCAGATGTTTTTTAAACCTGGGATGACTGCTATATGATAGTTCTATTTGATGCCCAAGTGAATAAACTTTAGAATATTGACAAAAGAATTAAGATCCCATGTAAAACTGCTTTTTCTTTTGAAAAACTTAGATAACCTGAAGGGAGACATCTCTGCCTTGCCAAAATAGAACAGAAAAATGAAAAAAAAAAAACAAAACAAATAGAAACATCTTTGACCAACTTTCTCAAAATTCTTTCCTTGCAGTTGATTATTACCAAATATCCTTACCCTGACTCTTTCTTGTCAATCTTTCTTCCTTGCTAACTCAAAAGGAAGAGTTTAACAACAGTTTTTTTTTTTTTAAATCTTCATTTTTGAGACAGTAAAATAAAACCTATTCTATTACTTGAATTTTTTAGATAATGCATTGTCAATTATTACCCTTTATTTTTTAAATTATTATTTCCTTCATTTTATGAGGGTTTTTTCCCTTCACTTCTAAAGAATAATATAAAACTATATACAAAAAGAAAAACCATTAAATTTTGCAAAACCACGATAAATATTTAAAATTGTTGAGTCAATGAAAGTACCCCCAAATAAAGCGAAAAGAATTTCTCAACATAGATATATATATCATCAGAATGAATGTTCAACAATTTCTTGTAATATGCCTTAACTTTAGCTTATCAAGTCAGTAAAATTATGACTTCCAGATACCTGTTCATTGGCTCTAATAACCTAGTATTTTACCGAGAAGAATGAAATCCGTTTGCTACACATTAAATCAACTGAAATCTACAATATATGTATGGGAATCAAAAAGTTGATTTTTTACTCTGAAAGGCATTTTCAGCTACAGTAGTTTAGTTTCACATTATGCATACAATCATGATGGTAACTTAGATTTATTAAAGGAAATAAGTTTTCTATCTTTAAAATCTTTACTACACAAAACTTCAAAAACAAACCAAAAATGCCAGAAGGTAGTTTTCCTGCTTGACTTTAATACAAATTATGAAAAGACCATCACATGATAACATTTCTCTATCCACAAATGGTTTTCTGAATATAAAGTAGAGACTTGCTGCTGCTTTTTTTTTTTTTTTTTTCTTTTTCTTCATTCTTATTAAATTTATATACATTTTAGTTCATCCTGTTCCTGAAAGAGTTGTAAAAAAACTTTTAAATATGAGTTGCACCTAATTTCTTTCTCCCTCTCCCCACCAACAGATACATTTTTTAGCTTGTTAAATTTAACTGTGGGAAATCAAAAAAGAGGCAGCTTCAGACTTGGCCAACATTCACATGTTCATTTTTAATCCCAGCCTAATGGCAGATAGGGAAGAACAACAACAAAATTTGGCCAAAACCATAAAAAAATAAAATTATCAATATCAATGATACAATTTTTGTATGTATGTTACTATAAAGCAAAAATAGCACATCATAGCAAGAGTTTTGCTAGTCCAATAGTGTTAAAATGCTCAAAGAGAAAAAAAACAACTTTTAATCCAATTTGTAACTTAGTATTATCTGCATTTTAATTAGAGTACCTCCCATTAATTATGATATTTACTTACAAGAATGTCCAAAAAGTAGATCCAAATATTTACTAATCTAACATATCTATTACTCTACAAAGAAAACATGGTGCATATGTTACCAGCACTACTGTGCAACTTTTACATGTAGTTGCCATTGAGATTGAAGCACTTGTCCCATTGGTACACAAGCATATAAATATCCTTCCCATCAACTCATTAGCCACCATTACATGTCTGCAATAGCAGTGTCCTCTGGGTGAAGCAGCTTCCCTGAAAAAGGTTATGTAAAGAACCCAAACAGATAATCTATGTATTAACATAACTGGTAGACTTTAATTATGAAAAATTATTTTAGTAAGTTTGGGAATTTAAATTCTATATAATTACAAGGGACGTCCAAAAAGTAAAGTACAATATTTACTAATCCATATGTTTATTATGATGCAAATAAAACATTGCTAATATGTAACCAGCACTACAATGTGACTTTTCCATGTAGTTGCCATTAAGATCCTATTTACCCAACCCCTCCGCTCGGGCAGGATATGACACAAGGTCAATTTTTTTAAGCAGAGTTTAAGAGGTTTGAATTCAGAGTTTTCCTTCTCCTAGACTAGTTGCCTCACCAAGGCTGAAGAACCTAGTCTGCCCTACTATTTATCCATAGCTGGAGGGAGAATAATTGGATTCATACCTTTCCCAAGGGTATTAGTGCTATGTGAAATGCAATCAGTCTTGTCCAGGAATTGAACTCGTATCGCCGTGTCCATATCCTGTGACGATAACCATTATACCACGGGCACCTCCTAAAAGGAGTTGCCATTAAGATAAATGAGTTAGTCACATCTGTGCATGAGCACACAAGTACCCTCCTCAAAGAATGTTATCAGAGCCACCTTTGTACCTCAGCAACAATTGAGCCATCTGTGTAGAACTAGTTCCTGGTTAACATTTAAGAGGACTTAAAACAATATAATTTGAAGGAACTAAGTCGGGACAATGTAACGGATGCAGTAAAATGTTCCAGCCATATAAACCTCTACATTAGAACTTGTCCAGTTTTTTGGTTTGGGCCACCAAAAAAAGGACACTTTCAGATGGACCATCTTTGGAAGATCAAAATCCATAGTCATATCACAAAGTTTTCACTGTTTCATCTTGAATCAAAGCTTCAATGTATACAATGCTGTCTTCTGTTATTAATAAACATGGACAACCTACCCAATGCTTGTCCTACAGATTTATATACAACTTGTGAATGCATTATATCAGACTGATATCTGCTTCCTCCTTATTATAAATTCACCATACACAGCAACAAGTTCATGGCGAATTTCTATTGGGTTTTTTATTCCTTGGCAAGCAAGTTTGTCCACTGTATTATAGTGGCAGTCATCTTTGTTATTTGCTCAATATTAAAAATGTTCTGGCTGTTACAAGATGCATTAAATACCCCCATTTCTTTGTGTTTACAGCTTACACAGTGTTTTAAATGCAGTTGATTTATGCTTTTCTGCACTGGAAACTTTTAACATTTCTCATATTATTAATATTCTCAGGTTTGCATGCGAGAATGTACTCCAGCAAAAACAGCACAGAATATTTTTTAACAAACTAAAATAATCTATTCTAATATTTCCTTAAAGTCTACAGAGTTTATAAAAAGAGGTGAAAATGAAAAAATGAACAAAAATAATAGTAAAAAAAAAATTAGGATTTCTCTGGAAATATTCCAGACTTAAGGAACTTTGAGCAGACAACTAATAATAGCAATCAGATTAAAGACAATCTGTAACAAGACTTCGAAAATGTGTTTTATTTGATGTTTATTTTACAAAATACATTAAGGAATCTGATGTTTAAATAATACCTTAATGTAAAAAGTTGGTTGTCTGCAGAAAACACTTGAGAACAATTATTCAGAAATACATTAAATCAAAATTAAGTCAGTGGGAGATTTTAACAGCATGATAATGCATTTAAGTTAATTTTATGCCTAGAAGTTAGATAATTGTGTACATTGTATGCTTATATTTATGTTAAGAGTTTTTTTTTAACAGTTCTATAATATTGAGCATTCTATGAAATAATCAAGTAACTATTTCTGTTTAATAATCATATATTTCCACACAGATGGTTTCAAATAACTAATAATAATCCTTAGAAAACAATTATAGCTTCAAGTAACGATTCTTAAAACAAACAATTTGCAGTTACATGATCCCAAGTATTCCTCATACAAATAATTTTTACAAGGCTCAATTTGACCTATAGATGAGATGGGTCCCTAACAAGTAATACCACTCTGGGTCAGAGTGGATCTGGGATTAATAGCAATGTAGAGGTACTTCACACTCCCCAGATCTAAAAAATAGGGGCATCACTAACAAATGCAGTTTAGTGTCATACCAAGGATGCCTCATTTTGAAGGTTCTTACTCCTCTGCAGCAGATACAATCAATGTATATTAAATCTGCCAACAAGGCAGTAATTGGTAGGGAACAAAAATATCTGTATTTTTTTTACATATTCCACTTATTAAAATTTGGATACATTTTTGTTCAAAAGACCAACTTTTGATAACTGATAAGTTTAAGATGTTTCTACCATTGTGTGTGTGTTTTCTTTTATTTTTCCAAATTTTAAAGGATTATCAAAACTATTACATTAGCATAGCCCAGTTAGCTGGGCTTAGAATGTTGACTGTATCCCTTGCAGTGGGTAAGCTCCCGAAAAAATGGGTGTCCTGAGTATGACACAAAACTGAACTGACAATGAGGCTCCAGTTCTGGAGCATCCCTTCATTGCCATTACTCCCAGGTCCATTGACCAGAGTGATAGTACTTCTTAGGGTTCCATCCAATGGTAAAATAGATCTGTTTAAAACTTATTCATATTCAATGAGAGTACTTTATACCATATAACCAAATTATTTGTCTTAAGAATGGTTACTTGAAGCCATGATCGTTTACTTAGGATCATCATTAGTTATCTGAAACCATGTAACCATGTGTAAAAAAAACAACAAAAATAACAATTATGAGATAGAAATAATTACTTAAAACTAAATAATTATTAGTATTAGGTAGGAATATTTAAAACCATACAATTTTGTGCAAATCCTTTGCATCTCATAGGAAGACTTGATATAACTGTGTGCAAAAAAAAACCTACAACAATTGTAGATATGTACAATGAATGTGATTCCCTAACTTTTAGATAACCCTAGATAAGTTGACATGCCAAAATCAAATTAACGAAGGGAGATAACGAAGGGAGATATGCAAAAATCAACTAATTGTATTTATTTACAGGGCCTATCTAAGTCTGGCACTTGCTTACAAGTATATCTACTGACCCAAACCCTCCATAATCAAAAAAAAAATTATGATAATCCTTCATTTAAAAGATTTAAAGTAATACTACAGAATAAGTTTTGTTTCATTCTAAAAAATGATGGAAATATTTCCTGAGGTGATGTTATTTACTAAGCTTTGCCTTTTCTAGCACACAGCCATCTTGATTGCTTACTACAATATCTGCTGTTATGGAAAGGTCACCCAACTAAGTACTGAGTAGCCTCATCACTGTTTAACTTTGTTGATCTGGAGCAGAGAACTGGACCGTTCAAAATTTCCCAAGCTGTCATTGAATAGAAAAAGTTTTATAATTTCAATATTTCAAAATCTGACAGTTTTCCCCTGAGCATGTACAAAAGGCTAAAAAAACTCAGTATAACCCATTATTTACTCATAACTAGAGGGAGAACAGATGGATTTATGTCTGCCCAAGAGTTATTAGAGGAAAGTGGAATGCAAACAAACTCATCTATGCTTTGAACTAATTCTCAAATCCCACTACTTTTTACTCTGAGCACACATCTATTCATACTCATCTGTAGGTATTTATTAAGCTTAATGGTACATTTTGGAGGTACCTAATAAGGATCAAACTCACTAATTCTAAGTCTATGAAACAAGCTTGCTAACTAACTATTTCATTGCAAAGTACTCATTCACCTGACCACCGTATCAACAGGGATACAAGCATAAGACACCCAGTATGAACTAAGTTAACTACAATAGTATTATTACAAGGCTAACTTGCTAACTATTGTTCCACAGTAAGAGCACAAGTTAGGCATTTCTCAAGTAGAGCTATTAACTCATATTCAAGCTCAGGTTTAAAGCTGATTTTCAAGGCAGGTCAAGTCATTTTCATTTGACACTAAACTCGAGCTGCTTTATCCATAGAAATCTTCAATCCACATTCAAACTAATTATTTGCTTTCCTAAAATCTAAAAATACACCCTGTTAACAAAGCTTAGAATATGCTAACTGAAAAAAATTACTTCTCACAAAGAGATGTCCTGGGTTTGACACTAAACTGCATTTGATAGTCAAACTCATTTTTTTTATATCTGGGGAGTGTGGAGTACTCTTTCATTGCCATTACTCTCAGGTCCACTGACCTAGAGTGGTAGTACCTGTTAGGATCTCATCTATGAGTCAAATAGATCTGTTTAAAAATTCTTATTTGATTGGACAGTGTACAAAAAAAGATTTTTTTTTAATAAAAAATCTCTTGAACACTACACTAAAAAATGAAAATATGAATGTAAAAAATGTGATTCCCTCGTCTCAGGGCATAAAATAACCCAAGAATGGTTGACATGCAGTTAAAAAAAATTATTTGAAAACTGAACAATGTGTCTTAGTTTCTTACACACATAATGGTTCAAATTTCCGTAAAAATGTGTATTCCAGTGAGGAATTCGCTACCACAGGTAGTGCATTTTGAGCCAATTGGTTGCATAGTTATACTGGCTGCTCTGTTTCTCTTTCTGCATATTTGTTTTCAGCTGCAATATTGTGATATTGCTCAGCCAGCATCAACCTTCAGTTCATCAGGCTACACCAAGAGAACCTATCTACTACCAGATCTTTCTAAAATACAACTGATAACTGAAGGTGATCTTTAGATTATCCTTGAAGTTTTCAGTTTTCCTACAGTATTTTTACCATCTACCAAGATATCATTGGGAGTTTTTTTATCTGACTCCCCAGAAGGTCAGTTTAATGTGGGATGTTCTTTAGGAAGCAAGCCTACTGTTGGGCGGTTTTAAAATTGCCTAGATTCCATCGGCATTCCCCTTCAGAGGGACAATAACCCAAGCCCTTACTATTTTTAGAAAAGCACGCACTTTTAATTAGTTTATTATGATTTATTACTGACAAGCAATGCCCCTTTTCTTCTAAAGTATGGATGATCAAAAGTTTAACAATCTGTTTATCTTTATAAATTCTCAGAAAAGGTTTATCTCCTATATGACACTTCTTATATTGGTTTTCTAATGTGTTTCCATATCTAAAAAATATCATCCAATGAAAAACCACACTTAAAAACAGAGTGAAAAGTATTCTTTAGATAAAATATTTAAATCAACCAAATTAATTTATTCAGTATTTTTACAGTAATTAATAAAATCCCAGCCTCTCCCAGTGAGTGGAACCAACCAAGGCAAAAAAAAAAAATCTTTTTCTTCTTTTATTATTCACATCAACCTTAACCCTGATTTTTTTTTTCATTAACATCCTTAGAAGATTAAGCTATGAAAACAAATAAAGTAAAAAGTTTTTTAAAAATGCCTTGAAGAGAAGCAATATTGTACCTTATTTTACTATGTTTTGAACTTCTAAAATAAGGCATCCATGTGGATAAAATAGACAAACCGTTATGAAAAATGAAAACAAACTTTAATTTATATATCATTTACCTTCACTTTCATCAAGAAAGTCAAATAAACAAAATGATTGAGGGAGTCATGCATGACAACAAAACAATAATAAACAAAAACATATCTTCAGAATTCTGAGAAAAATGCCTTTTGAAAAAAACTTAATCTTTTACAGCTTTAACTACTGAAAATTTTATTAAAATTTGATAATTAGCCAATTTTGAGGAGAATCTTTAAAATAATATGCTTTTGTCGATACCTTTTATATCTCTCAAAATTATGTATGTACAGATTCAATTTTTTTTTTTGCATGCAGCTAATTATAAAATCAATGAATAAATATAAGTAATATTAGAAATTAGAGTCCATGCTTTCCTTTCTTTAAGACACTGGACCTTCAAAGTCTAAACAACAGATCTTCCCCCCAACACAATCCCCGAACATGATTTCCACTTTTATGTGTGTATGTGTGTGTATGAGGGAGACAGACAACAGCTTCACAATGGCTAAGTAATCACTGGCCCAAAACACCTGAGCCACATCTTAGGATACAAAATAATAGAACAACTGAACCTTGAATCTTTATGATCCACTGTCACGAATCTAAAATTACAAAGGAGGAAAAAAAAAGCCAACTAGTAAAATGCTGGAGGAAAAGGTAGTCACATGATGAAAGACCTCATGGTTTTTCTTAGACACTCAGATCTTTTTTAAACTTTGAAGAATCTTAAAATTAAAAGTTTGAAAAGATTCCTGTTTTAGTTTGGTTTTATGGCATATCAACCATTGTGGGTTATTTAATGCCAAATCCAATTTATACATATATATCAAATATATGATTTGTAAACACATTTTGCTGATAACATTTTTAAATGAGTCTGAGTTCAGTATTTTGCACAGCGTTAAATGCTTTTAAGAATTGCTACATAACAGTAACAATTTAACATCAGTCATTTGCTTACACACATTTAAATAGATATATGTGGTGCATTCAATAAGTTTCCAGACTTTTTTTTCATATGGGCATTTAAAATTGTCGTAGACTCTTGAAAATTCACTATGTTATTGCTATACATCTTATGAGATGACTGACCAATTTTTATGATTTCAGCTTCAAATCAACAGCTACAGCAGCAATTGGAATACACCCTACTAAAACCTGATTGTCACAGCTAGTGAATTTCAAAAATGCAATCTGACACTTTAGAAGAACGATATGCAATAAAATTGTGTTTTAAACTTGGAAAAAAATGCCAAAGAAACATATGGAATGCTTCAGACTGCTTTTCAACCATCTTGCATGAATCGAGCATCAGTTTTTGAGTGGCATAAGAGATTCAAGGAAGGCAGGGAGTCTGTGAGAGATGATTAGAGGTGTAGGAGGAGTAAGGAAGTCAATACACCACAGTTGATTGGCCAAAGGGTTAAGGTTAGGGTTACTATGTTGTGGTTTTAAAGGAATTCAGGAAAAGATTCTGTCAGAAGAGGCCAGCATTCTTCAAATCGGGTCAGGACAATGCACCAGTCCACAACTCCATCCTTGTCACAGACTATTAGACCAAAATGGGCATCAAGACAGTTCCTCATCGTCCCTATAGACCAGATCTTGCTCTCTGTGACTTTTGGTTATTCCCAAAGCTCAGTGGCTATCGTTATGAGACAACTGAGGAGATGAAAGAGGCTGTGACGAAGGTCATTGACACGCTCACACAAGAGGATTTTCATGGGGCCTTCCAGAAGTTGTTGGAACAGTACAATAAGTGCATTGCAGCTGGAAGAGATTACTTCGAAGGGGACTAGAGTTTCATGTGTGTACTATCAATAAAAGTGCCCATACGAAAAAAAAGTCTGGAAACTTATTTAATGATCCTAGTACATATATGATTTCTAAGTGAATAGTTTGTAGGTAATTTCATTTTTAAAGGAGAACTAATTTGTTTGCACACTAGTATTCTATTGTTTCTAGTTAAATAGTTGCAATTATCATTACCTAACACTAATAATTCTATTCAATATTAACCATTTGTTAGCAGACAGTGAAATGGTTACAAGAATTGCTATTTAACATTAATTATTTGATTGAACACTTCATTCATTTGCAGTGTCAAATAGTTCCAAGTATTTCAATGTGATACCAATAATTCAATTTAGGCACACAGTTAAAGAGTTTCAGGTATTGCTATTTAACACAAATAATTCTATTGAGGATTACCAATTCATTTGCACACAGTTAGTTTCAAGTATTGCTATGTATCACTAACAATTCAATTAAACATCAGTCATTTGTTTACAGAGTTAAATAATCAAGCAGATCTATTTCTAAAAATTCAATTTAGCATAAGTAATTTGTTTGCACACAGTTTAAATATCAAACAGTTCTATTTGACCCATAGATAGGACACTATCAGGTGCTACCACTCTGTGTCAGAGTGGATCTAGGAGCAATAGCAATGAAGAGGTACTCCACATTCCCCAAACATTCAAGACTGGAGCCTAACCATCAGATTGTTTTGAGTCATATCCAAAACACTCGTTAGAGAGGATGGGTGATCTTACCCTTCTGCAGAGCTGCAGTTGGTGTATTCTACAGTCCCCACCGACTGGGTTGTACTGTTTTTGTTTGCTTTATTGTTTAATGGCATATCAACCTTCTTAGGTTATTCAATGCCAAATCCATCATTCTAGAAGAACAGTGGTGGTACTATTTAAACCATTGCATGAAGGATAAAGATGTTCATATCTTTCCCAAGGGGATTTGTCTGAAAGTGAACGTAATATCACGACTGGAGTTCAAATTCGCTAACTACGATTCCACAGTCCAGCGCTTTAACTACGAGGACAACCCCCCTGTTTTTGTGTTTCATTTATTAACTGGGTCAATTTTGAATATCTATCTACCATATTTCATGTCATAAACAACCATTAGGCACAGTCTTACATAACAGGAAGTTGAGATATTTATTAGGCTAATAATCTTTATCTTGACACCGTAGATTATCAGTATGAAACCTAACTCTTAACAATAAATGGAGTAGTCTTACGTCATAAAAAAAATGATACTTTTCACAGAAAACAGACACTTTTATATAATTTTCACTCATACGAAACTTTGGTTATATAAGGGACAGTTCAAAAGATATTAAACTTAAGGTGTATACTGAAGACACAAGAGAAGAGTTCAAACACCTATTGAATATTAACGTCACTGACAAAAACAGCAATGCAGATAATCATTAAATCTATCTTAAAATCTGTAAACAGTCAATATAAAACAAGTAAACATTCACAAACCTACTCAAAATCAAAATAATAGAATCGTCAAATTTATAATTTGACCCTTTATTATTTTAAAAAGTTGTACATAAATTTAGTAACGGATACTTAAACTGAGAATCTACCCTTAATTAGGGAAACCACACCCAGAAAATGAGACTGCCAGAGGACATCTAACCCATTTACACCCAAATATCTCAAGACAGTAGTAGTAATATTACAGTAGCCGGAAGATAAAGTCACAGACAGAGACATATCTGCAACAGAGCCCAAAATACCGAGAAAATCCGGGCAGTAACTAGGAAAATCCAGGTAATGAAAGAAATTGGTGGGAAAAAAACCTCAATGTCACAAGAAGTGTGATTTTCAGAACTGCTTGTTGCAGAAAACCAGACATGTTATAAAATTGAATTCAATCAACTAATTGACTCGTTTATCACAGAAAAGTCCCGAAAAAGAAGTTACAAAGTTGAAGAAAAAAATTATAACCTTCTGTACAGAGTAATGGCAATTAATTACAATATCTTCTTTGATTTTAACTGAAAGATGACACAAAAACTAATCGTGAAAACGATGTATAATAAATAATTTTAAAATATTTAACTTAATTTAGATAAATAACTTAAAATAAATCTCAGAATAATTTTCAAGGTTTTTTTTTCACAAAAACATAAAATAAAAACTTCACAAAACTAGATTTTTAATTACATTTTACATCATTCTGATTGGGCATCTCACTTGGTGTAATTGGTTAGCAAACAATTTTAGCTGACCATTGTTAGTGAGTTATATTTTCACTGGGTGTCCCATACTTCTATCCTTGTGCCACAACTAACCTTAGTAAATAACTATATTATTCAGGTTCACGGTATTTTTTTTTTTACATTGAGATTTCTAGTTTCGAAAAAATTTCAATTGATTTCATTTCACTGTTTATATATTTATAAATGTAAATATTTCCAGTATCTAAATGAAATCCAGATTTTTATAAAATGAAATGTAAAGGGGAGAAGGAGATTTACTTTAAAGTAATTTCTAAAAAAAAAATAAAAAAAATGTGTTACAAATTATCCTGTTCATAAAATTAATAAGTACTGACAATTTGATTGAAATTAGATAACTAGCCGACTTTTGTCGACACGAGGTGTAATTCGCTAACGAAGTTGTCAGCAAATTATTAGCCATAAATATCACTGGGGTGGGTATTGTAACACTATTCTATTTAAAAAAAACAACATTTTTCTCCCAAATTAGCCATCATTCTTCTTATAAATGTCCACGGGCCGGACTTTCACTTGCTGTGGCCTTAATCTATAAGAAATTTGAGGTTTCTCTCTCTCTCTCTCTCTATATATATATATATAAAAACATACACAAATTAGTGTAAAGAATAAAAAACTAAATTATAAAGTAAGATTTTCAAAAAATGGACTAAAGCCCTAACTTATTAAAGGTAAATCTAGTACTGTGAATCATACAGTGTAACCCGGATATAAGAGTGGTTTTCTCTGGTCCCAAATTAGAGCCTGTGTTAATGTATATAAAATTGACCTAACTCGGATACAAGAGACTTCTCCGGTCCCGACAACTCTCTTATATCCGGGTTACACTGTATAGTCAAATTAAAATTTCTACAAGTTTCGCCGTTTTTATAAAAATGTTTTATTTATATTTTTATTTATTCAAATTACAAAGTCCTTGGCATTTTCTCAACTTTTGTGAGGGGTGTGTATTTTACAATTTGAGAGGGGGAGGTTGCAGTCGGACCCAGAGCCGCCAGTGTTAATTAAATACATAACTGAAATTAATTAATGTAATAATATTTTATTAAATAAGTGATTCCCACCCTTTCCCATTGGCGAGAAAACTATGTATTTAAAAGAATTTCCCCCACTAACTCCCGTTTGACTATTGAACAAGTACATGGGCCTAATGAGTAGAGTGTTCTCCAGTGGTCCGGCAGACCAGGGTTCAATCCCAGGTCGAGTTATACCAAAGACTCAAAAAATGGTACTTGATGCCGCCTTGCATTATAAGGTACAGATCAAGGGTAAAGTGGAGCAATCCTGGGAATGGACTAGCGCCCCTCTACACCTCGGTGTAGTAGCTATTAAAAAGGGAGCCTTCGAGTCACCCTCGATTAAAGTCGCTAATTTTACTTTTACTGGGGGCCTGAGACGCGCAGGTTACAAAATATACCTACACAAAAATCATGTCACAGGAAGAAAGTTTATGTAACGAAAATTTTAACTTAAAGAATCAGAAGAAATATTGGCCCGGATTAAGGGCGGTGGATTTTTTTATTTATTTTTATTTTATTATAATGCAACAAGAATGAAATATGAGTTTCTGTGATTTTTCTCTATATTCGGTGCTTTATATAAACCCCTGCTATCGCCGCAAGTAATATAATATTATTGTTGAGTTCGTGTATCATTGGGTGCCCCATTCATTCGGCCTTGTGCCACATCGAAGAAAAGAGCTTCGTAAATAACTATAGTATTATTGTTTTTGGCACTTCACATGATGTAATGGTTAGCTAACTGGATTATCAGACCACTGTCGGCGAGTTCGTTTCTCACTGGATGCCTCATACTTCCGGCCTGGCGCATAGTAGAAAACTATTTTTATAGAATACAAACTAAACACCGTAAGGAGATGAGAATGAAGGAAGGATTTTCTTTTTGAAAAGGAGGAAGGTTTCTGCTCTTTAAAAAACGAATATGTTTTAAGAGCCAAGAGAAGAAATTATTGGGCACCTTTCATCTTTTTTTTTAAAAAAATTTAACTAAAAATAACACAGATAAAAGCAGCGAGATCAAATAACCCGAATCGGTTAAATTAAACTTAGAGGGAAAAAAATCAAATAATTAAAAAAAATCAACTAGTTTCTTTGAATGAAAACTTCCTTTGTGGTGCTTATTTTAAAAGAAAAAAAAGGTTTTATGTCAGTGAGGATCTTAAAAAAATTGCCATATGAAATGTTTAACTATCAAATATATCTCTGCAGCAAAAATGAAGTGAAACTACTTCAACTGGTTCAGGGCAGTAGATAAAGAAAGTACTTGCTAACATTACTTAGCAGTACAAGTAGTTGTAGTAGTTGTTTTTCAATTAGAATTGGTCAGAAGGAAAAAGAAAAAAAGTCTCAGAGATGAAATTTAACTCTTGTGTAAAATACGTAGTGATGTCAAGGGATAATGCAACACACATGGATAATTCTAGAAAGATTTGTTTTTAAGTAGCAACTCTATACAAAATATTGTAGCATAATTATTAATGGGCGGTTGTGAGAAGGATACATTGTCGTTTCTTCTCGCTTAAGGAAGAACTACGTGAGAGAAAGGCTTTGAAGAAAGAGAAAGAGAAAAAGAAGACAGAAATAAGAAGAATGAAAAGAGGGGGGGGAGATATATGACGACTGCTGCTGCTTTTAGCGAGAGAGAGCCTTTCAGATTCACACTAAAGCTTTTCAGTCATTCAGTTCAGCTCTGGTTTCTAACTGGGGTAATTTAAAAATTAACGAGCTGAGCTCCAAGGTGCCCTACCCCAACCCAGGCAGCATCTACACTTTTATTTAAAAGGAGTAATTTATTGCCCGGTACCATAAAGGGATTTGCCGACGTGGTTGAGCCATTTTTGGCACCTCCCCTAGAAGTCTTACTTCTTGCGGTGCACCCCATATTAAAGCGAACTTTTGTCACATTCCAATGTTGTGGGAAGTCTGACAGATACCTTCTTGTTGACCAATGACGAAGAGGACTTGTTTGAACAAAACCGACATACACACGATGTATGTACGCGTAAATCAGTATGGGACAAAGGAGAAACAGCAGAAATTGAGGGGGTACTTATTTAGAATAATATACAGGGAAAATGGCTTTGGTAATGTTCAAAATATTATATAGAAATGTAATACATTCACCATCCTGATAACAGTAAATTTCAGCAATTTGTTTTTTTTTAGATTTATGAACTTATACACAAAAACAAATACTGTCCAATTTTAATTGACAGCCATATTAATTTCCCCCAAACAGTCCCCTCTACTTCGTCTTTATGAAATCTCAACAGGATGATAACGTTTCTGAAGACAAATTAGGTAATTCATCATTTAAATATTATTTTTAAAAATTTACCATTTTCTAACTGAAGGATGAGAGATTGTCTTGTCTCTTGAAAAATCAATATGACCACTTTTTCAGAATGGACGTTCATTTATTTAAAAAAAAAAAATCTATTTATTTATTTTATTTTATTTTATTTTTGAGCACGTAAAAGTTCAATAATAAAAAGAAGGTAACGACTGAAAATTATTCTAATCTGGATTGGGAAAGTATATTTACCCAGCCCCTTCGCAACGGGCAGGATATGGCAGAAGATCAATTTTTAAGCAGAGTAAAGCTGGTTTGAATAAAGTGTTTTCCATCTCCTAGACTGGTTACCAAACCAAGGCTAACGAACCCAGACTACCTTACTATTTACTAATAGCTTGACTAGAGAGAGAACAGATTGATTCATGCAATTCCCAACGGCATTAGCTCGAAGTGAAATGCAAACAAACTCGTTCAGGATTTGGACGCCGATTCCATTTCCTACGACGATAATCGTCACTCTAAGTACGCATCCCGAATCGTACTTCATTTCAATGTAATTTTCTGAACAATACAGCAGCCATTTTCCCAGTGTGCTATTCTAAATAAGTAACAAAGCTGAGTTATAGATATAAAGGTGTGCTTAAACACATACACACACACACACACACACACACACACACACACACACACACACACACACACACACACACACACACACACACACACACACACACACCTCTCACTCACGAAATGTTCAGTTGTTCCTCTACAATGTAGTAAAATCACCTCATTATGCAAGAGATAAAAAGGAGAAAATGTAGATACATCTGGGTGCAGTAATCGTTCCTTTTTTTAACTTCTCAAGTCAATGTGAGGTGTGCACCACTACCCTATTTTTTTTTTTTTTTTTTTCTAGCCGGTACCGAAATACCATGCACCTAAAATAAAATAAGAACGGACCATAACACTCCTTTGGGTTCATCAATGCATTGCTGTTGGTGGGGATTAAAGAAAAAAGAAAAGTGAGGTGTCAGTCTGAGTAACAATGACTGTTTGTTTGGTCAAATCATCTAGTTTATGTAATTGACCTTTTATAGAGCAAAGAAAAAAAAATAGACCGTCACACGTGTTTTGGGGTAGGGAATATACAATTCAGTATAACCCCCACCTCTCACCACACAAAAAAGTGGGAAGCCTGTAATATGGTATATCCTGATATGATGCATGGAAGAAAAAAATAACTGGGACAACCTTAAGTACAAAATGTTATTTATAGCTCTTCATATTCTTACAGTAAAATAAAATACTCGGGGCATATAGTTTAATAGTTAGCAGGTTCAATTCTCACTCATACTTCTTATACTTGTGTTAAACTAACTTGATAGAGAGAAAAAGAGAGATTGAAAATATGAATCCTAAAAGTGGCAAACTGTTAAATAATGGATACCAACGTATTTGTATATGAGATTTTATTAGAAGATGAATGAGCTGCAGTTAGAATAAATGTATTGAAGAAAGGTCTCTCCAAGAAACAAAAACAGGAAGACAGTCGTTGAGATTTTAAGACAGCATTTTTTATATCATTCAATTGAAAATTTAAACAAAAAAAAAAAATTCTTATGCCAAAGAAATAAGATTGAGCAAAATTTCTTAATATTCGAAATTTTATTTTCATCATCATCAGGATTATATGGACAAGAAGGTTTTCCTAGGGTCATTACCATTTCAAGTGAAAGCAAAAAAAAAATGAAGAGAAAAAAAAAACTCCTTAAAGAGAGATGAAGTGCATAGAAAGTACAAAGTCATAAATTTTATAGTAAATGACGAATGATACCAAGGAACAGAAGAACCAAAACCTTTACTAAAAAAAAAAAAAAAAAAAAAAAAAAGTAAATTTGGCGACCTTAGTCGAGGGTGATCTGAAGGCTCCCTTTTCAATAGCTACTACACCAAAGTGTAAGGAAGAGCGCTACTCCTTCCCTGGATTGCTCCACTTTAACCTTGATGCTTACCTTATAATGCTGAGTGTTAAGCAAGGTGGCATCAAGTACCATTTTTTGAGTTTTTGGTATGACTCGGCCTAGGATTGAACCCCGGTCTCCCCGAACCATTGGTGAACACTCTACTCATTAGGCCAATGGCCTGGTTAAAACCTTTACTAATTGGTATTAATGAACAGGAATACTAACATGCAACTCTTCATTGTTTATGTGTTAGTGTTAATGCAAGTGGATTTTAAATATGAAAGGCAAGAAATTGCATATAGTGCACAGTGCTAGAATAAACCAACAAACAAGAATTAAAACAAATTTGAAAAGTGTTTAGTGTTGATTACAGACAATGATGAATTTATACAAAATTTCAACCTAAATAACAGGATGTATACGAGTTGAGAAGATGATATATGTTTAGTGGTATAATTACCAGATGCTGGGCAGAAAAAGATATGACACAAAGCCAAGCTAAATTCAGGTAATCATCTTCACATGGTAAGGTAGTGTCAAAAATAGCTTAGATAGGAATACTTGAAAATACTTGTGTGCAAATTATTTGTTCAAGAATTGTTATTTGAAGTAATAATTGCTTAACAATGATTATTATTATAAGTTACTTGAAACCATTTAACTGTGTGCAAAGAAATTATTAAATAAACATAATTACTTGAAACTATATGATTGTGTGTAGATTATTAGTATTAGATAAGAATACTTGAAAGCAAACAAATGGTTAGAGACAAAAAAGTACAATGGAACATTGAAAATATAGTGATTACAAATAAACATTTACAAATAAATCAAAATCTGGCATCAAATAACTCATAACAACTTGACATGCCATCATACAAATAAACCCGTGGTGTAATGGTTATCGTCGTAGGAAATGGACACGGCGACACAAGTTCAAATCCTGGACGACACTGACTGCATTTCACATAGCACTAATACCCTTGGGAAAGGTATGAATCCAATTATTCTCCCTCCAGCTATGGGTAAATAATAGGGCAGACCGAGTTCTTCAGCCTTGGTGAGGCAACTAGTCTAGGAGGAGGAAAACTCTGAATTCAAACCTGTTAAACTCCGCTTAAAAATTGACCTTGTGTCATATCCTGCCCAAGCGGAGGGGTTGGTAAATATGTATCACACAAATAAACTAAACAATCATTCACCTGAGTAGGTCAAATTTTGAAGACCATATTTTTTGGTAAAAATTGACTTTTTTCCAATACATGAACAGTAATCTTCTTATTGGATTGAAATTCAATCATAATGAGAAGGACGATGAACCTTGGATTCAAAAATTGATTCTATAAGTCAACAATTTGGTGATCATAATGAAGAGTTTACTTATTTACTTCCAGATATATATATATGTGTGTGTAAGTAAATAAGTAAAGTTGGCGACCGTAGTTGAGGGCAACCCGAAGGCTCCCTTTTCAATAGCTACTACACCGAGGTGTAGGGGAGGGTGCTACTCCTTTTCCTGGATTGCTCCACTTTACCCTTGATACATACTTTATAATGCTAAGTGTTAAGCAAGGAGGTATCAAGTATCATTTTTTTAAAAGTCTTTGGTATGACTCGACCTGAGATTGAACCCTGGTCTCCCCGGACCATTGGCAAACACAACCCACTAGGCCAATGAGCCAGTTGGAGTAAAATCCAATAATATAGAGAAAAAATTGATAACAAGGTAATCCAAGCAGAAGGAGAGATTTATTGAGAAACAAAGTCAACACAATAGTTCTAATGAACCATCATCAGGACTGGGAGGGAGGGAGGGTATTAGTGATGTTAAATTAACGATGGATGTTAAAAAAATACATTAGGTTTTTGTACTTTTTAAACATCCATCTTTGATTTAACATCACTCATATCATCCCTCCCAGTCCTGATGATGGTTCATTAGAATCAAAACGCTATAGTGTCAACTTTGTTTCTCAATAAATCTCTGCTGCTTGTTATCAATTTTTTTCTCTATACCTACACACATACGCACACACACAGAGGAGACTAATTATATATAGTACATCCACAGGCATGCATATTATTTACTAAGCTTTGCCTGACACAAGGCCACAAGTGTGCAGCATTGAAAACTCATTAGAATGACAATGGTTTACAAAACTAGTTTAAAATCATTGCTCCTATTGTTAGACCCAATGATGATGTTAATATTAATAAAATACAAAGAACATCAAAATAGAAGTTGTTGCGTTTCATGGTATTGCATATGTATTAGGTAATTTAGAAAATAATGGCTGATTTTATTATACGTTTAAATTTCAAATCAGACATTTGCCAAGCAGCCTAATATATAGCAAGTAAAATATGAAATATGAGAAGCTTTCTGCATTATAAAAATTCAATTGTGTCTTGATAACAAAAAATTGAAAATTAATGTTAAAAAAAATTTGATTTTTCTATTGAGACTTAATTCAATGTTGATTCTTCATGGCATTTCTAAGTGAAAAATCACCCTGTCTGTTTCCCCTCCCCCTTCAAAAAAATAGGTGTCGTGGGTATGACACTACACTGAATCTTATAGGCTAGAGTTCTGGAGATTTGGGGAGTGTGAAGGTTTGGTTTGTTGGGTTTTATGGCATATCAATCTTTGTAGGTTATTTAACACCAAATCCATTTTTATGTAAATAATCAGTTCTATTTAAAACAATTCAGTTTAGCATAAGTACACAGTTTAATTGTCAAAAACATTTCTATTTCAAACTATTCAAGCAGTTATATATAACAATTCACTTTAGTGTAAGTACAGTTTCAATGTCAAAAACAGTTCAATTTCAAATAATTCAGTTTAGCCTAAGCACACAGTTTACATGTAAGAACAGTGTAATTGTAAAAAACATTTCTATTTCAAGCTATTCAGTTTAGTCAAGCAATTCTAATTCAGCTAATTCAGCTTAGTAAAAGTACAGATTTTGTTTACACGCAGTTACAAGTCAGAACAGGTCTATGTTAAATAATTCAGTTTAGTGTAAATACAGTTTCAATATCGAAAAACAGTACTATTTGAAATAATTCAGTTTAGTACAAGCATGCAGTTCAAATGTAAGCATGGTTTAATTGTCAAAAAACATTTCTATTTCAAGATATTCAGTTCAGCATAAATATACCGTTAGTTCTATTTGACCCATAGATAGGGCCCTATCAGGTGCTACCACGCCAGAGTGGACCAGGGAGCAATGGCAATGAAGGGGTCCTCTGTATTCCCCAAGGGCCCTGCATTACTGGGACCTCACCATTGTTTAGTGTCATATCCAGGACACTTGTTAGGGGGGTCTTACCCCTCTGCAGAGGTGCAGTAAGTGTATTCTACAGCCCCAGCCGACTGGGCAATACACAGAGTTAAATGTCAAACAGTTTTATTTCAGATAATTCAGTTTAGCATAAGTACACAGATTAGATGTTAAAACAGTTCTATTTTGAGCAATTCAGTTTAGCATTAGTATGTAGTCTCAGTGTCAAAACAGTTCTATTTTAAACAAACAAGTTTAGCATGAATATGCAGTTTAAATGTATAAAAACAGTAAACGCCAACCACCATTTAGTTCTATTTAACCCATAGATAGGACCCTTATCAGGTGCTACTACTCCGGGCCAGAGCCGATTGGGCAAGGGGAGTGTGAATTATTGCCATTGCTCCCAGATCCACTCTGACCCAGAGTGATAGTACCTGTTAGGGTCCCATCTATGCATCAAATAGATCTGTTTAAAAATCATTCATATTTGATAGGATCATAGACAAAACAAAACTCTTACAAAATAACTAAAAGAAAAAAATGTAATATAAATGTACAATGAATGCGATTTCCTAACCTCTAGGCATAAAATAACCCTAGACAGGTTGAGATGGCATTAACAAAGTACAAAGAGAATTAATAATTTCCATGCTTTCTTGAGAGATCAGCTGACATGGTACCATCAGCAGAGAGAATCCATAACCAAGAGTTGTCTTTCTGAAATTTCAACATTGGCATGTCATGATTTTTTAATCAAGACAGGTGGAAAGAGGACAAAGTATAGGGAGGTGTGTATTCATACCTTAGATTGAATTGTTATCCTAACTAACCAAGTATTCATTACTAACACGAAGAAACAATAGGATGATTTTATTTCTTAGAATACTAAAAATGAATATTGGTTTAGTTTCTTTGTTTAATGACATATAAACCTTTATGTATCATTCAATGTCAAAGCCTTCTTTGTAGAAGAACATTAGTGGTATCATTTAACGCATAGCTGAGGGGTTAAGGGAGGGGGTCATACCTTTCCCAATTGTATTAGTCTGGAAGTGAATGTAATAGCATGACTGTTGTTTGAACTCACTGACTATGATGTTGCAGTCTAACATAGAGGGATAAGGTGGTTCATGCCTTTCCCAATTGTATTAGTCTGAAAGTGAATGTAATAGCATGACTGATGTTTGAACTTACTATGATGTTACAGTTCAGCACATTAGCTATTACGCCATAGGGACTCTATATCTAAAATGAATATGTTGGTTGGTTGGTATTTTATGGCATATAAGCCCTTGTGGGTTATCTAATCCCAAATCCTATCTTTATATGATAATAGTTTTAGTTTCTAATAGTTTATAGGTAACTTTATTTAAAATAAGCTGTTAGAGCTCATTTGTTTGCACATAGTTAAATAGTTTCATGTACAGCTAAAATCAACATTAGTCATTCTATTTATCAAGTATTCCCATTTGATATAAATAATTTGCACACAGTTGTATGGTTTTAAATAACTAATAATAATCCTTAGTAAATGATTGAACAGTTTTAATTGACCCTTAAACGAGACCCAAACAAGTGCTACAAATCCAGCTCAGAGTAGACCTGGAAGTAATGCTTCCTTACTTTGGTTTTTCTTGCAAAGCATGACTACAAAAAGTTTATCAACCTATGCAATCACATCTATACTATTTACCCAAACCCTACACCACAAATAGTCACACGTAAGATTGGTGGGGGGGGTCTTCCAGATCTAGATCAACAAAATATTCATCTCGGAGGCAGGAAGGGAAAACACCATTAAACCAGGTGCCCGTGGTGTAATGGTTATCGTCGTAGGAAATGGACACAGCAACATGAGTTCAAATCCTGGATAAGTCTGATTGCATTTCACGTAGCACTAATACCCTTGGGAAAGGTATGAATCCAATTATTCTCTCGTCAGCTAAGGGTAAATAGTAGGGCAGGCTGGGTTCTTTACCCTTAGTGAGACAACTAGTTTAGGAGAAGGAAAACTCTGAATTTAAACCTGTTAAACCCCACTTAAAAATTGACCTTGTGTCGTATCCTGCCCAAGTGGAGGGGTTGGTAAATAAGATTAAACCAGGAATTTTTACAATTATTAAACCAATGCTTAAAACTCATGCTTGAAAAATTCATGATACTCTCCAGGTAAGAAGTCATCAAAAACATCTCGAGTTATCCTCTTCATTTTCATCAATTAAATTGAATAAAATCATTCACAAACATGCAAACACAGATCTTGGAAAATTTTATAAAGAGAATAGAAATAACTTAAATCAGTTTTGGTTGAAATTAAACAATACAAGTTTTTTTTTTTTTTTAGGAAGACTACTAAAACCTCTAAGTACAGTGCATGGTGTATGTAATAGGAAGCTAAGCAAGTGAACCATGAGGAGTGAGTTTGATTCTCTATAGGTTCTTCCTCACTTCTGATCTTATGCTAAATTAAGCTCAGCAAATGATAATACTCACATAACATATTCTAACCAAGTAAACAGATATTTGATAGATTTTAATGGCATGTCAAACATTTGGGATTATTTCATGCCAAGAGATTAAGGAATTGCAGACATTGTACATTTATATACTTTTTGTTTAGTCATTTCTTAAGAGATTTTGCACACAGCTATATGATATTAAATATTCCTATCAAATACAGATAATTTGCAAATAAATCTATTTGACCCATACATCAGATCCTAGCAGACACTACCACTCCAGGTCAGAGTAGACTTGAGGGTAATGGCAATAAGGAATACTCCACACTCCAGAACTAGAACCTCGCTCTCAGATACAGCTTAATCCAGGATACTCACTTCAGAGTGAAAGGTGTCTTGCCCCTCTATGAGGGATACAGTCAGCCTATTCTAAGCCCCACCAACAAGGCAAACACAGAATTTAAACAAAGAAATCTAAAGTCTATATATTTCAAGTTTATTTGTAACTGTCAAGTTACTAAAAACAAAGAAAAAATGAATAAATAACCAGCAGTAAAAACCAATTCAGTAAAAAGTTTAGAATTACCCAGGAGATAAGAGCAAATATAACATTATTAAAATATAAACAAATTTATTTCACCACTCCAAGTTTCACATTCACATGATTCTCAGGTGAGAAATTCAAGTGAAACTTAAATGAAATAAGTTCGTGAATTTTTAAAGACGTTATATAATTTTGCTGATTATTGGCCTAGTGGGTAGAGTGTTCGCCAATGGTCCAGGAGACCAATACCAAAGACTTTAAAAATGGTACTTGATACCTCCTTGCTTAACACTCAGCAATATAAGGTATGTATCGAAGGTAAAGTAGAGCAATCCAGGGCAAGGAGTAGTGCCCTCCCCTACACTTCGGTGTAGTAGCTATTGAAAAGGGAGCCTTCTGGTCACCCTCGACTATGGTCACCAACTTTACTTATATAATTTTACTTCCACACTTGAAATAATTTATAAACACCAGCAAAGTCAGATGATAAAGTCATTAAATGAAAGAATCAAATTTCATTCACATGTGAAGCCAATCCCTTGGCATTCATAAGCCTTTCAAACATGAAATGTAAACATGAAATAAACATCTGATTATAGCTCAGCCTAAACCAGTTGACATTAACAATATTTTCCCCTAACATTTCTGTCTATTCTTTCATTCATAAGATATATATATATATATATATATATATTTATATCCTTTCAATAGGTCAGATCAGTCAATTTAGATCCTTTGAAGTTGATAGTTCAAGGAAAGTAATGCTG
The DNA here is from genome assembly GCA_963585895.1 of Sepioteuthis lessoniana. Classification (NCBI taxonomy): domain Eukaryota; kingdom Metazoa; phylum Mollusca; class Cephalopoda; order Myopsida; family Loliginidae; genus Sepioteuthis; species Sepioteuthis lessoniana. The sequence goes on from OY757911.1 coordinate 12,198,098, forward strand.
CTTTATATTTTGTGCCGGTTAAATTACACAGCAAATATAGGCTGAAGCCCAAATTAAATACTGAGAATTTTGGAGACTGACATCTGCAGATAGATTATAAAAGCAACCAACTCATAAATAAAACCTTTTTGTTGCTATGACTACAATGAAAATAAAATCAAGAATATCAATTCAGCATCTATATCCTAAACAGACAATTACAAGGTTAGAACAATAAGTCTGTAATCTGACTCAGTTATTAGCAGAATTTTGATCCCAAATTTTCACCGTGTTATGTTTGATCTATGTCACCAATGGAGAAGTGTTGGATTAGATGCATTGATAAGGAAGATTATATTGAAAGATGAATATTTATCTAAAATAAATGATTTTTCATTATTAGTTTGTATGCTATGGTGAATATCAATTACAGATTGAACATTATGCATTGAAAAGTCAACTCATAACAGCATGTCAAATCATCTTTAAGTCTGTATATGAGTTGAATGATTTTAACAGCATGTCAACCCATCTAAGGTTATTTTATGCCTAAAGGTTAAAAAATTGCATTCATTATATATTTACATATTTTGTGTTGACATTTAAGGTTTTTTTGCACACAGTTATATGATATCTAGTCTTCCTATCTAATACAAATAATTCAAACCGTTACAAGTATTCCTATCTAATACTAATAATTATATAGTTTCAAATAATTATTTTAATTTAATAATAGTCATTTGTTCACATACAGTTATACAGTTTCAAGTAACTAATAGTACTCCTTAGAAAATTTTATATATATATATTGTGGCTGAGGGGTAGAGTCTTGGATTGGCGTTTGAGTCAACTGGGTTTCGATCCCAGATACGGGAATCTAGTATGTCTAGCCACACTGATGAGTTCTGATAGAACGAAACAGATCTGTCTGTGGCTGACTCTATATATATATCACATACACACACACCAAACTTCTCTGCATGGGCATAGTGCAACACAAGGTCAATTTTTAAGTGAAGCTTAACAGGTGTGAATTCAGAGTTTTCCTTCTCCTAGACTGATTGCTATAGTAAAGTTAAAGAGCTCAGTCTACCCTACTATTCATCCATAGCTGAAGGGAGAATAATTGGATGCATACCTTTCCTAAGAATATTAATGCTATGTGAAATGAAAACAGCTTTGTCCAGAATTTGAACTCGGATCTCCGTGTACATTTCCTCTGACAATAGCTGTTACTCCATGTGCACCTCCAAACTTATTAACAATTATAGATTCAAGTAACTATTCTTACTTGGACTTTAACAAAATTCTTAGAGAAAAAGCTAGATGGCAGCAACACAAGTACAGTTTTAAATAAATACTGAAAGCAGCACCCTACAAAACTGCAGATGTGCAGCTACTTACCTCACAACCATCCAATAAAAGTGAGCAAGACATGTTAACACTGCTAGAGAAATAAGGACAAAATCTATAACAAATGTTCTCCTATGGACTCCTCCACATGGACATACCAGTATAGGCTGACCAGTAAAAACTTGCATTGATCAGCTCTGGGTGGACATTGGATGGTCTCTAGAGGAATTATCCAGAGCAATGGTTGATAGGGATAGATGGCAAGAGATGTTCAAAGAAATCTATGCAGTCAACACAACTAGATGGTGATGATGATTTGACTAATAAGTCCTTAAAAGGCACAACCACTCCAGGTCAGAGTTGACATGAAAGTAATACCAATGAAGAGAATCTCCACACTTCTCAGATTTCTAGAACATGTGATACAGATTAGTATCATAGCTAGGACACCCTTTTAGTAGGTGGATCTTACCCCTCTGCAGAGGATACAGTCAGCATATTGTGTACGTGGATACCTAGTTGATAATCAAAATTTAATTTTGATGAAACAAAAATACTATTAATACAAAATATTGAATCTATTCCACTTTTACAAAAATAAAGAAATGTATGAAGCAATGAATTTGACATTAAGAAGATAATTTTCTTTCTAAATAAATTTAGTAGAAAGCAAAGAGTTGGTTATCAACTGGTACAGACATTCCAAGTGCGGATGGATAAAAATGGTTTTATACTTCTTAGTTATTTAGGTGTTTTACAAGCACTGCAAAGCACCAAGCTTATCAGGATTTAAGTGCAAAAGACTTATTAAGGCTGCAGGAGCAATACCAGCAGCAGCATTTTCCACACAGAAAAAAAAAAATATATCTGAGAAATTCTGGTTGGATTAATAGGCAAATTCTTTTGTGCTAATTTATTATTTTTTATAATTTGGTCAGCTTTTTTGAGTCTGATATTTCCTAGGCTGAAGAATCGTTTTCTTTTGTCTTTCTCACCATTTGTGAATGTAATTTTCCAGTTTTACTTAAGAGGATTAAAAGTATTTTATCTGATAAGAGGAAATTATGAAGTAATTAGATTGAAATTCTGTGCGTTCGAAACTCAGAAGGAAAGAAAAATAAATAAAATAAAAGAATTGGTATTTAGTACATTAATAAAAAAAAATAAAATATTAGTATAACAAAGATTTTTGCTTAGAATAACGATAGAGAAGGAAAATGTCTTAGGTTAGTATTAATTCTAATTTTAATATTATAGGTGTCTAATAGCTAGCTAAGTTGTCTTATGGATCAGTAGTGAGTTTGATCTTCACTGGGTGCCTTATTTCCAGCTTTTTGCCAAATCACAGTCAACAGCGCTTAATAACTGTCAGTTTCTTGCCTATGCAATCATTAAACCAAAAGGATCTCATATACTAGGAATTCCTTTATATATTCATGTGGGGCATAATTAAAAGGACGATCTAGTTAGGAGATATTCTGGGAAGCGTGGTCTAGTTTATGCTGCAGGGTAGTTTTATGTGGCTATATTAATTTTGTGATTTGGTAATTTATTTACTCTTATGTTTAATTAATTTTTAAAAATCTTGCGATTTACACACATACTAGAAATAAATATTCAAAAGCATGTAAAGAAAATAAGCAGATAGCAAACTACCAAGTGTACTAAAAAGTTACTATATCAAATATTTCAAAAAATTATCTAATATTTGTATTCTACTAAAAACCTTATTAATTTCAAGAGTTGCCTAGATGGTTAAGAGATAGCTTTTGATTTAGCTCAAGAAATAATTTCTTGCAATAAGATGAAGAAAGTTTTCAGGGCTATGAAGGAGGAATCAATATTATCAAAGCAACATTAGTATTTACGAGTGAAATTTGATAAATACCAAGTTTTGCAATTTTTGATTGCAAATTTATTTGACTAAGTTTCAGTACTCAATCTACATGGATTTCTTCTGTAACAAAAGTCCCTAATGATTTTGAGGACAGTTACAAAAAATAAATAAAAAAATAAGATTCTAATTAGTATTTCATAGGTATCGCTATTATATTAAGAATTTGAATGATTTAAAAAATAAAAAAAAATTTAAATCACATTCAGCATGAAAGCTGAACCCCCCACACACACACACACATACACAAAATTATTCATTTACAAATTAAACTGGAAATTAATCTATCCTGTAATTAAAACCATTTTAGATATATTGCTCAATAAAAATCATGTGACATTTTTCTAAGTTAGGGTTTTATAGTAACACTTCTGCTGCACAGATTGTAAGAGTGCCCAACAGTGAAATTAAAGATGTGAACCACTGAACTATTTACACAGGTGACTTGTTTATAGTAGTGAAAGCTTGTGTAGGACCAACCACACGTTTTAGATGAGTTGTTTGCTATGAATTCTCTGAAAAACACTCTTCAGGTTTTAAATTCCAAATTATCCCTCCTTCTAGACCAGTTGTTTTACCAAGAGTCCAATATGACCTATTATTTATCTACAGCTGTGTTAAAAGGACTCAGCTTTTCCCAAGGGCATTAGTACAAACAGTCTTAACCTGATTTGAAACTATGCTTGACAAATCCATTTTTATCCCAAGGTCCTAATTTTAAGGTTGTTGCAATCAAAGTTTGTTTTTTTGGGGTTTTTTGTTGGGGAACAGAGTTAAGTTCTTAAAATTAGCACCAAGAAAACTTCTCATAACTTTACAAGAATATAATCATTCACTGTATTGTTTTAATGTTAGTCACACGTATAAGGAAACAATTTTATTGTTTAAATAAATTACAAACAACTTAAGTAGAATTTAATCCAGGAATAAAATGGAGAACTGCTAAAAACATTGTTTTAATCAACTTGATTTGCAAACAAAATCAGGAAGTTTTTCCTCTTCTTTTTTCATTACATTTACAGGAATGAATCAATAACATTATTTTCTAATAATTAAAACAAATTGTTTCCTACTAAAATGGATACCATTAAAAGGAAGAAGATAATGAAAGATTAAAATTTCATTTATTTGGAATGTGCTTTAGTCAAATGAAAAGAGAAAATTGCCTTCAATACTTTTAAATAGATTATGTTATTGGGATTGGCTTTAAAAAAAAAAATTATGAACATCTGAATTTTCACTTAAAAACATTTTAAAAAATAGAAAAGCTTTGATTGATAGAAAAATAAAATCTTTAACTTACTCAATCATTTTTAAGGGACAAAAGATTTTCTTTTCAACATTCATTGAAAAGCCGAGCAACAAATCTTACTTTCTCGTTAACATTTACCATATTCAGTTTTTAAAAAATGAAATAAAATTAAAAATGAAGAAAATTTTTTAAAAACCTTATGTATTTAGTTTTTTCATACATCATCAACTTGTAACAACCAGATAGAAAAGATAGATAACACTGAAAAGCCATAATGTGTGTGTATATATATATATATATATATATATATACATACACACACCTGGCTATTGGAACAGTTATGGTTAATTTGAAACAGGCTCCACCTGCACCACAGAGACTGACTTACACATATGACCCTGAGTGCCAAGCGGTCATGGTACACAGAGATCATAAGACAATCAAGCTTAAAAACACTTGGATACTATTAAATAATCCTCATTAACAAAACAGATATGCTATGTTTTTTTAGAGCCCTATCAACTCTTAAAAAAACTTTTCTCTTAATGACGACTTAAGGATGGAAAATAATCTAGGATTAAAAAAAGTAATTACAAAGAAATATTCCTGCTTATCTTATCACTTTACTTTACCATATAAGAGTCATTCTAAATGTTTTAAGCTTTACTTAAATTTTGGATTTATAACACACCTCTCACCTTTGCATAGGTGTCAATGGCAGTAGAAAACTGAATTTGGTTTTCTAGTTTTATAAGAAATGGTAGTATGTACCACAACAAAAATTTTCAGCTTGAGCTCCTCTTCCCAGGTGAGGCTTAAAACTTTTTGGACGATCTTCGTATGTGTGTGCATGCATACACATAGTTGTTGTTGGCAACCTTAGTCGAGGGTAACCCAGAGGCTCCCTTTTCGATAGCTACCACACCAAGTTGTAGGGGAGGGTGCTACTCCATTCCCTAGATTGCTCCACTTTACCCTTGATCCTTGCCTTATAATGCTATTAAGCAAGACGGCATCAAGTACCATTTTTTGAGTCTTTGGTATAACTCGACCTGGGATTGGACCCCAGTTTCTCGGACCATTGGTGAACACTCTAACCATTATATATATACATATATATGTATGTAAATATGATGCAAATTTGTTTAATAAACTTTTAACATTGAAAAGATGTCAACTTCAACTAAATTTCAAGATTTTCTTGAAACTCATAGTTTAAAGTTACCAGTCACCTTATCAATTCAAAAAGCAGTTTTAATTATCTATTTACCATTCTTATTCAAGTCATTTTTACATACTAAATGACTTGTGTACCAATTAGTTTCCTCTTGTAACAGCAGTCTATAGCGATATGCCTCTTTTTAAGATGGTGCAAAAAAAGATTTAAATATGCATTTTATGGTTAAAAATTTGGATTAAAAAAATTAAATCAAATTCAGCGCATAATGTAGACCCCAGAAAATTATCATTCAGTTGCAAAATGTATTGATAATGGCTTATATGTTATATTTTAAGTATTTAAGTGTATTTCTCTAGTAAAAAAACAAATCTTAATATAATGTGATGTTTTTGCTGGGTTATGATGGCACACAAACATGAGAATTTTAGTAAAATAAAAACCCTAAATATCTAAATTGTACAACAATAGAATTGTTAGATTCTTTCAAAAGTCATGTCAAATGAAATGATACTAAATAAAAAAAAACCTTTTAAACCACATAAAATTTAAAATTATTTCATAAAAACAATTGTCATTATTAACACTGACAAAAACCAACTCTAAAACTAATTCTTTAATTATACTCTATTGGTGGAATTTAAAATACACTGACTGTATCCCCTTCAGATGGGTAAGACTCCCCCTACAAAAAGGGTGACACTTAACTGCATTGAACGGTAAGACTACAGATCTAAGGGAGTATGGCGTGCCCTTTCAATGCCATTACTTCCAGGTAAACTCCGAGCTAGAGTGATAGTACCTCTATGAGTCAAATAGATCTGTTTATGAATTATTTGTATGTAAAAAAAAAAAAAACTCTTAAAGAAACTACCCAAGAAATGTAAACATGAACATATGAATACCATTCCCTAACGTCTAAGCATAAAATAACCCTAGATGAGTTGATGTGTCTTTAAGATCAATCAATCAAAATTCTTTTCTTGAATGAAGAAAAAGAAGTTGATTGTGAAAAATTCATCTTTTCCTAATTTTTCTTCAGTTATCTAAAAAGGAAATTTGAATGTTAAATCAATTGAATAGAGAAAAGCTCAGTTTACACAAGTGCAAATGGGCAGGAATTATTAGAATTAGGCATATTGTGTTGCAACAATCTTCTAAAGAAGTTCTGCTTTGAAAATCAGCATTCAAAACTTATAAGTTTGATCCCCTGATACTGATGGGGAAATAGATGGCTATTTCAGTTATGAGTTAGGCCACTAGGGCACCTCACACAATGGTTTGCAAGTTAGATTAGCAGACCATTTGTAGTGAGTTTTATTCTCACTAGACACTCCATATTTCTGATCTTGTATCACATATAAGTCAGGCTTAGTAGATAACAATAAGGTAGGCTATTGTTTAGTATATGAAGCACTACTCAAAAGTTTGGAGAAATTCAGGAATGGAACAGATTCTGCAAAGAAAAAAATAGATAAACAATAGGGTTCTATATTTTCTGGTGGAGGGGTTTTGAAAGATAAGTGAAATGTCCTACAAGACATGAGAAAATGTTCAATAATTTGACAGCTGAATAGACTGATCTGTTCAATTTGTCAGAACTATGTTTATGTTCATTTGAAAATCCAGTGTTACTGAATATGACGGGTGCCTTAAAGAAGGCCGGAGAGTACAACAGCCAAAACATTGTGATAAACAACGACAATGAGGGAAATGGTTTATTTGATTTGGTTTTATGACATATCAACCTTTCTAGGTTAATTAAAACCAAATCCTGTTTATACATATATCAAATATATATGATTTGTAAATGAATAGTTTGGAGGTAACATTTCAAACAAACCAAAGCTCATTTGTTTGCACACAGTTAAATGGTTTCAAGTATTCCTATCTAATACTAATAATTCTATTTGACCCATAGATAAGACCCAAACAGGTACTACCACCCCAAAATGGTTGGAATAAATAATTGTATAACATGGATTAATTATAAATCAAAACAATACAATAAGGACTAATAATATTTAAACGAAAATTAATAATATACTATAATATAATAGCAAGTGAATATTATGTGGTGACAGAGGTGAAATAGTTAATCAAATAATAGGCAAATGCAGCAAACTGGTAAAAAAAGTATATAAGAGTAAACATGATTGGATAGAAAGGGCAAGCCACTGGAAACTGTGTAAGAAATTAAAATTTGACCAGACTAAAAAATACTATGTGCACAAGTCAGAATCTGTCCTAGAAAACTCTCTAAGACTCCGAGATACAAACGAATCACCCAATCCCAGACAGAATCTAGTGTTAATTAACAAGATGAAAGGAAATCGTCAACTTGTGGATTTTGTCATTAGATTGAAAATGGAAGAAAGCAAAAAGACAGACATATACTTGGATCTTGCTAGAGAGCTGAAAAACCAGTAGAACATGAGGACAACTGCGATAATAATTGCAGTTGGTGCACTTGGAACGGTCTTGGAAAAGAGATTGGCGGAATTAGAGATCAGAGGAAGAATCAAGACTTTCCAGATTACAGTGCTGCTAAGATCAGCGAAAATAGTGACTTTTTCTATCCCTCATAATTTGTAGATCTATTTTTTGGTTAAAAAAAAAAAAAAAAAATGACTGACACATAAATGCATTACATAGTACAACAGAGGAAAGAAAATATATTGGTATCATCTTATCAAAGTTTTTTTTTTCTACACACACACACACATATATATATATATATATATATATACGCACACACACACGTGAGAGAGAGAGAGAGAGGAAGAGAGCAGGTATTGAAAATTGATAATCCATTACCACATGTGCTCCCTTTCACCCTTTGTTTATATATATTTATCCAACTCCTCAGCCACAGGATACATTTTTAAGTAGAGTACAGCTGGTTTGAATTCAAATTTTTCCTTTTCCTTGACTGGTTGCTTTAGCAAGGCTAAATAATCCAATTTGCACAACTATTTATCCATAGCAGGAGGGATAACAAATAGATTCATGCCTTTCTCAATAGAATTAGAGCAAAGTGAAACACAAACACTAAACAGCCTCGTCCAGGATTTGAACTTAGATCATTGATTCCATCTCCAACAACATTATGCTAAGCATCTATATCTTTTCTCTCTCTCTCTTTCCTAATCTTTGTTCCAGATCCATGATTTTCTCTAAATGTTCAACAAATAGAATTAGTTTCATATGTTAAAAAGAACAAAGACTGCAAATATTTTTTTGTATATCCTCTCTTTTATCTTTCCTTTGCTCTATCTTTCCATAAAGAATTGTTATATGTAATCATTCTGATGCCTTTACATCCCTACCCCATCTTTTGATTTTTCATTGTCTCCTTATATTCTCCAAACTTTTATCTAACCATCTCTCAGCTGTGTGTATAGTTCTCATTTGCCTTTTTTTTCTTTGCTTTTTTCTTTTCATCTCTCTCACGTTTATCCATCACACCATCTTTTCCTCCCATCCAATCCCCCAGGCCACATCCCCTAGCCAATTCCTTTCCAATTATTATAGGAATAAATAACTTTCATAATTATAAAATTATGCTAGAAAACAATTTATTTCAGCTTGGAAGGGCATGAGCAGATACTACACTCCGATCCTATGTAAAATAAACATCAAGGTCATACAAACAAACAGGATAATAAAGATAATCAAAACAGTAATTATCTTGTATGTTCCGTTGCTTTTATAAAGTTCTCATTGGTTAATAGCTTTGATCAGCTTTTAACATGATAGATAAATCACCCACTTGTAAGTTTTTACAATAATTCATTTATTGATATTGGATTATTATAAAACAAATAAACAAAGAATCCAAGAGAAAAGAGTTGTGAATAAATTAATTAATTTTGAACACTTATCAAATTTTCAAATGAGAGTGTGGTGTAACCAGATAGCTATATTTTCAGAAGTTAAAAAAAAATTTTTTTTTTTAAAAGAAAAGTTATTTTATATAACAGGTCTGTAAAATTTATTTCATTTTTATAAACATTTACTGCCATTTTAGTATATTTCCATACTTTCATGATTATTTTCTCAAGTTTTTTCATTCACAAAAATTTTTAGTTACCAAATATATCCCCAGGACTATATTGCCCAGTCGGCTGGGACTGTAAAATACACTGACTGCATCTCTGCAAAGGGGTAAGACTCCCTCCTCACAACGAGTGTCCTAGATATGACACTAAAAATTCTGATGATGAGGTTCAAGTAATGCTGAGGCTTTGGGGAATACGGAGCACCTCTTCATTATCAATGCTCCCAGGTCCACTCTGGTTCGGAATGGTAGCACCTGATAGGGTCCTATCTACGGGTTAAATAGAACTAAACTGCATACTTATGCTAAACTGAATTGTTTGAATTACAACTGTTTGACTAAACTAAATAGCTTGATATAGAACTGTTTTTTTTGACAATTAAACTGCGTATTTATGCTAAACTGAATTGTTTGAAATAGAACTGTTTTTGTATGCTAAACTGAATTGTTTGAAATAGAACTGTTTATTTGAATAAAAATGGATTCGGCATTAAATAACCTACAACGGTTGATATGCCATAAAACCTAACCAACCCAGGACTATAGCTTGAGGTGTGTTAGGCCTTTAAGGGCCTCCTTCAACATGTATAGAGGTTTGTTATTGTACCATGGCAGTAGAAATACAGTAGCCATTTACTAAGCTTAGCCAAGACCAACAGTATGAGGCACCCAGTAAGAATCAAATCCACAAGTCTAGCTAGCTAACCAATACAGCAAACAAGGCGTCATCAGCAGACATGCAGTAGTGAACTACTATGAAAGCTATTGAGAACTCTCATTCTATTGGAGAGTGGATATTTTCAACTATGCACCTCACAGTTATGTTTCTATATAGCTAAATAAAGTTTGTGTGTGTTCGCGCGCCCACAGACACACAGTGATTTGATCATTTCAAAACAGTGCTGGGGAACTTTTTCATGTTTAATAATCGTATTGAAATTTATTGTTAACTACTAAGGGCACTCTCAATAAAATTTAGTGTGTTTAAAATAAAATCTATTGTTTGAAATATTTGTAAATTAGTCCAAATTTAATTCATAAAATAAAATGAAAAATAAATCTTGAATGAATTCAGAGAATTCTCTTTTCAAGAGAGCATTTTGCTATAAGATTTTAAAGTGGAGGTGTGAGATTTTAATTGTTCTTTTAACAAGACCATGAAAGTCCGAAGAAGGTCTCAAGTTCCCCACCTTTACGCAAGGAATTATTTTGGGGAAAAAAAAAAACAAAGCCATATAAAATCTACAATTAAATTAAATAATGAAATTTTAAATTTCCGATATTACAAAAAATTGTGTTGTTTTCTTTAAACATAAGTTAAAATACAATATTGATAAAATGAATTCAAGAAACTTGTTTAGTACTCTAAGCTTCTTATTCATTCCAAGTCAAAATAAACTGAAAGTTGATAGGATAACTGTTAGTTAAAAGCTATCAAATTATAAATATTTTTAAAGGGAGAGAGAAACAACGGAGGGAAAAAAAAAGCAATTTTCTCGTTTCTATATATATATTAAATTTTTTTTCCCCAAACGCTTCATTCCAATCGGCATCTTAAATCTAATTTTAATCTCAGCTTAATCTAAATTGATCAGAAAAGTCACAACTGGGACGGAAAATCTTAGGGTTTATTAATAAAGTCTTTTCTTTTTATTTTATTTTTTCCACTAAAAAAAAAAAAAAAAAAAAAAAAGTTACAAAATGACAAATAATGAATAATTTAATTTATCTTTAATAAGATAGACCACAAAATTAAAGGGAAGTCTTATATTTCACATGTGAAGAAATTTATCTCTTGAATACATAAAATCTTAGATCAATGAGTAAATTACAATCCTTTTTTTTAAAGAATCCCAATTACGAAAAAAAAATCATTGTATTGAATAAATTCATCAATCAATTAGCAAAATTAATAAGAGAGAACATTAAAAAGTTTTACTTATTAAAATAAACACATTGAAATTCAAGATCGACTGCGAAGATTAATTTAAAGATATTTAAATTTTGATAAAATTAAAGTTAATGAATATGTGCCCATCTGAGTTCAGCAATGTTTGAAATTTAACGAGCACATGTATATTGTGAAATTAGACAAAAAGAAACTAGACACGTGCTATTTAAGTTTTAAGTGTGTGTCTGGGGGGGGGTCTTCTCGAAAAGAGAATTGAAAAAAATTAAGCATTTGTCGCTGAAAAAGTTTTTCCTAGGGGAAGTGAAATGCTCAGAGTAAAAAAAAAAAAATCCCACATTTCTTAGTATTTAGCATTATTTATTTATTTTTTTTTCAATTTGATATTAACCAGCTTAAAAACAAAAATCTAAAGATAAAAAGCAAATAAATAAATAAACTGTCAAAGTTAAAAAAGAAGAAAATTTTTCAATTAAAAAAATAACGAAAAATACTCCAATTAAGAAAGACTTAAGATTATTTGAATTTATCTGGCTTCAGTATCATACTGTGATCCGATCACCGTCGGATAACACATCTTAATAGAGATCCCTACCCCTCGTCTATAAAACGAACCGACAAAGAAAAAAAAAGGTATGGAAACCTATAAACATGATTGCTCGATCAGCTTGACTGGTTTTGCAAATCTAAAACAAATAGACAACGCCTACGTAGGTTTAACAGCGGAACAATTTTGGAGGAAATTTTATCAATCAATTATTTTTACGAGTCAATTTAATCAAGGGCAAGAAATAAATGTATTTCAAGTTTAGTAACTACAACAGTAACACTATTCTCATGATGACGGGACTTTTGCTTAGTCTTGCACAAAAGCGACAATGCGGGACACCCAGTGAGGATCGAACTCATTTTATACAATTAATTACTCCCTGAAAAAGTCTTAAGATGGGAACCTTCAGATCGAAAAATGTGGTTAGTTCGCTTTTCACTCCTGAATTTAGAGAATTTTAAATGAAATACACGTACGGAAATTGCAGTTAATTTTAAAATATTAGTTAAAAATACCCCGGTAAATAAGTTTAAGTACTTCAAATAAAATTAAAGTTAAATTTTAAACGTTAACTTTTCGTAGAAATGAATATTATAGATGTGTTTACCTCGTTATAAGATATTTTTTTTAACATGATAATGAAAAACCAAAACCCAAATATTAGACCTCAGTCCAATTTACGGCACTTACCGGCCTATAGAGCGCATGGTTTTTACAAGGGTATTTAGGTGAGGCTTATTGCTTCCCGCAACTCATTTCAAGCTTTGGTAAACTGGCTCCTCCTAGTTAGTTTGTTTTTATTTTTTATGTACCGGCAATTACTTTATTCAGATCAAAGATGACTGTATTCAGCAATCTTTTATTTGAATGTCTTAAGATTTCTTTCTACTTTTAACTTAAGCAACGCAATTTAAAATTGGGATCCCCGCTCAACACCACCATTTTTTTAGCATAAGTGCACACATTGAATGAAAGTGGTTGCACACTCAGGGCCTTTTTTAAAGCTCAGAAGCGTACTGGAGTGTGGTGATAAACGAAAGCAAAGCCAATATAGAAAGCTTATAAACAAATCATTTCGAGAGTTGAATTTAATTAACTGAAAACCCTTTTGGAACCATAGGTATGAAAATGAAGACAAATTCAAAGCCTGTTGAAGTTTTAAAGAATTTAAGATTTATAATAATTGTTATATATATATATATATATATATATATATATATATAAAATTCTATAAATTTAGAATTATTTTGAAGAAATCTCAGATGGCGAAGATTAGGTCTTGTTTATTTTAACAGAAAGTTGCCCACAAATGTGAAGAAGAATTTTGGAAAAAAAAATTATCATTGAACTGAAAGAGGGTGTGATCAAGAAAAAGTCACTTTGGCTACGAATAAAAAAAATATGATAGGATAAAAAGTTCAATTTAATTATTTTAAAGTAAATTTTAAGTCACATTTTAAGTTATGTTGCCGGTTGATAATTATCGTTTATTTTTACTTAAGCAACACAATTTAACAGATCAGTACGTTTTTTTCTAATAATTGGAGTGGTCGATTTTACAGGTGCTTTTTTTCTTTATTGACAACATCTAGGTGTAATGGCACCGACTTCTGTCATATTTAATTCATCTGTGACATCAAAGAGTGTAAAAAGTGTGACTGGTTTGATTATTACTTTGTCATCAGCTACGTATATATGTCATTTACGTAAACAAAGGTTTTAGTAAAATAAACAATTACTTTTTACTTGGTCTAAAGAGTATTGCAATATTTTTAAAAAAATTACGTAGTGTGCTTGTAGTTGCGTGACTAGTCTAATTTAATACTAGTAATTTGATGGAATAATTTTATTGATAAGTTATAGCAGTTACAAAGCTTTTTACTTCGTCTGGCACAAGGCTACAAAGGTGATGTTCCTAAACAGCAAGAATTATCTGCAGTAACTTGACGCCTTCAGCCAGAAATTAAGCTAACTAAAAGAATGTTATAACGTAACTATATCAGTACGTGTGCTAGATAGGAAAATCCAGGAAATGTCTTTACGTTAAAAGATTTAAAAATAAATAAATTTAAAAGAGGGAGGGCACTATGTGGGTTATATAGTGGCGGTTTATTTTCTACAGGGGAATTATGTCTAGGAATCTTCATAGCACTATTGTCAGTAGAAACTGTGTTTATATTGTGTGCGTGTGTGTATTTATCACTTTCCTCTTTATTCGAATTACATTTTATTCATTTTAGTTGACAATGACTACAAAAAAATAATAATTAAGCCTCACAAAAAGGTTTTATCCAATTCAATCAAAACTGCTTTGTGACAAAGAAAAATAATCCTAGGTATTTTCCCATATTCAACAAACGTAAAAATCGATCGAGTGTACAACAAAAACTTGAGGAATTCCTTTTTTCCATCTATTACTAATTTAAATAAAATTACTTGGCCGTTTTACAAATAAAAATGTAAAAAGTTGCATAATGAACTATAACAAAAAGGCTGATTATTAAGAAACGGGACATGGAAGTAAAGACAGAAGAAAGAAAAAAGAAGACTTTATAAAGATGAACATCAGAAAGCAAAACACGTTGCATGTGTTTAGTAAATGCCGAGAAGAGTAAGAAAGAAAAATGAATGAGCTACAGTTTTTTAGTTAGTAATATTTCAAGATGTAAAACGTGATTTGATTCTTTATTTTATAAACTAACTGCAAATAGTTTTAGGTTTTAAAAGGTAAAAAAAAAGAAACAAATGTCGAAAAAGGAAATGAAATCCATTTTTACAAGCAACGAAATTAGGGACTTCAGTATTCAACGATTTTCTAAGTAAATTTAAATCACAACCCCAAAATCTAAGCAACAGTATAAATCAAAAACAATAAAAATGATGGCGTTATAAAAGAATTTAGATCTTTCTTTTTGAGGGGGGGGGGGATGAAAACAAAGAACACTTAAAACAAAACAAAAAAACAAAAACAATTGAATATACACAGCAACAGTAAACAATTGAGTAGAACAATATGACTAAACTAGGAACGATTGTCATTATTTACCCATAAGTAGTTTTTAAATGAAGAACCCTTAAAATAAAAGCCCAGAAAAAAAGGCAATATTATAAGAAAGATTACAAGAGAATTCTTTCAACATTGGATTGCAGTTATTTGTTTACTCAATTTCAATCCCAACAAAATCCACTGTATGTTTTTCTCCACATTCAAACAAAATAAAACATTGATTAAAAAAAGACAAGGTTCATCAGCTATTTTGAAAAACCCGACTAGAGAAGTTTATCAATTTAAAATATATATATATATACATACGTTTCTTTGATGAGTTGTTTGTGACCTACCAGGCCATGTGATACGAGTTGTAATGTGGTATTTTTCCCCCAAGGCCAAGTCGTAAAAAAGCAAACCAACAAATGACCAAGAAAGTGTAGAGCTGTGTGTTGTGTAAGGAAGGGAGATCTTCAAGAGGCACAGACGGTGTGTAATAATATGTATATATTATATATATGTATATAAAGAGGAAGTGAAAATAATATAGAATGAAAGAAAAACAATCAGTTTTTTTTTTGGATTTTTTTTTTCTTTTTATACTTCGGTTAGGGAGGCAACCGAAGTGTGAATGATATTATCTTGGTCTGTCTCAAGTCAGCAAAAAAAAAAAAAAAAAACATAAATAAAATAGAATAATAATTATAAAACTAGGAAGAAAGAAGAAGAAAAAAAAAAATTCAACACCTAAGGTGGATATAGCTGAACCGAAATGCGGTGGAAGGAAGAGTCAAGTTGGACTTCACGCAACATCCCGATTGTAGTGACAAAAAGAAGTAAGAATAGATAGTCTCCGAATAATGATACATTTCACATTTTTTGTCAACTGCTCCAGACACCAACAAAGCTCGGTGCCCCGCCTGTGCCGGGAAGGGAGGTTGAGTTCGGATGGTGACCAAGGTAGGTAGAAATAGTAGTTAGATTGCATGGAGACTAGCAATCAATGGGGAGGGACACAACTCTCTTATAGTGGAGCAACAACAACAATCATGATGCCAACACACGCTCCACCAGAATAAACCAATAGTTAGTCTAGCAGCAGTCCTCATACATCACACACACGCATCAGACCAAGTGCGCGCCGTACAAGATGCTGAACTGACTGCTTCCTCTAAGCTGTGTCTGTGTGTTGGCTTTGCTCAACACAAACAAACAGGGAATTACAGGGACAGGAAGTCAATATTTCTTTACTTCTTTCTTTTCTTTTTTTTTTTTTTTTAATAAAAAGTACAAAATAAACAACAACAAAAAACTAAAACGAAAAAGCAGATAACAGCCTACGTCTTCGTTAATTCTTTTTTTTTTTTTACTTCCTCGAGACCTTTTAAGGAATTTTTCTTTCTAGGTTATTTATTATTTCTCCCAAGTTTCCCTCCCCTCTCTTTCTTTATCAATATTTCCTCCTACTCTTTTTCTTTATCACTGTTACCTCCCTCTCAATCTCTTTATCGATTAAATTTGTAGAAGTGTCGGGTGGCAGGTAAAAAAAAAAAAATGAAATTATCAAACTGAGTTCGAGTTTTAATTAAGGCTGCTTATATTTGTTTTACATTGCTATTTTTTTATTTTTTTTTTTTTTGGTGGGGGGGAACATGTTTCCACTTTTTCCTGCACCTTGTCCCATTATGACAAAATTAATATCTTGTCACAATGACGGAAAATAAAAAGTGGGTGAGAAAGCACTAAAGTAAATCACTCCTTCATAACTCTTTCACCTTCCCAAGCAATTATATATATATATATATATATATATAAGCAACTTATTCTGTTAGTTAACTCTAATCAAGAAACTGGGTAGCTACTTGGATAAACCACTCTCCCATAAATACCTTACTTTCCCTAGCAGTAGGAGTAAGAGGCTGATATCACCAAAATGAAATTGAAGTCAATAAAATCCATAAAACAATTCTATCTCTATGATAATGTTATAAGCATGGGAGTTAAAAACTAGTGAGTCAGCTCCTCACTTGGTGCCCTACCATAGTGGCTTTAGCAATAGATAACTGTCAAACTTTTTATTGATATTATTTTTCAATCATTTTATTCTATTGATAATTCATTTTTTTTTAAGAATTGTACCAAAAGATATTGATGAAAAATTGTAGAGCAGTAGTTAGTAAGGACTGAATTTGCACCAATGACCAACAAAATAAGCTTGTTAACCATCACTCTATGATAGGCAGACAAGTAAAGAGATAGATGTGAGAAGTACAGACAGGTGTGACCAGGCAGTTATCAAAAATCTAAATCGATTAATAAGAATATTCAATTATAATCAATTTTCATTAAATCTATATCATTAAAAAGAATCAGATTGATAATAAGAGCATGTCAACCTGTCTAGGGTTATTTCATGCCTATTCATATTTATTGTCTGTTCACATTTATATTTTTTTGGAGTTGTTTCTTAAAAGTTTTATCTATTTATTTATTTTTTAAAGAATCCAATTAAATATGATTAATTTACTAAGAGATCTGTTTGACCAAAAGATACGACCCTAAAAAATACCATCTCTCGAGGTGAGATTGTACCTGAGAGCAATGGCAGTGAAGGGGTACTCCACAGTCCCCAGATCTCCAGATGCAGTTTACTGTCATATCCAGGAACACCTTTTTAGGATAGGTGGGAGTGGGTATTTCCCCTTTACAGAGATACAATCATATTCTAGCCTCTGCCAACAGGGCTAAAAAGAATTACATAAAAAGCTGAAATAAAAAATTATTCTCTTACATAATATAGAAACAAAGTTATTAGGGTTTCAAATTTGTGTTTGTATTTGTCAAAAAATGGGACATTTTTCAATGTTAAATACACTTGCATAGATAGATAGATAGAATGATGAAATACAATAAAACTTAGGTGCATTTTCTCTAATTCTAATTTTTGATGATATGAATTTTATGAAAATTAATTAAATTGTTCTTTTTAAATTAATTAGTTTTATCAAGAGGTGTCAGTTTTTTTTTACGTGTGTGTGTGTGTGTGTGTGTGCATGATCATCATTATACAAAGAAGAGGTATGTTTAGTGTAACAATTTTTGTTGAGGGAAATGGAGTTGGTGACCAAAATTCAAATCCAGGATGAAGATGTTTGTGTTTCAATTTGCACTAATGCCCAGGGGAAAGGCATGAATCTATCAATTCTCTCTACCCCAGCTACTGAATAGTAAGGCAGATTGGGTTCTCTAACCTTGATAAGGCACCCAAGTCTAAAAGGAAAACAGAATTCAAGCCAAAAAAAATCAAATGGAAAATTGAAAAGATAATAAGAAAAATAAGTCTTTGAAACTTGACCTATCAAGTTAGAACAAGATCTCAGAGTTTATTTAATTCAAAATGACACTTTTAGAAAAGATTCAAAAAACTGCCTTTGAATAAATAATAATATTAAAGCCTTTGTAAAATCTCTATTGATCCAATTTCTGCTTGTGAATTTCTTACAACAACACTGTAAAAAATCAACATTTTATTGTAGTTTTTGTTCATGCAATACTGTTAAAATATTCTAATTTGAAGAAGAAAGTAATTTCCAATTCAATTTGCAAGTGTGGAATCTGCATTCATCCTCATTCCAAATGATCTAATTTCTTAATAAAGATAATTCCAAATATATAAAATGCTATTTATAATGCTTGTATTTACCCAACCCCTCCATCATGGGCAGAATGTGACACAAGGTTGATTGTTAAGTGAAGTACACCTGGTTTGAATTCAAATTTCATCTTGATTTTGAAAGTTATATGCTCCTAATCATAAACATGAAAAAAGCAATAATGCATTTACTTTTTTTTTGTTTGAGTTCAAGAGTAGTCTTATTGCTTCTCAAACAACTGCCAATATTGACAGAGCATGAAGTCAAGGATCCACTTAGGACTAGACTGTACAGTTCTAGATTTTGGTGGTGAGGATAAGAAACTTGAAGATAAAGAAGGTAGGGAATGTACACCCACAATTGATAACCAACATCAGAAAACACTTATTGAACAAAGCCAAAATCAAAGCATCAGAGAACTGACTCAGGCAATGGGTGTCAGCATTTCAACAATATCAGATCATCTAAAAAAAATTAGCAAAGTGAGGAAACTCAATAAATGGGTTCCCCATGAAGTCAATAAAGTTAAAGAACTCAATGTTTTGAAGTGTGTTTGATACTGTTTCTGTGGAACTTGAATGATTCATTTCTTGATCTGACTTGTGATGAAAAATGGATCCTTTATGACAATAATAAATGATTGATTCAATAGTTTAATCATAACAAAGCATCCAAACACTTTCTAAAACCAAACTTGCACCAACAAAAGATTATGGTGAGTGTCTGGTTACTATTGGCATTGTCTATTACAGCTTTCTGAAATCTCACCAGAGCATCGGTGTAGAAGTTTACTGCCAACAACTGGATCAAATGCACATTCAATCAAGCAAAATCTGACTGGCAGTAGTTAACTGACAAGGTCCAATTTAGCTTTATGACAAAGCTCAGTTACATGATGCCAGGAAGATGCTTTAGAAACTCTCAGACACAGAATATAAAACTTTACTACATCCACCATATTTTCTTGATCTCTCACCCATTGATGATCATTTTTTCAAGCATCTGGACACTTTTTACTCCAAAAAACATTCCATAACGAGAGAGAAGTAGAAACTTTAATCAAAGATTTCTTGGCATCAAAACCTTTAGTTTTCTTACACAGGCAAAAATAATGTTGTTAATTAATAGCAGAAATGCATAGATATTCAAGAATCATATTTTGACTGATTAAAACTCTGTTCAGATTCATTAATTCAGTAATAAAAGCTTATTCTATGGATGGAAATTATTTTCCAAACAATCTAACAGTATCAACAGCATTCATTTAAAAACTTTTGTTCTTCACACTTTATCATGAACATTATCAAAAAGAGTGCACTTATGAGGATCATTAAATAAGTTTCCAGATTTTTTTCGTATGGACACTTTTATTGATAATAAACATATGAAACTCTAGTCCCCTTCGAAGTAATCTCCTCCGACTGCAATGCACTTGTTGTACTGTTCCAACAACTTCGGGAAGGCTCCATGGAAGTCCTTTTGTGTGAGTGTGTCAATGACCTTCATCACAGCCTCTTTCATCTCCTTAATTGTCTCATAACAACAGCCTCTGAGCTTAGGGAATAACCAAAAGTCACAAGGAGCAAGGTCTGGACTATAGGGAGGCTGAGGAACTGTCTTGAAGCCCATCTTGGTTAAATAGTCTGTGACAAGGATGGAGTTGTGGACTGGGGCATTGTCCTGCTGGAAATGCCACTGAGCCGATTTGAAGAGTGCTGGCCTCTTCCCAAGGAATCTCTTTCTGAACTCCCTTAAAACCTCAACATAGTAACCCTAACTCTAACCCTAACCCTTTGGCCAATCAACTCTGGTATATTGACTTCCTTACTCCTCCCACACCTCTCATCATCCCTCACAGACTCTCTGCCTTCCTTGAATCTCTTATACCACTCAAAAACTGATACTTGATTCATGCAAGATGGTCAAAAAGCAATCTGAAGCATTCCATATGTTTCTGTGGCATTTTTTCCAAGTTTAAAACAGAATTTTATTGCATATCATTCTTTTAAAGTGTCCTCACGTCCAGATTGCATTTTTGAAATTCACCAGCAGTGACAATCAGGCTTTAGTAGGCTGTATTCCAATTCCTGCTGTAGCTGTTCATTTGAACATGAAATCATAAAAATTGGTCAGTCATCTCATAAGATGCATAGCAGTAACATAGTGAATTTTCAAGGGTCTACAATAATTTTAAATGCTCGGACAAAAAGCCTGGAAACTTATTGAATGCACCACGTACCAACAGGATGTGGCATTAAATATCCCACAAGGGTTGATATGCCATAAAACACCAACAAATCACACCAAACATTCTCTTTTATTACTAAAATGTCTCAAAGATTGAAAATTATTCCATCTTATGATTAGAAATACAAAATATTCTAAGCAATTGAGTTTTCTTGCAGTCAGACAAGTTTTTGTCTTTTATTTCTATTTTTTCCCAATATTTTATACTGAGTTTATTTAAATGATTCAACTTTCAAAAACAATTTTATCATTTTCAAATTTTAATAAAAACACTGTGATTATTGATGTTGTGAGAGCCTTACCCATCTCACCATAATGGACTCCTCTCACCGTTATTAGTACTGAGAGATTTCGCTGCCAGAGAGGCAGATCAATATCGGTGTTATCTAAACAGTACGAGACTTCTTACCTTTTCTATGTAACTCTATCTTTCTTGAGTAATATAATCTGTTATCTAATATCCGTGTTTGCGTTTTCATTAGTGACCTTTTCCGGGACCACAACAATTGATCATTTCATTCTGTATTAGGTGATCTTTGCTAAGATTTAAACAGTTTATGGCTCACATCAGATTTAATGACCCCCAAAATATAAACGTGATAATCAGAGTTTGTGAATTTTTTCATAATTCTGCTTAAAAATTATTGAATCATAAAAATCATAGAATTTCTTAAAAACATTTTATAATGGTTTTTTTTTAAAAATTTACTCAATGTTGGTGTTTTTTTTAAAAATTCATTTAGTTTTTTGGTTGATAACAAAATTGGGCATCTATAATGAAAAAAGTTAATATATCTATAATGTTTAAAAACCAAAACAGAAGATTCCTTTGAAAAACATTAACATTTTCTTTCTGTTTATTTTTGAATCCACTCTAGAATTCTTCACAAAGTTGTATAGCAATAACATACTGAATTTTCAAAAGTCTGAAAAAAAAGTCTGGAAACTTATTGAATACACCACATATAAAGATGTTCTTTAGTTAAATATTGTAAAATAAGTATTTTTTTCTGGTAGAGACTGGAGTTTGACACACTGCTGAAGAGGTAGGCACAATCAATTCTAGATCTTTACAGTCTACATATGCATGTATAGCCATCATCACTTTAAATTGAGTTTAATTTAACTAAATCTAATTGAATTTACTTCAAACAGGCAAATAAACAGAAAAATCAATGTTAATTAATAATAGATATACAAATAGAGATAGACGTCTTGAAATAAATTTAAATGAAATTCTTATTGCAACCGAGTGAAACCCAGTTGGATAATGATGTATGCTATAGTAATGTTGATGCTGATGCTTAAATCAAGTTTTTTGTTTTCAGGTTTTGATCATTAAAAAGTGTGTAAATAAATTAAATTACTTAAATGTTAAAATTATAATTCAACTATAGGATAGAAATGATTTGGACAGAGAGAAAAATGATTGATTGATTTTAATGGCATGTCAACCTGTCTTGGATTACTTTATCCCTAGAGGTTAGGAAATAATGTTCATTATATGTTAATATTTACATTTTTTGTATAGTTTTCTTCAAAAGTTTTTTTTAAACAGGCCTATTTGACCAAAAGATGGGACCCTTATAGGCATTACTACTCTGGATCAAAGTGGACCTGGGAGTAAGGATACAGAAAGGGTATTCCCCAGAGCTCAAAAACTGTTGCCATACTATCAGATACAGTTTAGCATTATATCCAGGACACTCCTTTTTTGTGGGAGAGGGAGGAAACTTACTTCTCTGCATTGGATACAGACAGTATATTCTAAGCTTTGCCAAGAAAGTACAACAGTGAAAAAGTGAAGAATAAAGTTTTAAAAAATGTGTCTTCTTGAACAAATGAAAGATATTTTCTCCAGCGATAAACATTCTAGATCTCAAAGAAGATTGACAGTAAGTCTTGAAGGATCCTTTCTTAGAAGATGGTAATCATTCTCTTAAATTAAGTTGAAACTGACTTCACTTACTATTTAGAGTAGGGATCCCTGACTCATGACCGTTGAGTACTTCACCCAACTTTCAAAATTTTCTTTTCCCCCTTTTGATGTTGATGATGAAGGAGTACCATTACAACTACAAATGGAACTCACTAATCTTCAGGGTTCAGATGATTTCAAGTGCAAATTTCTTGCATGCCATATCTTCTATCTGGATGAAATACCTAACTTTCCCCCATACCCAGCAAGTAGTGAATTTGTTTGGCGCTTCATATAATTGTGAACAAAAATGAAGCATGCCAAGAGTACACTGAATTCGCAACTGTCAAATCATCACTTTACTGATATACTCCTTTTATCAACCTCTTCATTTAACCTTGATATCATATGTGATTTTTGGAGACACAAGTGATATAATTGATATAGTTGTAGGAAATGACCCAAGTTCAAAACCTAGATGAGGCTGTTTGCATTTCACATAGTGCTAATACCCTTGGAAAAGGTATGAATCCAACTATTGTCCCTTTGGCTAGGAGTAAATTGTAGGGTAGACTGGACTCTTTAGCCTTTGTATGGCAACCAGTCTAGGAGAAGGAAAACTGACTTCAAAACCTGTTAAACTCTGCATAAGAAATTGACCTTAAGTCATATCATGCAGTGGAGAGGTTGATAAATATATATGTACATGCTTTTGTCATTGTAAATATCAGATTTATTAATAAATTTTCATTGTTACCTTGTGAATTTAGCAGCTTTTTTCCTCTGTTCTTTTATGTTAAGTTGGACCCTTCTAAGTTAAGCTTTGTGGCCATCAGGCTGAAAAGGTTGGTGACCCCTGATTAAGAGAATAGTCATTTTTATGTTATTTGTATTGTAAAATGTGAGCAAATCATATTAGAATTGTTTTCTTTCTGACATTGTGTAACATAGGGCCACGTCCAAAAATACGACCAAGATATGAATATGTGAAACGTATAAAATGTTTATAAACATATATAGGAATCCGAAAACACGAAATTGGTTCAGATATGAAACTTTTATTCACCTTTTGGAGTTTAAAGGTTTTTTGACATGAGGAGAGAGAGACACAATCTTTCTATGCCGACTGCTTTTACATCGTTAGCTCTCAACCCAACCAATGCGCGGTGCCCGTAGTGCACAAATTCATCTGGCCTCGCCCAGCTCTGAATCTCGACTCTCTCGTTCAGAGGCAGGAACTCAACTCACTGACTTTTTCCCAAATCCCCAAATCCTCCACCCACACTTCCAGTGCGTGATGTCACTCACATCCCCTGGTCCCAATTCCTATCTGTGATTTTCATTTTGACATCTCTGAATGACACATCCTCTCCTTATGCATGAACACCTGCTTTAATGTTGCACCTAACTAACCCATGCGCTAAACGAAAGGTTCTCAGCCAAACTAAACCAAAAGGCAAGATATATAAAACAAAATCCCTCTGCAATTATATTACAATTGTATCTACTCTATTCTTTCTGACATTCTATCTACTTTGTTAAGCTTATATTTTCATAAAAGTATTTCAAAATGTAAATAAACTTTTGACCTGAGCTGCAAGTAAGAACTCATATGCACTGCATAATTTTACATTAAAAAAGAACAACTCACTGATTTTTTAAGTAATTAAAAAAATAGATAAAATGCAAAACAAACAGGAATTTTTAACTAATTTTGACCTGTATTTTTCTTTATATTAATTCTCAATTGCTTTTTACATTCATTAATAATAATAATGCCAGGAATTCTTTTAAAAATGAAAAATAAATAAATATATGCTATTAACTCCATCAGGGTGTAAAACAAACATACCATTAAAATCTCAAGAAATAAAGTAGGATATAAGTCTGAAACCGGATATTGGCATAATGGTTAGAGTGTTCACCAATGGCCCGGGAGACCTGGGTTCAATCCCAGGTCGAGTCATACCAAAGACTCAAAAAATGGTACTTGATGCCTCCTTGCTTAACACTCAGCATTATAAGGTACAGATCAATGGTAAAGTGGAGAAATCCTGGGAAAGGGGTAGTGCCCTTCCCTCCACCTTGGTGTAGTAGCTATCAAAACGGGAGCCTTCAGGTCACCCTCGACTATGGTCGCCAACTTTACTTTTATAAGTCTGAAGGTTATCTTTGGTCTTCTGCAAAATCAACAGCTCTTACAGCTTACTTGGTAAAGTAGCCAGTTCATTTTATCAGGCTTCTTTGAAGGAAAAAAGGAGATATGGGTTCAAGTCTCACCAACAGCTTATTTGATTAACACTTCCAATGTACACTGCTTACTTGATGTGGGAAATAACAATTGAAGTTTGTTGTAACAAAACTAGAAAATGATTAAAAAATTCTTAAATGAAAATAAAAAAATACTACTCAGATAATAATATAAATAATAATAATAATAATAAGAAGAAGAATTTAGAAATTTTAATCGAGAAGATTTGTTGTAGCAAACCCAAAGTAAAAATAAGAGAAAGTGAAAAAATAGAGAAATAGGGATATAAAAACAACTGTGGAACATGAGGGTGGTGGTCGTGGTAGTGGTGTTGATAACAGTTGTAGTTATTACACTTGGAATGGTCCCTAAAGGCTTGGAAAAAAGACTGGAGGAATTCAAAATCAGAAGAAGAATCAAGACCATCCAGACTACAGTATAGTTAAAATCAGCTTAGAATACTGAGAAGAGTCCTGGAGACCAGAAAAGACTTGTTGTCACTCAGACTCTGGTGAAAAGCCACCAGCTAACACTGGTGTAAAAAATTATTATTATAATGATAATGATAACTGACAATGCTTCAACTAAATATAAGAAAAAATAAAAGTTGAATTTTCTTATGCAGAAACAAAGCCATATGGGGGTAATACAAGTAGACCACAGATTTTTTTGCATCTTCCATTCTAGAACTTTGTCAGATTATTCATTTTGTGAGATCAAAAGAAAAAAAAGTCGGCGACAGTAGTCAAAGGTGACCCGAAGGATCCCTTTTCGATAGCTACTACACCATGGTGTAGGGGAGGGCGCTACTCCTTTCCCTGTATTGCTCCTCTACCCTTGATCCATATCTTATATTGCTGAGTGTTAAGCAAGGAGGCATCAAGTACCATTTTTTGAGTCTTTGGTATGACTCGACCTGGGATTGAACCAAAGTCTCCCGGGCCATTGGCGAACACTCTAACCATTATACCAATGTCTGGTACAAGGCTATTCCCATGCGGGGAAATGAACCCCAGCCGCTGCAGTGAGAGCGCGGAATCCTAACCACTAGACAACTTGAGAAAAAGAAGTCACACAATAATTTAATCATCAACCACCAATCTCCAAATTATGCATATCTTTACAGAATTAGGACTGTGAAAAACTTAAACAAATATTTTCTGGATAAATATCAGGTTTAACTGAATTTATCACATCTGGGGATTCAGGGGATGGGAGCCCTTGTGCCATTAGCACATATATCTAATGCCTTAAACCTGACACAACCAAACATAACCAAAGAACATTTGCCAAGCAAGTAAAATAAACTAGGTTTTATTTTCTATTACACACAAACTTTTTACCTTCATTGTTTTTTTTGGGTTTTTTTCATTCTTTTTTATCACACATCCTGGAAAGTCATAGGAATGACCTTTTCTGTTTCTTTTAGAATCCAATGGAATAGTCTATCATATGGGAACTATAAGTCGGCAAAATCATGATAAATTTTTAACAGAATCAAAGAGTATTCTTTAATTTGAATTGCTGGAACCAAGACAAACTTAACACACAATTCTATTGTGAGTAATAAACAAGTGGGAATAATGCATAAGAAAAGAAAATTCTTTTAGGAGATAAAGAATAAAACTAGTGATATTACTATATGACTATGTTCATCCTCATGTTGCAAATGTGAGACAGTGAATGATGATAAGATGGGAATTTCTTCTATATGTATAATATTCTTCAAACCAGTCAATTTCAGACTAACACCTTTTTCATTTTATACAACATTCCTCATGTTATCAGTAGTTGCAAAAATTCAAAATATCAAAGAATTCATAACTTTTTTTCTGGTACAATTGGATACACAGTTGACTTGAAAGTCAGGAAATATACTTTAATGATGTGAAAAACTCTAATGAGTAAAAATAATTCAATAATCAACTTTTGATCCATTAAGTATGTATATCTCATATCTTTAAATCATTGGGACTGTTAAAAAATATCTCACTTTAAATTTTTTTAATAAACATCTCAACAGTTTTACAAAACTTTACTTTTATGTAATGAAAAGTAAACCATCATAGAGTATAGAATACCTTTGTCTTAGTGTTGAATAAGAGATGTGGTAAGTTTGGCGGTAAGTATGCTAATCAATTTTAATACAGCTGTTCTGCTCCAGAATGAACTGAATAGTTGTCCAAAATAAGAAGAAATTTTGCTGCCTTCTGGTAAAAGATATTCAAATGTGCACTGCACTCATAATTTTGTCTAGAATAAAAGAGACATCAGGACCATCAGCTGCCAGAAAATTGGTCATCTACCTTAAATCTTTTCTGCTTGTATGGATCAGGAAATTAAGCCTCAGAATATTTTGAATACTATAAATCCAACTTGATATTATAAACAGATTTGTAATGAACAATAATGATGTTAAAAGCCTAGGAAGAGATGGATAAATAAAATGCAATAAACCCCATAATATATTTTAGGAGTCAGTTTATAAATACACTTATTGTTTATATAACTTATGATATCATGATTTACTAAATATGTAAAAACTTTTATCAATCAAAATGATTTAATATAAGGGGTGTTTTAAAAAATGATGCAGCATCTTTTAACAACTTTCATATGAACTATTGTAACTTCTTTGTAGCTCTGAAAATAGTAGTTATAAACAGTTTGTTATAGTAAAATACATCAAATCTCTTCTGATTTGCCCACTTAACTCTTTGCACAGCTAACTACTAAAACACACAAAACACAGACCCACAGACATTGACACTGTAGAAGAAAATAACAGCTACCAGATGTTGACCCAACAACGGCCAGTGTCTGACTGAGAAAATCATGGCTTCTGCGCATAGGCTCTGTGCATAGTCAATCCAAAATCCTCAGAAAATTCTCAGTTATAAAAAAATGGTTTATTTTTCAACCAATCATATTTTTTTTTGCACAAGTAGTATTCTCTGGAGCTGGTGTTTGAAGTTGGGAAGATATAAATAGGCCAAGCAGACGTCACACACCAGTTGAATCGCCGGCCGTCCTAAGAGTGTCACCCGACAACACCTTCCAACCAGATCAAAGCAACCACTTGTCACCGAATAGACGACCCCCACCCCCCGTCAGCGAGCCAGATATTCCTTCTGCTTGTTTATTTTATTTATTCAATAAACAAAATAAACTAAATCTTCTCGTCAGTCTTATTTTTCTGCAACCACAATCTTGTATATATAACAAGTTCAATTCTATATAAGTTATTCAAAAAGGATTTGCCATCTTTTTAGTAACTTGTTAAACTATTTTAACTTCTTCATAATCCTAAAAACATTAATTTTGTAGACAGCCCACTCTGCAAAAATAGTTTTCTAAGAGATTTTTTTTGGAAAGCAAATTAAACACTCAGACATTGAAAATTTCAGCAGTTTTGTTAACTGCTGAAATTTTCAATGTCTGAGTGTTTAATTTTTTTTAGTTTTCAACTAAATGCAATATTATTAACATTTTTAGAAGTGTAGAATTCCTCATGAAATTTGTCTCCCACTTGTTTTTAGAATTTATATACAAAATATATTAATTCTTAGTAAATGACATAACTCACCACAAAAGAATATATGCTTGAATATAGCTAGTAAATGAGGTAATCCTTCCGACTGTTAGAAACAACTATTTCTGAGCACGGTGCTTTCAAGTATGTATCTACCCAACTCCTCCCATTATCAATAGGATGTGATGGAATAGAGTTTGTTTGAATTCAGGGTTTTCCTTCTCCTACACCGGTTACCATACCAAAGCTAAAGATCCCAGACCTGTCATGTAACTAGTATTGTAGCATAAAATTGATGAACATGTAAATTCTACCCAATTTATTCTTATGGCCCTTCTTGTGGTGTAACAGAAAGCTCGATTAGCAGACCATTGTTAGTGAATTTGATTATATTGATACATTGAAAATCACAAAAAGAGAACTTGTCAATGGTTAGGAATCAATGAAAGCATTACTGAGAGAAAAGGATATTATGTGTGCGTGTGTTTATTATTGAATTGTGGGTAAATATATAAAAGAAAACAATATTTTGGAAGATTTAAATTGTTAAAATTTCTATCAATTTAAGAATACACATAAATAAACTGAGTTTAATTTGCAGATGTTAGCGTAATTCTTGTACAAATATTTTTGACAGAGGCATGAATCCAATTTGACATGTTCTCTGTCCCACTGATAGTCAAACTGTCACTAAGAAGAAAAGCATGATGAATTTTTAAATATGTAATTCAGTCTCTCTATATCTGCTGTCAAATATGACAGATGGAAACCAAAGGAATCATTCAGGAATTTAGATGATGTCTTAACTATCTTATTCCAACTGGAATGGTCAGTTGGTGAAACCTAGTTAAAAGATTTCAAAATAATGAATTTTCTGAGTTCTAACTGAGGAAGAGGAGGAAGAGACCTGCTCGTATGAATCTATTTCACTGTTTAAAAATGAAGAACATTCAAGTCTCTAAAAAATCAAAAAGATTGATTGATTTTAACAGTATCCCAACCTGTCTGGGGTTATTTTATGCCAAGAGGTTAAGAAATCATGTTCATTCTACAGTATTCCTATCTAATACAAATAATTTTCATATTTCTATCTAATATCAATAATTTATACTCAATTATATAGTTAAAAGTAATTATACCAATTAATAATCATGATTTGTTTGTCACTTTACCAAAACGTCCCCTTTATAACACATCCAGCCACTCTACATGTCCCCTCCCCTCATGTGACTACAAAACGTTTGGGTTGTGGTTGTGTATAGGAGCATTTTGAATGTATGTGCGATGCACCCTGAATCTGTGGGGATAAATTCCTGTGTGGTCATGATGCTCTTGTGCTGTGACATGATCCTTGGTTTGGTGGTGGTGGTTGATATTGATCTTCATCAATCTCCATCACTGTGGGAGTCTCTATTTCTTCAGGGCTATCAGCATCCCCTATCTTCATCAGTTCAATATTTGAGGCTTCAGGATGGTAGCGTGTAGTTCATGGTTTTCGGTGTCAGAGTTTAGGCCCTGTTGAGTTATCCAATATATCCAACATTTCGGGGACATCCTCTGGTCATGGTTAATATGGATTGTCTACCACTGGAGGAAGCGGCAGTTGCACTGGGTTACTCAGTTGGTCCCATCAACGTGTACATGACACTGCCTGTTGCCTAGTGCTTCTACCACTCTTCGAGATTTTTTTCCATCAACGTGGGTATAGTTTTGTGTTTGGATTGACTTTTCAATCTTTAACTCTCAAAGTGGATGACTGTGTGTGTTGTAGCACTTCTCACTTGCCTTTTGACTATTGCTTTCTCCATGGGTACAAATGGGATATTAACTGGTTTTGGGTGGGATGGTAGTTCTTCAGCAGTATCCATTTCCTTTACTGCTAGTAGCCACATTTTGCTTTGCTCTAAGGTCAGGGTTGGGAAATTGGGAGGTAGTAGGCTTAAATCTTTCAA
Organism: Sepioteuthis lessoniana; assembly: GCA_963585895.1. NCBI lineage: Eukaryota > Metazoa > Mollusca > Cephalopoda > Myopsida > Loliginidae > Sepioteuthis > Sepioteuthis lessoniana. The sequence continues at coordinate 12,228,814 of OY757911.1, forward strand.
GATGAATTCTAATAGGTAAAATCCAGACATGTTCTCCAACATATATATGGTTTGGTGTAGCTACCTTGATCCAACTCTGATGTGGGTGAACATTACCTCTTTTGAATATAAAGGAGGTAATGTTTAGTCCTCTGTGATTCCTCAAATTCAATGAGTAGCTGACATAAGGTACTTGTTAGTGTATCAAAGAACTTTCTGTATCTCAGGGATACAGGAGGATGTCTGTGCTCTCGTATCAGCTATAACAGTAATATAGCATGTGCAGAGGCTGCTTAATTTAATGGAGGTGTACCTGAGCTCTGCATGGTCTTCCAACATTGGGGTTACCTTTACCCTTAAAGATGGTCAGTGATCCAGAGATCCTCTTTGGAATTGGCTCACATTACAAATGAGGTGAGGTATGCCAGATGGGCCAGGCATCCTACTGGGACCTTCTGTGAGTTTTCTGGTGATAAGAATGTGGGACTCCTCTCTTGCTATGCTTGCTGCTCACCTGTTAGCAGATCCCCTTTTGGGATTTTAGTATATTATGTGCCTGATTATTCCATAATAAAAAATATGCCATCTTGGTTGCCAGACAGTCCTTATGATTCATTGATCAGTTGAGATGTGAATGGTTTCGACAACCTCTGCAGGGCTTGGCATATTGTGGAGTGGGTGAGGTCTTAACTTTCCGGGACTGCTGCTTGCAGTCTGACCTCTGCACATTGAACATTGTGAAATGGTGTTATAGAGATGGGGCGGTGGGGTTGACAGGTCAGTCATTTCTAGGCTGACTAGCCTGTCAAATTTTTGCTGCAACACTGTGAGGGTTGCAGCTTCTGCCAATATTTTACTTGGGTGTTCCATGTTAGCAATCCAGCCACCATGTTGCTAGAGTAATCTATCCACTGACCACAATCTGGTTCATAGAGGCAAGTGATGATGAACTGGCAAACTTTTGCTAGGGTTCATACCCTAGTCAAGAAATCCATTATTGACTCTTTCTTCTTTTGTCTCATTGAGAGGAAGTTCTTTCAAAGGCTCTCTTTGTGCAGTCCCCTAACTGCAACAAGCCTTATGTGCCATAATAATTGCTCTTCTGCAGCAGCCTGATTATTTCTGGGGTACAAGGCATTTTTAGTTCGTTTCAGATTATGGCCGGGTCTGTTAGCAGGCACATTTCCTTATATTGTCTCCATGTGTCAATAGATAGGGCCCAATCTCAGTCAGAAGAATCAGATGCTGTTGTAACAATTTCTAGTTTTCTCAGATATGTATTATCATTTGGCCAGTTACAAATCTCTTCCTTTTGAAATGTAATATTTTCCTGTTGCAATTCAATTAGTTGCTGCATTAACTGCAAGTATTAAGGAGTGAATGGAATTTCCATAATTTTCAAAAGTTGTGTCATATCTTCCTGGTAAAATCCTATCAGATACACTATGTAACGTTAACTGGGATTGGTAAACAGTCTTGGTCAAAGTCAGAATGGAGTGTTGATAACATGCAAGGTAACATGTCTAGGGAAACAGCATATGTAAGAACACCACTTGTATTCACTCGAGTGCCTGTCTATACAAATATGAAGGTCCACCAGCCAATGGTGTCAGCTTACCAAAATTTCCCTCCTCATAACAGTTCCAGCCACATTACAAATACAAATAATTAGCACATATTTGTAGGGTTTCAAGTATTCCTATATAATACTAATAATTTATACACAACTATATGCTTTAAGAAATTTTTTCTCTTTAATATAAATCAATTGTTTGTACAGCAATATGGTTTTCAGGCAACTAATAATAATAATCCTCGGTAAACAATTATAGCTTCAAGCAACTATTTTTTATACAAATAATTTACAGTTATATGATATTGATTATTCTTATACAATTCTAATAATTTCTTAACAGTGTATTTGACCCATAGATGGGACCCTAACAGGTACTATGACTCCAGGTTAGTGTGAACCTGAAAGTAATGCCAATGAAGAGGTACTCTATACTACCCAGATCTATAGGAATGGGCTCTCACCATCAGATATTGTTTAATGTCCTACTCAAGACATGCCTTTTTTGAGGGGTGGTCTTACTTTTCAGCAGGGAATAGAATTGGCGCATTCAAAGCTTTGCTAACAGGATGGAATAAAAAATGAGAACATTGAAGAATTTTTGAGGTACAAAAGAGAACATTAGTTGAGAATTAAAAAAATGGAAATAGTGTTCTTTTTATATGAAAAAAAAAGGATTTCCTTACCTTTAGGGAGGCCGTTAAAGAAACTAACAATGTCAGCTTTACAATCTGAAAATAGAAAGATGAATAATATATTAATCTTCTGCATTTGATTTAAAAAACAAAAATTCAAAAAAATTTCATAGCAGTAAAGAAATTTTAGACTTTGATTGAACATTTCATGTAGTAATATGACATTCTAAGATTACTTTTTGTAATTGCAAGATTTATTATCATTCCAAAAGTTGTTCAGACTACCAATTTCATTCTTTTGTTGATTTTAATGTTACCAAAATGTTCTCAAAAGCATGAACCTAATTCTGCATACTTTTCCCTACTGCTAGTCATCTTACTATTGATAAAGAAACTCACTTAGCAAAACAGTTATTCTCATAGTGAATGAAACCAGTGACCTGAGTTCCAATCCTGGATAAGACTGTTTGCATTCCACTTTGTATTAATGCCATTGAGGAAGGCATGAATCCATCTGTTATCCTCCCAGTTATGGGTAAATAGAGCAGATTGGGTTCTTTGGCTTTTGATAAGGCAACCACTCAAGGAAAAGGGAAAATACTCAATTCAAACCAGGTGTACTCCACTTAACAACTGACCTTGTGTCACATCCTGCCCATGATGGTTTGGTTTGGTTTGTTGGGTTTTATGGCATATCAACCTCTTATGGGTAATTTCCTGCAAAATCTTGTTTATACATATATATCAAGTATATATGAATTGTAAGTGCATAATTTGTAGCTTAACATTTCTAGACAAAACAGAGCTCACGTTTTTGCACACAGTAACACTTGGAGCTATTTTAGCTAATACCAGTACTTCTATCTAATGTAAGTAATTTGTTTCCACAGTTATGTGATTGCAAGAATGGAAAATACATCAGTCTACATTTTTGATAGGATGCCGGTTCTTTTCAGAAAGTTCAATATCTGCTTTGGGTCGATAATTCTAAATAGTTTGTTCATATTGTCAACATTATAAAAATGTTGATTAGTTTAGTGCATTCAATCAAGATGTGTTTTATAGTGTACTGATTTCCACATGGACATTTATGGGGATGCTCATCTTTTAGAATGAAGGAATGAGTTAATCTAGTATGTCTAATGCATAGTCGGGCAAGAGTGGTTTCTTCTATTCTGGTATTATGAGGAATCAGCTTCCTTTCTTTTAAAATGGTCTGTACTTGGAAGAGCTTGTTGGGGGGGGGGTTCCGTATAATTGTTGCTATTTCTTTGTTATTATTTGCCTGATTTTTGGTTTGAGTTCAGTATATGGTATTTTTTATGTATTTCTTTATCGGGCTCCATGTTGAGAGCAGCTTTAGCTAATGAATCTGCTTTATCATTTCCCTGGATTCCAATATGGCTTGGGATCCAGCAGACTATCACCCTTTTCCTATGGTTCATCTAATTGAGTTTGTTTAGAAGCTTGACAATAAAGGGATTATCAAGTTTTGTATTTTTAAGAGATTGTAGAACAGAGATAGAGTCTGAATGAATGATGAACTTTTCCTTGTTGCTTGTTGGAACTAGCTTAAGTACCAAATTTATTGTACAGATTTTGGCAGAAAATATGGAGGCCTCTTTTGGGAGGCGTTTTTTCAAGGTTTTCTCATGGAGAACTGCTACACATCCAGTTCCATTGTTGCTTTTGGAGCCATCCATGAAAATGTGTAAGTGATTGGGAAATCTCTCCTGAATGTTGTTTAGTTTCTCTTGATAGGTTGGGGATGAGTTTTATTTTTAGGGAGCTTGTTTAAATCAAGGATAACCACAGATTGCTTTAGTAGCCATGGAGTAGAGCTTAGTTGTATGGTATCATGAATGTTTGTTAATGAAATGTCTGTGTCTTCCAGTATGTGTTTCATGCAAAGACCAAATGATTTTATGGTCTTTTCTCTATGTTCAAATAGGTTTTGCTGTTTGGGATTGAAAGTGCAATCATAAGCCATATTGGATGGTAGTGATTTCAGTCTACTGTTGTATTGTAGACCTAATTTTGTGAATCTAAGTTTTAGAGGAAGTTCGTAGGCTTCAGAATAAAGGCTCTCCACTGGGGATGTTCTAAAAGCCCCTAAGCCGAGTCGCAATCCCTTATAGCGGACTGTCTGTAATGATTTGGGGTAGGAATTTCTGTCTTCTCTATATATGAAACAACCATAGTTAATTTTTGAGCAGATTAAGATTCTGTATAATTTCAGCAAGGTGTGTGGTCGGCACCCCTGTCTTTGTGGGCTATTACACGAAGGAGTTTTAATGTTTTGCTACATTTCTCTTTTAAATATTGAATGTGTGGAATGAAAGAGATTTTTATCAAAAATAACGTCAAGGAATTTGTACTTGTCAATGACTGGAATTTCTGATCCATCCAGATTTAATGTAGGGTTGTTATGCATTTTTCTGAATTGACAAAAATGCATGCACTGAGTTTTTGTTTGGGAAATTTTAAAGCTGTTTATCATTGTCCATTTGCCTGTGGTGTAGTCGTTATCATCGTAGGAAATGGACATGGCGACATGAGTTCAAATGCTGGACGAGACTGATTGCATTTCACATAGCACTAATACCCTTGGGGAAGGTATGAATCCAATAATTCTCCCACCAGCTATGGGTAAATAGTAGGACAGACTAGGTTCTTCAGCCTCGGTTAGGCAACTAGTCTAGGAGAAGGAAAACTCTGAATTCAAACCTGTTAAACTCCGCTTAAAAATTGACCTTGTGTCATATCCTGCCCGAGTGGAGGGGTTGGTAAATAGTATCATTGTCCATTTGTTTATTTTGTTGATGCCTTGTTGTAGTTGACATTCTGCTGTATGTATGTATTTGGATATAGAGGTGATGCAGAAGTCATCAACGAACAAATACTTATCAATTCCAGGATTCAGGCAATTAATGATGCTATTGATTTTTATGTTGAAGAGGATTACTGATAGTATACTCCCCTGAGGGAGTCCCTCTTCTTGATTTTGGATGTTTGATAGGGTTGAACTTCCTGTCCGAAAGAAAAGCTATCATAAAGTTTGGAAGTCTGCCTATCAATCCTATGTTGTGTAGGTCATTCAAGATACCATACCTCCAAGTAGTCTCATATGCCTTCTCTAGGTCAAAGAAGAATGTTGTTTTTGTATAATTGCCTCTCATATGGAGGTTTCTAATCAAACCACATGATCCATTATTGATCTTTGTCTCCTAAAGCTGCATTGAAAGTTGGTAAAAAGATTCTTGGATTCTATGAACCAAACTAGTCTTTTATTGACTATTCATTCGATGGTCTTACACAGGCAGCTGGTTAAAGCTATTGGGCGATAGTTTGATGCATAAAGATTATTCTTTCTTGGTTTAGGTATTGCAATGATGGTAGCTACATTCTGGGAGTTTGCTATTTTTTCAAATGTCGTTTTATGCCGAAAGTAGGCATTCTAAGGATTTTGAAGGTAATTGTCTGAGAAATTCATAGTGAATTTCATCTGGGCCAACTGCAGTGTTGTGGGATTTTTAGATGGCTTCTTTTAGTTCTGATAATGAAAAGAGTTTATTGTAGCTTTCAGTGTTGCCTGATTTAAAATTGAGCTTTTGTTTTCCTTTCTTGTCTTTATATTTGTGAAATTCTTTGGAGTTAGTGGAGGAGGAATTTGTTGAGAAGGTCTCAGTTAGCGTTTTGGCAATATCTTTTATATTGGTGACTTATGTATTATTTTTAATGAGGTGTTTGAGTGGAGTAGACTGGTTTTTGCCAGAAATTTTTCAGCTCATTTTCAAGACTGTGTTTGTTTTGGTGGACAAATTAAGTTTATTTACATAATTTTGCCAACTGATCTTTTTAGCTTGTTTAATAGTTTTCCTTACCTTTGCTCTGAGCAGTTTAAAAGAGTTTAGATTGCTTGTTAAAGATTCTTTATTGAATTTGCGGAGGGCAGCATTTTGTCGTCTGATTGCTATTTTGCACTCATTGTTAAACCAGGGTGTGTTGCGTCTGTTTCAGGTTGAGATTTTTTATATAATTTCATTTGCTATTACAATTAATGTTTAAGTGAAATGTTTTATTAAAACTGTGCTATTTGGGTCTTGAACCAGCCTTCTATTGCATAAGGTTTTAAATTGTTTTCTAGCATAGAAGTCTGTTGTTGTCATGGATAGTTTGTGTGATTTCCAGAATTATGGGGAAGTGGTCACTGCCACAAGAATTGTCATGGACCTTCCATGTGTAATCCATGTAGCTTGAAATATCAGATAGAGTGATGTCGATAGCTGAGTAGGAGCTTGTACATGGGTTGAAATAAGTTGAAGATTTGTTATTTAAGATACAGAGGTTATTGCTATTGATTACCTTCTTTAGATCAGTACCCTTTTTGTTGGTTTTCAGGCACCTCCATATAGTATTGTGACTGTTAAGGTCACCTAGTAATATGTGGGGTTTAGGAATTTGTTCTATTAGTTTAATTTTTTTATCATTTATGGGGTCATGTGGAGGCATATAAATGGAGCAGATATTTACTGGTTTGTGAAGTGTAGTTTTGATAGCAATCACTTGGAGTTCACTATCAATGTTGATTTGCTGTTTGGGTAAGTCTTTCCTAACAAGGATAGAGATACCTCCAGAAACTCTGTGTCCATCTTTGTATAGGTGATTGTATGACAAAGTGTTTTATGTGGTGACTTCAATAAGTTTCCTGACTTTTTTTGTACAGGCATTTAAAATTGTCATAGACTCTTGAAAATTCACTATGTTATTGCTATACATCTTATGAGATGACTGACTAATTTTTATGATTTCAGCTTCAAATGAACAGCTACAGTAGCAATTGGAATACACCCTACTAAAGCCTGATTGTCACAGCTGGTAAATTTCAAAAATGCAATCTGGACATGAGGACACTTTAGAAGAACGATATGCAATAAAATTGTGTTTTAAACTTGGAAAAAATGTCACTGAAACGTATGGAATGCTTCAGACTGCTTTTCAACCATCTTGCATGAATTGAGCATCAGTTTTTGAGTGGCATAAGAGATTCAAGGAAGGCAGGGAGTCTGTGAGGGATGATGAGAAGTATGGGAGGAGTAAGCAAGTCAATACACCAGAGTTGATTGGCCAAAGGGTTAGGGTTACTATGCTGAGGTTTTAAGGGAGTTCAGGAAGAGATTCCTTGGGAAGAGGCCAGCACTCTTCAAATCGGCTCAGTGGCATTTCCAGCAGGACAATGCACCAGTCCACAACTCCAGCCTTGTCACAGACTATTTGACCAAGATGGGCATCAAGAAAGTTCCTCAGCCTCCCTATAGTCCAGACCTTGCTCCCTGTGACTTTTGGTTATTCCCTAAGCTCAGAGGCTGTCACTATGAGACAATTAAGGAGATGAAAGAGGCTGTGATGAAGGTCATTGACATGCTCACACAAAAGGACTTCCATGTGGCCTTCCAGAAGTTGTTGGAACAATACAACAAGTGCATTGCAGCTGGAGGAGATTACTTCGAAGAGGACTAGAGTTTCATGTGTGAACTGTCAATAAAAGTGCCATACGAAAAAAGTCTGGAAACTTATTTAATGATCCTCTTATGTTCAACTGGTTCTTGTCTTTGAGGAATGTTTCTTGAAGGCATACTACTTTGGGGTTATATTTATTTAAGAGTAGTAGCAATTCTTCATAATTAGCTTGAATTCCTCTACAGTTCCAATGTAATATTTTGTTAGACATTTTTTATTGCATTTAATTCGGACAGTTCCACAGAGTTATTTGGTGGTTCATTATTAGTTCTTTGCTCAGGACTGTTTGTTGGTTTATTCTTTTGGGTTTTAGGTTTAGTTAATTGGGGGCTGCTCTCTGTTTCCATCTTTTCTAATAGTCTGAATTTATTCATTGTTTCTGTATTTTCTGTTTCTTGTATTTTCTGTTTTGGTATAGGTTTTTGTCTTTAAGAGTTTTTTATTTGGAGAGGAGTCTATAGAATTGGGAGGTCATATTGGGGATCTTTTGTTTTTTGATCTAATTTTTGTAGGAGATTTTGTTACAGGGTGTTTTATTGGCTGTGTGGATGGTGTTATTGCTGTTTTCTGCTCAGTATTGGTTTTCCCCAATCGGGTCTGTGTTTGGGCAGATGATTCCTCTTTGTTTTCTGCAAGATCCAATGATGTAGTTGGTGGATCTACAGCTACAATGCTATCAAGCAAGGCTTTGATTTTATTGATGAGGCTTTCCCAATCACCTGGCTCCAATAGGATTAAGGCTTTAACAATAGTCTCATACTTGTTGTATGGTGATTTGTGACGCAAAACTGCTTGGGAATACGTAGTGGTCTTAGAGCCTACTACTAATTTACAGGCTTCATAGTAAGGAATATTATTCGGGTATTTTACTGTTAATACTTCCTTGTCTTGCCTCCAACTCTCACAAGATCTTACATACACCAGATGATCGCTGCCATAATTGGCACATTTACATGGGAATTGACAGTCATTAATGTGATGATCAGGATTTTGTTGACCACATTTCCCCACACTACAATTATCCTCATGGTGGCCATATGTTTGGCATTGGTAACATCGCAATGGGTTGGGTATGTATTGCCCGACCCTCTCCATTGTATAGCCAACTTTTATTTTTTGGGTACTTTGGGGTGTTAAAATGCATTATATATGTATTCATCTCTATTGTTTTCCCTTCTTTTTAAATTGATACTCTTTTCACTTCAGTCACACCTTGCTTTTTTAGCTTTCTTTTTATTTCTACAATGGTGCTTAAGGAGACTTATTTACTTCTCACAACCCCCTTACTCATGTTCGGGGATTTGTGAGGGTAAGTTTTGACACTGATACTGTGAAACTTTGTCATTTTCAGTAGAAAATCAGTGTGTTTCCTCTTTTCCACCTTGACAAGCAGAGTCTGATTTTTTAATTTTTTTTACGGTAATTGGCGTTAAGTTTGTTGATATTACTTTTTCAATTATGAAGGGTGATAAATTAGTAATCAGAGCACTGTTAGATTCATTGATTATGAATCTAGGAAAAGGTGCATCTGTTTCATTATCTGAAGAGTCTGATTTGTTTAAATTACATTTGAATTTTTTGTTTGAGAAAGAAGCCATATCTGTTATATATTTTTCACAGGTCCTGTGCTCCACCACCCACCACAGAGGCCAACTTGAGAAGGGAATGAACCAAAGGGGAAACCCATTCACCTTGGCTGAGACAGGGATACAATACCAGTATACTCATATTAAGAGCAAGATTTCGAGCCTCTGCCAAATTCTGGTTTTTATAACTCAATCTAACAGAATCAAAAAGTCCTTTCCTCTCAACACAATTGACCCTCAGCCCCCACCTTCTAGCACCTATAAGATGAAGGGTTGGGCATTGTTCTGTTAGAGTAGACTGGATAATACATTTGGGAGAAAATAAACATACGTGTGCTAGGGTATGATGAGACAAGCTGATCGATCGAATCAGGCCTATCCGACCAGTCGTCAGACCAAGTAAGGGCCAAAGTGGTGTGTTGCCAGCCATTGACCACTCTGTCATCAGGTCAATGACTGCTCAACGACCAGGGAACCGTCCTAGTGCCTTAAGGGTCGCCACTCACCAACAGATGGCTTCATTGAGGTGGGGGGTGTCTTACACCTCTGCAGAGGTACAGTCAGCGTATTCTACAGCTCTAGCCGACAAAGCATTGTCCATGATGGAGGGGTTGGTTAAATACAAACATTATAAATAGCATTTTATATATTTGGAATTATCTTTATTAAGAAATTAGATCATTTGGAATGAGGATGAATGCAGATTCCACACTTGCAAATTGAATTGGAAATTACTTTCTTCTTCAAATTAGAATATTTTAACAGTATTGCATGAACAAAAACTACAATAAAATGTTGATTTTTTACAGTGTTGTTGTAAGAAATTCACAAGCAGAAATTGGATCAATAGAGATTTTACAAAGGCTTTAATATTATTATTTATTCAAAGGCAGTTTTTTGAATCTTTTCTAAAAGTGTCATTTTGAATTAAATAAACTCTGAGATCTTGTTCTAACTTGATAGGTCAAGTTTCAAAGACTTACTTTTCTTATTATCTTTTTAAACTAATGATATTATAATATTAAAAAGAGGACACTGGAAATAAGTATCAAGTAAATCCCCACAAAATAACCTTGTGTCATGTCCTGCTTATTGTAGAGGGGTTGGTAAATACATACCCTTGATAAGGAATAGATGAGATTAATTTGTACGCAGGTCATAAATCCTCTTCCCAAATACCAGGTAAATAGCAGTAAAATGGTTACAATATTGTTGAAATTTGTATCAACTTGGAAAATAAAGACAATGTATTTTCTAAAAATTTGTCTGCTAGTCTTTTAATCCAGACTATGATTCCTTACATGATGTAGTTGAATACTTCAGACAGTATATGAATACACAGAACCTTGATAGAAAAAAAACCTCTCATCAAAATGATATTAAATTCCTCCCTCAACAAAAATTCTTTGACTGAAAAATAATTTCTCTAGCTTAAGAACCTTCACGGCAGCAAGGAATGACATAGATTTATTTTTTACATTTGAAAACTCAAAGCAAGCTGTTACAAGATATTTATTGTACAGTACTGCTTAATCAAACAAGAATTATGAAGATGAACAAATATTTCAATGAGCTCTCAAGTGTCACAAAGTATAATTAATTATATATGATATGTAATTAACATATAATCAGTTGATCATTGAAATAATCTAGAGATAGATAATCAAGAGCAAAATGGAGAATATCTATTTATGAATCTATGTTAATGGATTAATCACAGGATCAAGGAGATCACTGGATGCCAGGCAAAGCCCTTTCTTGAGCCATAAGAGGTTAGGAGTTGGTGGTGATCAACTCCTTTCTAATCAGGTCGTACCAAGAGCAAGGAAGAGGCCCTGACCTGATTACATTCATTTCTATCGACAATTGTAGTATGCTAGTTACATTGAAGTATATTTTCAGTTTAGTATAGGATCATTATTATTATATTTAATTATGTTTAGCAAGGCTTTAACAATGAAAATTGACAATAAGGAAAAAGGCATAGTCAGTAATCAGCAATTTATAAAAGCTTTACTGGAAGAATAGGGTTATTATAAGTGTAGGATTATTTTGTAGCAGTGTTTTACTCTAGAAATACATTGAAAAAGAGGGAGAAAGGGATTGTCAATGGTCAGGAATCAATACAAGCATTACTGCAAGAATAAGGCTATTATATATGTATGATTATTTTACTGAAGAAAAAGATGAAAAAAAATGGATTGTCAGTGGTTAGGAATGAATACAAGCTTTAACAACAGAAAAAAAAAGCTATTGTAGCTTGTTTGCCCATCATGAAATTGTGTTTTAATGTTGTTAATATAGTTTCATTGAAGGAAAAAAAAGAACATATGATGAATTATTGAATAGGTTGCTTAAAAGTTGAAAAAAATGCATTAAATCCTTGTATAAATGGAACTTATCTTAAATCTATTTGCCCTTTCAAAATTAAAGTTGTATTTTTCTGCAATGATTGCAGCCTTGCAGCAGTAAAATCTCATGCATTAATATTATTTGGAGGAGGGAACAGTAAAAAATTTTTTATATACAAACTTATGTTAACTGCTTCTTCACTTTGTGCCATTTTGACTTTACTGAAGATTTTGTAGGAATACTCTACTTTCAGATAGTGAGAGAAACCTGAATTTTTTTTTTTTTGGGGGGGGGGGCAAAGAATTGTTAGAAATAAATATTCCTTCAATATAATTTGGCAATATAAAACAAAATTACAAAATTTAAATGAATAAAATAAATATAACTTTTCACAAATATTAATTTTTAAGAATAATTAAAAGGACATTTTTATTGGTTGAGAATAAAAAGCTGTCTTTGTGTAAATATTAATTTTATAACTATAAATAAGCAAACGTTGTTTAAAAAGACATGTATGACAATAATGTCACAGTCAACAAAAACCTTTTGACATGGAATGACGTCGCTTCAAATAACCAACGTTACACACCTGAAAAGTAATGAATCTTCAAAGACAACTCTTTTTTGAAAGAAAAGCAAACAAAGAACCTAAGCGAAGTATTAATTTGGTTGTGCTTTTATTTGGGTCTATATATGTATATAAGTGCTTAAATATGTGCAATATAAATTTGACTTTGCTATGTGTTCACTTTTCTTATAAAACTTCACACAAAAAAGGTAAGTATTACGTTGGTTAATAATTAACATAAATATTTTAAGTTGGATTAAAGAAATTTTCCAGTAGAATAGAGCAAAAATCTTGCGGGTTATATATCTGGAACATTTAGCTATAATTAGTATTGCATGAAAAATAAACTTTTATATAGAAAAGAAATTATTCCACTGAGTGAACAATCATCATGGCACATAATGTTCCAAATCCATCAGTGTCATTACAAGAATTTATTGAAGATTTTTAGACAAAGGAATTTTTAGAACAGAAGAAATTATAAACTGCTGAATATTTTATGAAATTCAAATCATTCCAAATATTCCAAACAACATTTTATTGAACTCACTAAGAATTAAAGAAACTTATTTAATTCTTAAAAAGTACTAGAGAATGTTTGTAAGTTACCAGTTTTACAAAGGGGTGGTGAAAAGTTCCCAACCCAATTGAGAAGATATTGACCAAGAATAATGTATATTCTATTCCATATATTCATCCTGAAGTTCAAAACACTTGACACATCATTTCTCAAGTTTCTTTAACTCTTAAAAAAAAAAGAAGTTAAGAAAAAGGAAACAGAAAAAAGAAAAAAAAAGAAGTAATTTATTATTTAAATTAATTGAGAACCTTTTAGCATGATTTTGGAAAAAGGAACTGGAAATTATATCTAAAAATATAAAAGAAAAATGCTCCAAAAACTTATCAAATCCTCAAAAAATCAGAAATGAAGCTCTGTCAATCATTATTATTGATAATTTTGATTAGTATTATCCTTCATCTTCCTAATTCTAATTGCTTTTTATTGCAACTTACATAACTTCTATTACAGCAAGGAATAGTGCACCTTAAAAGTGCGGTTCAAACTCTTTTGTCTAAGGAAAGCATTGGTGTACATACTATTAATACTGTAAGTGTTTAAAACAGTAACAACAAATATTGTACAGACTAACCAGAGATGAAAGTACTGAGATGTTATTTGAACTTCTATTTTGTTTGGTTTCTTTGAGGGCAAATCAACTTTTGTGGGTTATTTAATGCCAAATCCAACTTCCCTGCTATGGGCAGGATGTGACACAAGGTCAATTTTTAAACAGTGGACTGCTTGCTTAAAATCAAAATTTTTCTTTTCCCAGATTGCTATACTAAAGATAAAGAACTTAGCCTGTAGTACTATTTGCCCATAGTTGGAGAGATAACACAGATTCATGCCTTTAAAGCAAAACTCAAACAGCTCTGTCCACGTATTGAATTCAATTTGCTAATTTCATTTCCTTCAACAATAACCATCAAGCTAAGTCTGTTTCAGTTGCCATGTATGTTACTAGATGATAATTATCTAATTGTCAAGGTTGCAAATAAGTGTGACTTTTTTCCATTTTGACAATCACTTGGGCAATAAAGTAGCTATGGGAGAGTGGTTTATCATAATGGATAAGTGAAACAAGTTCTGCATTGCATATCTATCTGTTATATATCAATACTTGGTTGATTCTAAAGATCTTATTACAAAACATTATTTTCCACTGTATAGTGCACATTCTAATTTGTAATTAATTAAAAAAAAAAAAGAAACAAACTTCAAATGTTTTAATGGAAGAAACAAAAAGATTTCAAATCTAAGTTGTTAAAGAAAAATAAAATAGAAGAAAAAATAACATTACTGGGATATCCAACTATAATTGAATGATTTAACAGCAAGTCAACCTGCCTAAGGTTATGTCTAGAGGTTAGGGATTTGCATACATTGTATGTTTATATTTACATTTTTTATGTAGCTGTTAAGATATTTTGTACATAGTTATATGATATCAAATATTCATATCTAATATGAGGGTAATTCAATAAATAAGGTGAATATTGCCTAAGGAGTTTGAAACAGGAAACACTGTTTACAGTTGCACCTTTTTCAATAAAATCAATAGTGATGGGTTCTTTCATGACCCAGAAGACTGTCAACAAGACCTTCTCTAGACTGCTGTGCCCAGAAATTTTTTAAATTGCCTTTTTGACTAAGACTTGTAGGGGCAAAACCCATGTTTACCCTATTCATAAACTTTTTTTTGACTAAAACATCCTTCTTTGGAGACATCACACACTCTTCTGTAAATTTCATATGATTTACACTTCTCAACTACTAAGAATTTTATGACATACCTATGTTCAAGCCAAGAGCACTCTGAATTGCCACCATTTTGAATAGCCTCAAAGCCAAATATTTTTATGAGATTAAAATAATTTTTGCCATAAACCAATTCCAAACAATGCAGGGTTTATATTTATGAAAGAAAATTGTGAAAAAAAAATCATTTTGATTTTTAAAAATATTCTCATTATTTATTGAATAACCCTTATAAAAGTAATTTGCATGGTTTTCTGATATCAAGTATTCCTATCTAATACAAATAATTTGCTCAGAGTTTTATGGTTTCAAATAACTAATGATAATAATTCTTAATAAACAATTATAGCTTCTAGCAATTATTTTTGTTACAAATAATTTACAATTATATGATATCGAGTATTCTACCAAATACTAATGATTAAAAATCAAGCTCAGCAAATGATAATACTCACATAACTTATTTCAGTTTATTTATATCTATCAAGTAAAAAGATATTAGACTGATTGATGTATTTTAATGGCATGTCAACCTGTCTGGAGTTATTTTATGCCTAGAGGTTAGGGTATTGTGTACTTTGTACATCTATATTTACATTTTTTGTGTAGTTGTTTCTCAAGAGTCTTTTGCATGTGGTATCAAGTATTTCTATCTAATACAAATAATTTACAAACAGATCTATTTGGTCCATATATAGGATCATAACAGTTACTATCACTCTGTGTTAGAGTGGACCAGGGATTAATCTTATTTACCAACTCTTCTGCTCAGGCAGGATATAACACAAGGTCAATTTTTAAGTGGAGTTTAATAGGTTTGAATTCAGAGTTTTCCTTCTCCTAGACTAGTTGCCTCACCAAGGCTGAAGAACCCAGTCTGCCCTACTGTTTACCCATAGCTGGAGGAAGAATAAATGAATTCATACCTTTCCCAAGGGTATTAGTGCTATGTGAAATGCAATCATTCTTGTCCAGGGACCAGGGATTAATAGCAATGAAGAAGTACTCCACACTCCCCAGATCTCCAGAACAAGAGTCTCACCATCTGATATAAGTCTGTGTCTTACCAAGGACATCCTGCTTTTTTTGCGGTAAGGTATTTTACTGATCTGCAGTGGATACAAGCAACAAATTCTAAGCCCTGCTGATAGAGCAGAAAATCCAACTATGAAGAAAAATTTATTCACATGAATCATCAGAATCTTAAAATCCTGAATATTACTTGCAGAAAATTTTGTCACAGTGGAAATGTGATACATATTTGCTTTGAGTGCTACCAAAAATTTAATAAAATGCTAATACCAGAGTGAGTGAAAAGTTTTGCAATATTTTTCTGTGAGGCCAAATTTGGCAGATCTGGATTCTTTTGCTAAGATCATACACTTAGTTGTGAGATGCCAAACTCACCTGATACTCTCTTCTATGTCTTAGACCATGGCTTTGGAATCAATGGTTTTAAGCCTACTTGACCTTGTCTGATCATCAAAGTTCTTACAACCCGAGATTAATTTCTTGAACCATCTGGTTACTATACAATGATCAACCGCACCTTCGCCTTTCTGCAGCATTATGACCCAATTTGAACTCATAAAGCATAAGTCCTTGAAACTACATTTCATGTTTAATTGAGTGACTTTCAAATCATACACCGAATGAAATAATGCACAACATGTCAGTGCACCAACTACCACAATACAACCAACAACAGTGGGTACCTACCATAGTTAGAACTGTTTCAGTCATGTGATATACGAGGATCATTAAATGAGTTTCCAGACTTTTTTCGTATGGGCACTTTTATTGATAGTACACACATGAAACTCTAGTCCCCTTCGAAGTAATCTCCTCCAGCTGCAATGCACTTGTTGTACTGTTCCAACAACTTCTAGAAGGCCCCATGGAAGTCCTCTTGTGTGAGCGTGTCAATGACCTTCGTCACAGCCTCTTTCATCTCCTCAATTGTCTCATAACGACAGCTTCTGAGCTTAGGGAATAACCAAAAGTCACAAGGAGCAAGGTCTGGACTATAGGGAGGCTGAGGAACTGTCTTGATGCCCATCTTGGTCAAATAGTCTGTGACAAGGATGGAATTGTGGACTGGTGCATTGTCCTAGTGGAAATGCCACTGAACCGATTTGAAGAGTGCTGGCCTCTTCCCAAGGAATCTCTTCCTGAACTCCCTTAAAACCTCAGCATAGTAACCCTAACCCTTTGGCCAATAAACTCTGGTCTACTGACTTCCTTACTCCTCCCACACCTCTCATCATCCCTCACAGACTCCCTGCCTTCCTGGAATCTCTTATGCCACTCAAAAACCGATGCTTGATTCATGCAAGATGGTTGAAAAGCAGTCTGAAGCATTCCATACATTTCTGTGGCATTTTTTCCAAGTTTAAAACACAATTTTATTGCATATCGTTCTTCTAAAGTGTCCTCATGTCCAGATTGCATTTTTGAAATTCACCAGCTGTGACAATCAGGCTTTAATAGGATGTATTCTAATTGCTGCTGTAGCTGCTTATTTGAAGCTGAAATCATAAAAATTGGTCAGTCATCTCATAAGATGTATAGTAATAACATACTGAATTTTCAAGAATCTATGATAATTTTAAATGCCTGTACAAAAAAGTCTGAAAACTTATTGAAAGCACCACGTACATGCCACAAACTAGCATATATCAAAATATTGTAAAACTTTTGACTCATCCTAGTAAAAATTTTTTATTTTTTAATATGCATTAAATGTTATGAAATATTGCATCAAATAAATATTCTTTATATTAAAATACAAAATATAAAATAAAAAATCCAAAAAAAAAAAAAAAATCAATGCATTGATTTTATTCCAGTTTTATTTAGAAATTCCTCAACAGTAAATTGTTGTGTGTTCATAAAAGTGTTTGTTTACACTGAAGCAGATTGTTTAACACAATAGTTAAACACTCCTTCACTTCCAGTGTGTAAGAAGCAAAAATAAAGAACTACCAAAAATTATCTTTCAAAATGAATCTGTAAAAAAGAAGAAAAATAAACCCTGCGAAGTAACCAGCCGAAGCATCACCCTATTTAGGAGCTTCATTCAACCAACAGCTTACAAACATCAACATAGAGGCTATTTGTGCAGAGCCTAGATAGCAGCTTACCTACCTACCTACCCAGAAAGCACTGAGATAGCGAAATCAACACATGGAATTTACTACTTATTTTTGTCTCCTTCTCCCTGAAAAAGCAAACAGATTTTTAAATGGCTGTATCTTTAAAGAGACAATAAACCCAGATTGGAATTCCTTGGTCGTCATTAACAGGGCTTGCTGCTGCTGCTGCTGCTGCTGCTGCAGTCAGTGCTTAAAATGAAGGAATGAATGAAACATGCATGGAATAAATGAACTGCTGGTCTTGTGTAGAGAGAATTCACTCATCAGCAAGTTACCAAAATATGTTGAGAGTCGCAGTAGCAATGGCATTGATTGGATAAGGCGGTAGTGAGCACTCAGTCCTTAAGATAGTTGCAGGACTGAATAAAAATAGCTGATAGTAGGAAATCCATGAAAAATCGAAGGAAAATCCAGATATTTATATTTAGTTTGGTTTGGTTTGATTTGGTTTTATGGCATATCAACCATTGTAGGCTATTTAATGCCAAATTCATTTTTATACACATAAACAGTTCTATTTCAAACAATTCAGTTTAGCATAAGTACACAGTTTACATGTCAAAAACAGTTCTACTTCAAAAAATTCAATTCAGTTTAAGTACTGTTTTTTGTTTGCACACAGTTAAACGTAAAAACACTTCAACTTCAAGCAATTCAGTTGATCATAAGTACACAGTTTAGTTCTATTTGACCCATACATAGGACCCCATCAGGTGCTACTACTCCGGGCCAGAGTGGACCTGGGACTGATGGCAATGAAGGCTACTCCGTATTTCCCAAAGCGTCAGCTTTACTGGAGCCTTATCATCATATTGTTTTGTGTCATATCTAGGACACTTGTTGGGGGAGTCTTACCCCTCTGCAGAGATATAGTCAGTGTATTCTGCAACCCCAGCTGACCAGGCCCAAGATTTATATTTAGGTAACCTATTAATATTTATAACTTACTTGACATGAATACATATTCATATATACATATAGAATATGAATATACATATATATATAGATATATATTTGTATATGGTTGGTTGGATTTTATGGCATATCAATACTTGTAGGTTATTTAATGCCAAATCGCCTTTATGCATATACATATATTAGATATATATGATTTGTAAATGAATAGCTTTGAGGTGACATTTTAAATAAAGCAGAGTGCATTTGCTTGCACATCGTTAAATGCTTTCAATTATTGCAATGTAACACTAACAATTCAATTTAACATTGGTCATTTCTTTGTACATAGTTAAATGGTTAAACAGTTCTATTTAACCCATGGATGAGACCCAAAAAGCTACTACCACTTCAGGGCAAAGTGGACCTGGAAATAATGGCAATTATGGGGTAATCCACGTTCCACAAAGTTCCTTGACTGAAACCTCACCATCAAATGGTTTTGTATCATATCAAGGACATTTGTTGAGGGAGGGGGTCTTACTCCTCTGTAGGCATGCAGTCAACATATTCAGGAAAATGGGCTTATATATATATATATATATATATATATATAAATTAGTTTTCATATATATTTAATAGTATGGATGCTTATCTGTGACCACTGGTTTCATGCTGACTTCACACAGCAATCATCAGGCAGAAAAAGAAAGATTTTGGAGAAATTGAAAAAATTTAAAAGATATTGTTAAAAGAATTTTTACATTAGGATTCCATATAAGTCTTTTTTTTGTGTGTGTGTGTGTAGATTATATTTGCACATTGTTATGTATAGTCGTATATGTGATTGTTAGCGTGTGTGTGTGCGTGTATATATATATATATATATATATATGTATGTATATTTGTATTTGAATATATGTATATTTGTGTTTTAATATAGATATATATAGATATATTTGTGTTTTTATATATATATATATATATACATACACACACATATATGATTGTTAGTGTGTGTGTGTGTGTGTATATATATGTATATATGTATATTTGTGTATATATATATATATATATATATATATATATATATATTTGTGTGTGTATGGTGTGTGTGTTTATATATATATACACACACACAAACACATGCACATACATATATATATATATACAGAATAAAGAAAATTTCTTTTCAAAGCAAATGATCATGATTCAAAAAAAAAAAAAAGAGGTTAAAATCTGAAATATTTAAAAATCAAGAAAAACAGAAAAAGAAGTAATCGTTTTCCTCTTGCCCAAAACAGGTTTTATGAAAATTAAAAAACAAAAGAATAAAAGCAGTAAGATAATTTTCAACTGAAAAAAAATGTTCAAATTTTAAAAAAAAACAAAAAACGTTAGAAAAAATAAAACTATAAAGGTTATCAATTGAAAAGTGATTGAATAAAAAATAACAGGGACTTACTAAGCACTAGCCTTGTGCCAGACTTAATTCACTGTCATAAAATGATCATTAAGCAGAGTTGTGATAAAAAAAAAATGATAAAAGGAAGTATAAATTTTAATAATAAAAGAAGATACTAGTCAAAAGTTAATACTAAACAGAAATTAATAAAAGAAATACTAATGAAAAGGTAATAATACAGACAGTTTCACATAAACTATTTTCAGACCATTTTGTAACCTTTAAAAACAGAATATCATTAAGTAGCTAAGTATTTCCAACAATCCAGTGAGTCTTGCTAAAGACTTTCAGTCAACCTGCTTTTAGATAAAACAAACTTTTTTAAAAAATTATTTTTACGCACTATCTTTGAAACATCAAGATTCAGAAAATCCTTTCCTTTCATTTAAGTCACAAATTTTTTCTGTTTTTTTATTTTTCATCAATGGAGATGGTGAGGAACTGTCTTGAAGCCCATCTTGGTCAAATAGTCTGTGACAAGGATGGAATTGTGGACTGGTGCATTGTCCTGCTGGAAATGTCACTGACCCAATTTGAAGAGTGCTGGCCTCTTCTGACGGAATCTCTTCCTGAACTCCCTTAAAACCTCAACATAGTAACCCTAACCCTTTGGCCAATATACTCTGGTGTATTGACTTCCTTACTCCTCCCACACCTCATTATCCCTCACAGACTTCCTGCCTTCCTTGAATCTCTTATGCCACTCAAAAACTGATGCTCGATTCATGCAAGATGGTTGAAAAGCAGTCTGAAGCATTCCATACATTTCTGTGGCATTTTTTCCAAGTTTAAAACACAATTTTATTGCATATTGTTCTTCTAGCGTGCCCTCATATCCAGATTGCATTTTTGAAATTCACTAGCTGTGACAATCAGGTTTTAGTAGGGTGTATTCCAATTGCTGCTGTAGCTGTTGATTTGAAGCTGAAATCATAAAAATTGGTCAGTCATCTCATAAGATGTATAACAATAGCATAGTGAATTTTCAGGAGTCTACGACAATTTTAAATGCCTATACAAAAAAGTCTGGAAACTTATTGAAAGCACCACATATCTCTAAAACCAGCCAAATAAGATGAGCAAGACATGTGGGACACTGCTGGTGTCCATTTGTCCATTTGTCAGTAAGTTTTACTATGATCAGTCACTTTCTGCATATATTACCAAAAATCTTTGTTAATAAAACAATTATTGCTGATATTTATATATTTGGTTTTTCTTATTTTTTTCTTATTCATTTTTGATTAAATATTAAATCTTATACAGTTCAAAGTAATTTTTGTCTGTATGTTTTTTTACCAAATTATTATGATTTTTTTTCAAGTAATGGTGTAATGGTTAGTAATTTAGGCTAGGTCACTAACCATTACACCATATGAGGCACACATGATATTGGTATTATGGTGTAATAAAAAGAAACCATATTGATAACTCATCAAAAATATCTTTAAAAAGTTTTTCAAAATGTAGCACTAAACGTTTAGTTTTAATATCATAAGCACAGATGAACTTAAATGACTGTAGATATATACAAATCCTGGATGAGACTGTTTGCATTCCACTTTGTACTAATGCCCTTTGGGAAAAGTATGGATCCATCTGTTCTCCCCTAACTATGGGTAAATAGCAGGGTAGACTTGAATCTTTAGCCTTGGTATGGCAACCAGTCTAAGAGAAGGAAAACTCTGAATTTGAATTAGCTGTACTCTGCTTAATAAATTGACCTTGTGTCACACCCTGCCCATGTTAGCGGGGTTGAGTAAATACATACATATAAAACTATTTATAATAAACAAGTATATATAAAATAATGTTTTAAAAACAGTCCATTTGTTATAACCTTCTTGCTGTCCATGACTTTGGCCTTGATCATAATTTCTAGCTATCTATGAGCACCTTGTCTCCTATTATTTACAGTTCACTACTACGTGTAACTAAATAGCCATGTATTTATTTGCTTTGTATATTTCTTGTCCTAACTGCCACAATTGTTCTCTAATGGGCACATCCTGATTACATTGAGCCACTGATTACTCAAGAGCTACCAGGCAGACATTGCTGTTCTTATTAGCAAACTACGGCCAAAGTCTCCTCAAGTACATTGCTCTTTACCCCAAGGCAACCAAATAGAATCATTCTGAATTCAATCAGTCTCCCCTACCTACTTCTTCTTCTTCTTTCCATTTATTGGCTGAGTTGGTTAATACCCAAATTTAACAGCTAAACTTTTCTTTCTGATTATCTCAATGATAACAGCAGACTTGAAAGAAGGTCATTCTGAAAGAAATCCTTCCTATATTATGATGTTAGTGAATTGTCAGTAGAGGTTGAACCTTCTCAACAATAACATAAAAAAAACTACCAAAAGTCCTCAATAAATAAAAAATTAATTCTCAGATTAAGAAGCCTCATCTCAAAAGGATTCACAATAAAGACAATAAAAAAAAAAAAAATTTTCTTTACTTTTTGAAGAGAGCAGCTGAGCACCAGTTTGACAAAATAACCTTTGACATGAAAGCATAGGTTTATCACTGAATTCTTCCATGCAAAAAGAATTGCCTTAATTGACATTTTGCTGTTTAACTTTTACAGAGACCATGCAAGCAGAGTAAGACAGTAGGTAATTTGTGACAGAGATGTGAGGGACATAACAAGTTCAATACAACTATCAAATCACCTATATGAAAAATGTCTTGATCAGCTCATCCACACAAGTGGTAGGTCTGAAGGCGACAAGACTGGAGAGTACTCTGTATGTAGTAGAACTTTCTATCTTAACCCCATATTTGTACATTGCAACAGGTTGCACTGAGTCATATTGTAACTTCAGCAGGGAGTAATGCCTGACCTGCTTTATAAGGTGAGGTGGATTCATATTATTCTCTATTTCTGGGCTTTTATTTCAGGAGACCATTACATTTTCTTTAATTTCCCCAATTCTGAAAGCAGCTTAATCAGCTTTGAATCCTACTTTAAAATAATGCTTCAAAATTGTGAAAATCTTAATTTTTAATTCATTATTATACATTATTGAACAGTATGAATGATGTGATCCCACAAATGTGAATAATAGAATAGTTGAAAATATTTGAGATATCAGAGCAAGTCATAGATTTCATCACAAATGCAATGGAATACTGAAGAGTGGAGCTAGCTACAACAGAATAAATCCAAGCAGAGGTGAAAATCCAATGAAGCATCCTTCTGGTAGAGACTCATTATTATAGATAGCAGCTAAGCATCAGCCGGGCAAAATAGCCTCTGACATGAAAGCATAGGTTTATCATTGACATTTTCCTGACATTGCTCCTGTGAAAATAAGGGTTGCTTCTGTTGGTACAGATTTTACAAGCATACTGAGTAGGCTTTTGCTTATAGCTGACAAAAAATGGTGACTTTGTATAAAAATATTTTGGTGCTGAAAACTTGCTCTACTCAAGATGTTACCATGCTCCCTGAATCTATTTTTGTTTCTCGGAAAATAAATAAAAGGTATTATTTTTAGTACACTCTTTTAATAAGTTTGACACAATTTGTTTGGGGGGTGATGGTAACCGTAATAAATTTGACACAAGATTCCTATCAGATGAGAGAGAGAGTCCTACCGTCTTTTTATTGACAAATAACAATAGTGAAAATGATACTTCCATTTACTTTCACAATGGTAAAAATGGTACTTCTGGTTTTGTAACACTCAAGAACAAGATTACAACATTGTTAGTACAAAAGTTTCCAATATTTTTGAGAAAATCCTTTGTTCTTATAAATTTATTGCCTAATTAATTAGTCATCAAAATATTTGCTTTAGATTTTTTATAATCTTTCAGGTGAATTTTATGATCTCTTGACCGTAATAGAAATGTTAATCAAACAAATAAGTGTTGCATAAAGCAAAACAAGTGATAATCTGAAGATGAAAAGACTGGATAGTAATCTTCATGTAGAAGAACTTTCTATTCCAAGTTCTACATTGTTAGCTACATTGCATCAGATTGCACTGCATTACGTGTCGTAGGAAGTGGATTATTAGAAGAGGTGGATTCATGCCTTTCATGAGGTCAAGAATTCCCAGGAAATCATAGGTTATATGAACAACTCAGAATGTTCCTAGATAAAGTCACTAAATTACACCAAGGAATAAACAAATATTTAGCACACAACAAATAAAGTGAGGTATGATAAATAAAAATCAAACTAAAAAATTCATAATATATGAGCTAATTTTTTTGTCATATTCAACATAAAATTTGCTATATATGAATATATATATACACATACACACACACTCACACACACACACTCACTCAAAAATATGTAATAAAAATATACGTTGTGTGTGTGTGTGTGTGTGTGTGTGAAAGTATATATATATATATATATATATATTTTAAAATATACTGAAGTACATATATACATTATAAAATATGCTGGAATGTGTGTGTGTGTATATATATATATGTATATACGGGAAAAATATGTATACATTATAAAATATGCAGGAATATATATATATATATAAATTGAAAATATGCTTGAAAAAATTATAGATTGGTTTAAATGGACCTATCCACTATATCTTTTCCACTA
The DNA here is from genome assembly GCA_963585895.1 of Sepioteuthis lessoniana. NCBI lineage: Eukaryota > Metazoa > Mollusca > Cephalopoda > Myopsida > Loliginidae > Sepioteuthis > Sepioteuthis lessoniana. Next base: position 12,253,448 of record OY757911.1, read on the forward strand.
CATTTCATATATATATATATATATATATATATATATATATATATATATATATATGAGGCTGCATGTCAGATAAAGTAGATAACAATAAATTAAGCAAATTTGATGTTTGAATTGGGTCTTTCAACATTGGTTGTATTGTAAGGCTGTTCCTAATAACCAATGTTTCTGTTTTTTTGCATACAGTCCTTTTGAATGCAATTAATTCTTAAACAAATCTATTTAATCCTTACAAGGGACACTAACAGGTTCTACCATTCCAGATTGTGAACCCGGAAGTAATGCTATGGTTTAGTTTGGTTTCTTTGTTTAATAGCATATCAACCTTTATTTATTTGGTTTCTTTACTGCCAATTTCATCCTAGCAAAAGAATAGTAGTGATACTATTTAACCCATAACTGAAAAGGAAAGTGAGTTTATATCTTTCCCAAGGGTATTGGTCTAAAAAGTGAATTTAATAACATGAGTAGAGTTTGAACTCATTGCAATGTCGCATTCCAGCACATTAGCCACTATGCTACAAGGACTATTATATTTGTAATGGTCTGGTTTCTTTTTTAAATGGCATATCAACCTTCATGGGTTATTTAATGCCAAAGCTATCCCAGTAGAAGAACTGTAATGGTATTATCTAACCTATCACTGGGAGGATAAGAGGGTTTTATCTTTCCTAAGGGTATCAGTCCAAAAGTAAATATAATAGCATGACTGGAGTTGAAACGAACTTACAATGATGTTGCAGTTGAGAATGTTAGCCACTACACCATGGTGATTCTCCTATTTTAAATGATTTGCAAAATATATTAATCAATATAATTATTAATGACTTAATACACAAATAAAAATGCAAAATGAAGCTTTACAAAATTATAAATCTGAAATCCAAAAACTTTAGTCTATTTGTATAGAACAAGATATCAAAATTATTACATTTGTTTTGTTCTTGTTATGCAAAATTGAGGCATTCAAGATAGTTCATATTTGATTGTATTTTAAGAGTTATCATATCAGTATTTATTTGAAGCGGGATTTTGTCCCATATGGGTAAGGAAAGCTAAAAACAGTTAGATACATCTTGTCATTTTTTGGTCATTCATACTTTAGCTGTTTGTTTTGTTTTACAGTGTATCAACCCTTTTTAGGTCATTTAACGCCAAATTAAATTTCAGACAATTGAGTTTAGCATAGGTATAGTTTTTGATCACAAACAGTTAACTGTCAAAACAGTTCTATTTCAAACAATTCAGTTCAGCATAAGTACACAATTTAGTTCTATTTAAAAACTTCTATTACAAGCAATTCAGTTTAGCATAAGTATGCAGTTTAGTTCTATTTGACCCATACATAGGACCCTATCAAGTGCTACCACTCTGGGCCAGAGTGGACCAGAGAGCAATGGCAGTGAAAGGGTACTTTGCATTCCCCAAAGCTTCAACATTATTGGAACCTCACTATCAGATTGTTTAGTGTGATATCCAGGACACTTGTTGGAGGGTCTCACCTCTCTGTAGAGAAGCACTTAGTGTATTCTATACCCCCAGTCGAGTGGCAAGCTGTCTCATGAGGTGGTTGAAATTTAAGTAAACTTTCATCACATATGAAGAAGGAAAGCTAAAAATATAGCATGATATGTTTTGTATTTAAGAAAGCATACACAAATACATATAATTAAATGCAGTTTGATTTATTTATAAAGAAAGAATGTTCAATATTAGTGAAAGAGCATAAGTAAATCTAAGTCTGGATAGTATAGACACTGGCAATAGCACTTGGTAACTGTAAGATTCTCTTTTATGCAATCATCAAACCAAGAGGCTTCTTCATAATGAATATTCCTTTATATACTGTTGTGTGGAGCATAATGGAAAGAGTAATATCGTTTGAGGGACAGTCTGGGAAGGACAGTCTAGTTTATTTATGGGGTTATATATACATATATATAAACACACAGAGACACTTATTGAAATATTTCAAACCATAAAATGAGGGAAAAAAATAAGCACTACCTTTGGCAAAAAGTATGGAATTAAAACACTCAAGTGTTCACCTGTTTTTTTATTTGGCAGTAAGTAAAAAAAATTAAGTTGGCGACCTTAGTCGAGGGTGACCTGAAGTGTCCCTTTTTGATAGCTACTACACCAAGGTGTAGAGGAGAGCGCTACACCTTTCTCTGGATTGCTCTACTTTACCCTTGATCTGTACCTTATAATGCTGAGTGTTAAACAAGGAGGCATCAAGTACCATTTTTTGAGTCTTTGGTATGACTCGACCTGGGATTGAACCCAGGTCTCCGGGGCCATAGGCGATATACTGGACATCTGGCAGTAAATAAACTAATAATAGATAAGATGCAAAAACAAATTATCATTAAATACTTGAGCTCTGGCATCATAAAATATTCTTTAAATAAACTAGATGAAATTATTCTAATTTTTTTCCAAACAGTCTATGGGAAATATTATGGAATTCATTGATAAAAAATTGGAATTAATACTTAGTTGCTTCTTAAATTTCCATAACCGCCTTAATTCTTTCAGGCATGGATTTCTTTAATTTAAAGCAATATTCTTTATCAAAATGGGGGGGTCCTTGTGGTGTAATGGCTAAAGTGATGGACTGTGGAATTGTAATAAGCGAGTTCGTACTCCAGTCGCGCTATTACGTTCACTTTTGGGCAAATAACCTTGGGAAAGGTATGAACCTCCTTATCCTCCTAGCTATGGGTTAAATAGTCCCAATACTGTTCTTCTAGGAGAATGGCTTTGGCATTAAATAACCTATAAAGGTTGATATGCCATTAAATAAAGAAACCAAAACCTTTATCAAAATGGTTTCAATTCTCCTGAATGGCAGTTAGAGGATATTCTTTGGTGGATGAACTGATTTTTTAAAATTTCCATTGTAAATTTTCAATAGGATTTTGATCCAGACTCTTCACAAGCCATGTCATTTAATTTAGATGTCTTTCCTGAAGAAAAAGCCTTAATCCCCTTTGTTTTAACAATAGACTAATTTGCATATCTAGGCTTCAAAGTTATTTAAGAAAAAAATATTTTGCATTTTATGTTTTATTAGTTTATTCACTGCTAAATAAAAAAACCTAAACAAACATTCTCTAAGTATGTTAATTCCGTAATTTCTGTTAGAGGTAATAGTAAAGCTCTAATTTGCTTTAAGTAGAATTTTCTATTCTTTTTATGGAAAATCAAGGAGCTGTGTTTTTTTCACATATTGGTGAAGCAGATTTTCATTAATCTTTCATGTATTTTTTGATAAATTTATGTCCAGTAATTTGTTTGTAATAAACATAAAAAGCATGCATCTTCTACACATTTTTATCTTAAATAGCCATAGACCCGAGATTCTCTTACACCACTACCTGCTTTAATGTTAAATTTTCATTAAGACAAGGGAGATAGTTCTGACTTATAAATATAAGGTTAGATCTTTTACTTTATGAAAAAAATACTGATTTATATAAATTGAATGGAATAACCCAATAAATCTTTGACATTATATACAAACAGTCTCTTATAAAAAAAACTTTGATGTAAAAAAAATGTAACTTGATTTTACATCAAAGTTTTAACAAAGTAAATATTTACATTTACTAGTGAACCAGCAGTTTTTTGAAAAGTCAGGGAAAAAATTTAATTGTTTGAGAATTGAAAAATAAATTAGATCTCAGAGAAACCTGAATTCAAGAAAATTTGGTTTACAGTTTACTTAAACAAAAACACCAAATTTTAATAAAAATTAAAGAAAATTAGGTGTTTTTATTTTGATAATAGTTATTTAACTAAATTTTCTTTATTTCAAGTTTCTTGGAAATCTAATTTATTTTTGAAAAAGAAGAAGTACAAGTGGTGAGTTATATCTTTTTAAATGATTCATTCATTATCAAAGTTTCATTGCTTTGAGTATTTTTTACAGTAAATGTGATTTGTCAATGAAAGCACAACACATCCAAAAGTTTTCAAGAAAATAGGGGACTTTTTGTCCATAATTTTTCTAACTTCAAGTGTTTATATTTCAAAAAGTTATGGATGGATTTTGATAATTTAAAAAGCAAAAATCTTACACCAATCTATATTTCATATTATTCCTATTTGTCATAGCAAAATCCCATTTTAAATTTTTTATGAGCATTGCTATTTAGTGTTGTGTATGTTATAAGAAAACCCAAATGTTGATTGGTTTGTTGGTTTGTTTGGTTTTATGGCATATCAACCTTTGTAGGTTATTTAACACCAAATCCATTTTTATGTAAATAATCTGTTCTATTGAAAACAGTTCAGTTTAGCATAAGTACACAGTTTAATTGTCAAAAACATTTCCATTTTAAAATATTCAAGCAGTTATATGTAATAATTCAGTTAAGTGTAAATACATTTTTAATGTCGAAAAACAGTTCTATTTGAAATAATTCAGTTAAGCATAAGCATGCAATTTAAGTGTAAGTACGGTTTAATTGTCAAAAACATTTCTATTTCAAGCTATTCAGTTTACTCAATTCATTTTAGCATAAGTATGCTGTTAGTTCTATTTAACCCATAGATAGGGCCCTATCAGGTGCTACCACTCCGGGCCAGAGTGGACCTGGGAGCGATGGCAATGAAGGGGTACTCCGCATTCCCTAAAACTACAGCACTGCTGGAACCTCACCATCAGATTGTTTAGTGTCATATCCAGGACACTTGTTAGGGGGGTCTTACCCCTCTGCAGAGGTGCAGTCAGTGTATTCTACAGCTCCAGCTGACTGGGCAATACACAGATTTAAATGTCAGACAGTTTTATTTCAGATAATTCAGTTCAGCATAAGTACACAGTTTAGACGTCAAAAACAGTTCTATTTCGAACAATTCAGTTCAGCATAAGTACACAGTTTAAATGTCAAAACAGTTCTATTTTAAACAATTCAGTTTAGCATAAATACGCAGTTTAAATGCAAAAATCAGTATAGTGAAAGAAGCACGGTTATGTTCTATTTAACCCATAGATAGGACCCTTATCAGGTGCTACCACTCCGGGCCAGAGTGGACCTGGGAGCGATGGCAATGAAGGGGTACTCTGCATTCCCCAAAGCTCCAGCATTGCTGGAACCTCACCATCAGATTGTTTAGTGTCATATCCAGGACACTCGTTGGGGGGGGTCTTACCCCTCTGCAGAGAAGCAGTCGGTGTATTCTACAGCCCCAGCCGACTGGGCAACCAAATGTTGAGTTGAAGAATCTACAACATATTGGTGGCAAAGATCCTGTGATATAACAAGCAAAAACACTTTTCCTGCAAGATAAGAATAGCCCCAATTGGCAATTTGGGTGAGTAGACAACCAATCCTATTTCAAGTGCTGATATATAGAACTTGTTAGTTATGTTGCCTATAAGCTTAGAGATAGGATGAGCACCCAGCATGTGCGAGTGACCTTTTGAAGATTTGGCCCTACTGGCCATTCCTATCCTTTGGTAAAGACTTTGGCATAAACTTTGATGTTGATTTATAAACTCTGGGAATTTAGAGGGAAATCAGAGAAAGTGAATTCATTTGTAGAAGAAATATTCTACCTTTTATTTATATCTTATATTTACCATCAAAGTAAAGATATAATTGTTCAATAAGTATAGCTTAGTTTTAGCGCAAAGCTCTAAATTTAGGATACACAGTGAGAACCATGCTAACCATTACACTTAATTTAGATACTTACTTGATTCATAATACTGTTATTGGAAGTTATAATCGAAAGTCCTCTAGACGACATCCAGTGGCCACATCGAGTTAATGAGTGTAAGTTTTTGCTAGTTGGCTAACACTAGTGTGTCCATGTGTAAGGTTCCATAGGAGGACTTTGCTTATGAGTTTGTCCATACTTCCTCAGAATTGCTCAGAATGTCTTACTCTTCTTTCTTGGAAGCTTTGTGAAATTGGAAGTAAATGGTAATACAACTGCTGCTTCCAGGAATTGTTCAAAACAGCACACAGTATCTTTATATAGTTCCCATCTAGCTTTTTCTCCAAGTTAGAGTCCAAGTGGTACAACCATGCAGTATCATTGACATGGCTACAGCTTAGGAGAACGGATAGGAATAGATGGTGAGAGAGTGTTAAAGGAACCCATGCAGTTGGCATGCTTTGATGATGGTGAAGTATTATAATTATTTTATGAATTATTAAGATGACTGTCTTTCTTATTGTTTTGAATAAAGTATTAAATTTCAGGTTTTCTTTAAGTCTGTGTTGTATTTCATAATCTTTGAATTAGGATCACATTTTTTATCTAAAAATTTCAAACACAAGTATCTTCGACATTCAGATCTGTTGAGTGAGTGATTGACTGATTGATTGATTTTAATGGCAAGTCAACTAATTTAGGGTTATTTTATGCCTAGAAGTTAGGGAATCATATTCATTGTATGTTTAGATTTTTTTATCTAGTTGTTTCTTAAGAGTTATTTATCTTTTTTTGCACATGGTCCAATCAAATATGAGTAATTTTTAAACAGATTTATTTTATCCATGTGACACCCAAACAGGTACTACCAGTCCGGGTCAGAGTGTACCTGGAAATAATGGCAATGAAGGGATACTATACACTCTCTTGATCTCTTGAACAGGAGCCTCATCATCAGATGCAGTTTAGTGTCGTACTTAGGACACACTTAGGTCTGTGAATTGTTCTAATCAGAATAGCTATAAAAAATTATGGACATGATTGAAGAATTAATGAATATAATTCTTCATATAATTCTTATGTGCATTTATTACCACATTAGACATTAATATCAAAAGGTGTTAAATTTCTAGAAGTCAACTCTCCGGGTACAACTCAAACCAAGAATAAAACTGGGGAGGAAAAAATGTTACAAAATTAGATTTGTACTGATTAATTTTATCTTTACAACAAGTTATCAGTTCATATTTAATGATAAAGACAACTATTCATCATATGACCTAAAAATATCTAAGGATTTATCCAACTTCCCATCAAATTAGATTTGACTCAAGGTCATTTTATAGTATGGGGGGAACACATAGAAATCAAGACTCATGTGCATCCATCACAAAAAATGCTTGGTCCCCTTGGCATCCACTTTAGGGGTGCCTCAGGTGTCAAACAACAAACTCAGCCTTGCCTAACAGGTTCTGCCAGAGGGTAAAGCTCCCTGGGACCAATTGATCAACTTGAAATTACCCACCTGGCAAGAATACCAGGTTATACCTGGAAGCCAGGTAAGTATGTGTAATATTGGTTGTTAAAGTTTGTTACATAATTAATGTTTTATTTTTTTTTCTAGATATGTAATGTATACCAGAAACAATTCTGACAAAAGAACTTCTTCTCTACATTACTAATTTTATCAAAATACTGCTTCAGCCGATCCATTCTTCAGTTCTCATCAAATATATAGTCTGAGAGGGGAAAAGAAAAGCAAAGTTCATCCTGAAAACAAAATCACAGAAAATGGCACAAATCCATTCCAGCATACTCATACACCCTGTAAGAGAAACCCATTCTTGACCTCTTTTACTTCCGTCAATTAAAAATTGGAGATGTTGTCTCTGACTTGATAGGTAACAGTAAAGCCACATGGCTATCTTTTAACTACCGTTATCAAGTAAGCTTTATAATATCTTTTATCCCTTCTACATAATACTTGTTGATGGAACAATATATACATATCTCTAGCTGTTGGGACATGTTTATGTATTGCTTCTTTTTAATAGCACTTATAGGAATATTTTGTATATAAAATATTAAAATGTTCTTGTATGTACAATTTAGTTTATTTTGTCTTTCCTTCAGTTTTGTTGAATATTAGTATATCATGGATATAGTAATGCTAATATTGGTCCTCGGTGAATAATGACTTAACTTAATATTTTTTCAACTACCAAGCATTCCAAATTAATATTTTAAAATTTCTTTGTAGTTCTACCTGGACTAACATTAATATGTGGTGTATCTAGGAGGAGTGATTATATGGAAAATCCAGTCTTACCTTCTGACAGGAGGAGTGATTATATGGAAAATTCAGTCTTACCTTCTTTCACGAAAAAAAAAAAGCTGCTCTATCTATTATTAGTTACGATTTGCGTAAAAGAATCAATAGTTCTTTGAAAGTAGTAGTTTTTCAATATAGTAGATCCATCAGAAATACCCCCATCAACTCACTCTCTAGGAAAAAGAAAAAAATCGTTAAACTTTTTGATGAAATTTCTGATATGAATAACGACGTTTTTACTTATTTATTTTTATTTAAAGCAAGGAACTTGACTGTTTTTCTTGGGAGATGGAAACGAAAAATCCCAGTGGAATAATAAAAGATGAAATATGAAAGCATATACAAATGGAAATCATAGAAAATGGAATTTCAAATAAAATGCACTTTCTAATGCCTCTCAACAAATCATTTTGCAATGAATGAAAAATTCCAATTAAATAACGAAAGAAGAATGAAAAGAATACGAATCATCAAAAAGAAGTGGCAACTTAATTAGTTATCTTAAGAGAAAACAACGTCAATAAAAATTAATGTTCCTTAAAATTTTTTTTAAAGGTTAAAAGAAAATGATTTAAAAAAAATAGATATACACCATAAAATATACACCACTAAGTATTAACCTGAAAAGACTCTTAGGGATTGATAGAATGAATTTGACAAGTAATTATTATAAAACGAGGAAAATGGAGACGGGGAGGGAAAAGTGAAAATTGAGGATGCGGCAGTAGATCTAAGTGAGTGAGAGATAGAAAACGTGCAAAAATAAATAAATAAAAAAGAATAGGGAGGTAAATGATCCTTGTCTTTTTTGAAAGAAATATCAGATTAAGAAAAAAGAAAAAGAAAAAAAGATCAAGCGAACTAAGAGGTTGGATGGATGACACAGAAAGTTCCTTACTTTAAGGCAACTCAGTTTTATCAATCACATTTGCTGTTAAATTATCAGAAGGTGAGGAAGCTGTAAAAAGCCTTAATTTTCATTTATTTTAGTTTACTTTTTCGATTTTTTTATTTTTTTTATTCGTTTGCATTTTAACTGGAGCAGATCAAAAAGAACGGAAGAAGATACAGCGTTTTTGAAGATAAAAAGGGAAGTGAGAGAGGAAGAAAAACAGCCCCCACCCACCCACCAATACATAAGGATCTCTCCACTTTCACTGGGAACTTTTTTTTGATCCTCCAGAAAGAAAGAAAGAAAGAAAGAAAGAAAGCTCTATTTCATGAAAGGAAAAAAAGCAGACTTCTCTTTTGGGATCCTGAAAAACTTGAGAGAAATACATACCAGCCGCCGACACCAGAACCAGGCAGCAGGGGAAAGAGTCAGTCATATATAAAGCACTCCCTGGGCATGATGATGGAGGAGGAGGGGTTCTATCGTCATTTAATTCCCTAGAACCCTTCTTCCATTTCTGCACCAGAGTCGATCTTTGTCATCGGCTTTCGTTTTTTTTTATATTATTTTCTATTTTTCCCGCATATTAATCAGCAAGTGTGTTACGTGTTACGCGGGAAAGAAAGAAAATAAAAAGACTGCAGTGGAATCCGTTTATAAAAAAAAAAAAATTGCCATTGCAGAAAAATCATTACAAACTTAACAGAAAACTAAAAGGTGCCGACAACCCCTTTTATTTATTTATCTATTTATTCAGTCATTCATTTTTGAGAGAGAGAGAGAGAGAGAGAGAGAGAGAGAGAAGTCTAATTAGCTGGAAAAGAAAAAAGAGAAAGGAAAGAATAGCAGAAATAAGAATGAAAGGAGGAGGAGGAGAAAGAGGAGCAGATAGAGTATGTGTAATAGCGGAAAATGTATTAATCCCGAAAGATAAAAATGGGGTTCAAAGACAGTGAAGAGAAAAGAGAGGGAATAATGAATAAACAAAAGCAGGAAAGAAAAAAAAAAAAAAAACTAAAGGAAACCGAAGAAAGAAGACAAGGAAAAAAAGATTTCAATGGCATGTCAATCCATTGGGGTTATTTTATGCTAAAAGGTTTGGGAATTGCATAATTGTACATTCATATTTACCTTTTTTTGTGCAGTATCTAAGATTTTTTTGCTGTGATACGATATCTAAATACAATTTATTTGCAAACAAATCTATTTGACCCATAAATAGGACCCATAACATATATTACCACTCTGAGTCAGAGCAGACTTTGGAGCAATGATAATGAAGGGGTATTCCACACTATACCGAACTGGAGCCTCACAACCAGATGCAGTTTAGTGTTATAGCCAAAACACCTCCTTTTGTGAGGGAGTCTTACTCCTCTGTAGTCTTTGTATTCTAAGCACTGCCAATAAGGCAGAAAGAAAAAAAAAAAGGAATGAAAAGATAAGCATGACAGAGACAGGAAAAATCATTTCACTTTGAGAAGAATTTCAGATTTAAATAGAGAGATGATTAAGTTCAGTCATTGCTCAAGGCGGACTGCTGTTTATGCTTTTTGACCTTTTCACCAGGATTAGCCATGTTTCATCTTCAGGCAAGACAAAACATAAATGAAGTGATCCTGGTCCTGTGGATTCCAACCTTGTGACGGCACCTATCATTGTGTTAAAAGGAGAGGGTCATAAACAGAGCACGATTTGTGTCTCATAATTTGGAAAGGATTCAAAACAATCTTCAAAATTTATTCCACTTGTAATTTCTGTTATTAAATGTTTGTGCAACATCTTTTAAAAACCTATATACTATACAAACTCTGAACAAAATGGAAGGAAAAACAAAATAAACTCAGTTACTAACACAGGAACATTTAATGTTTTATATGCACAATATATATGCAGGTGGCATTATAAAGAAAGAATGCACAAACATGTCCCAATAGCTAAAATTATACACATGTTGAACAAGCTGTATCTAAAAGGGGTACAAAATAGAAAGGTTTACTTGAAAAGGGAGCTCCAAAACACCTCTCATCACAAAAAAAAATTAACATCTTAATCCCAACATAATTGTTTTAAAGTTGGACACCTCACATTGTTAAATGATTAGCTAGCTAGATTAGCTGGTCATTGTTATTGAGTTTGATTCTCACTGGGTGTCCTATACTTCTGGCCTTATGTCAAACTATGCTCAGCTTAGTAAAGGACAACGGTGTTAAAATTATGTGGAATTTCTTTTCCCTCCTTTGAAGCCATCTGTTTTGATGCATGCAATTATTTGTCCTTATTTAGCACTATCAAACCAGAGGGTGTAATGATCTAGGGTGCTATAGGAAACTGAGAATAGATAAAAAGGCCTGACAAAAATCTGTGCCTTCTTTGCAACCATTATAGCATGACTCAGATTTCTAAAGGGTGGTGAAGTTTACAGCTTCATCCATGTAATATCATAAAAAAACATTTCTGTCTTCCATAACATATCAAAATAACTCAGAAATGAAAGAAATCAAACAAACTAAATAGAATAAAAAATTGAATACTAAAATAAATAAATAAATATTTGCATTCTCTTCCAACATATAATCTATATAGATAACAGAGTCATATCTGATTTGGTATATACATGTCGACTTATAACTCAGAAAAGAGATGTCATTGAGCATTAAAATTGTGCATACACTTTAATGTGATTATAATAAGGAAAAGTACAATTTTTTTTTTCACTGATTAAATAATACAATTCAATAATTAAAAATCAATTGATTTGTGGAACTCTTCACATTTCTTCAAAACTAAATACAAAAAAATACATGCAAACCTTTGGTTCTTTTTAATACTCACCACATTTAAATATCACACAGATTCTGTCAGCGAAATTTGAATTTAATTTTTTTTTTGAAAATTATTTTGTAATGTAGTACTAGTTGTAAGAAAATTCTTAATCTTTTGGAGAACTAAAAAAAATTATGAAAAGGTTTAAAACCATGGGGTAGCTTTTTTAAAAATACTATTCTAAATGTTAAATGGGGTAGCTTTTTTAAAAATACTATTTTAAATGTTAAATGGGGTAGCTTTTTTAAAAATACTATTCTAAATGTTAAATGGGGTAGCTTTTTTAAAAATACTATTCTAAATGTTAAATGGGGTAGCTTTTTTAAAAATACTATTTCAAATGTTAAATGGGGTAGCTTTTTTAAAAATACTATTTTAAATGTTAAATGGGGTAGCTTTTTTAAAAAATACTATTCTAAATGTTAAATGGGGTAGCTTTTTTAAAAATACTATTTTAAATGTTAAATGGGGTAGCTTTTTTAAAAATACTATTTTAAATGTTAAATGGGGTAGCTTTTTTAAAAATACTATTCTAAATGTTAAATGGGGTAGCTTTTTTAAAAATACTATTCTAAATGTTAAATGGGGTAGCTTTTTTAAAAATACTATTTTAAATGTTAAATGGGGTAGCTTTTTTAAAAATACTATTCTAAATGTTAAATGGGGTAGCTTTTTTAAAAATACTATTTTAAATGTTAAATGGGGTAGCTTTTTTAAAAATACTATTTTAAATGTTAAATGGGGTAGCTTTTTTAAAAATACTATTTTAAATGTTAAATGGGGTAGCTTTTTTAAAAATACTATTTTAAATGTTAAATGGGGTAGCTTTTTTAAAAATACTATTCTAAATGTTAGATGGGGTAGCTTTTTTAAAAATACTATTTTAAATGTTAAATGGGGTAGCTTTTTTAAAAATACTATTTTAAATGTTAAATGGGGTAGCTTTTTTAAAAATACTATTTTAAATGTTAAATGGGGTAGCTTTTTTAAAAATACTATTCTAAATGTTAAATGGGGTAGCTTTTTTAAAAATACTATTCTAAATGTTAAATGGGGTAGCTTTTTTAAAAATACTATTTTAAATGTTAAATGGGGTAGCTTTTTTAAAAATACTATTCTAAATGTTAAATGGGGTAGCTTTTTTAAAAATACTATTTTAAATGTTAAATGGGGTAGCTTTTTTAAAAATACTATTTTAAATATAAAACAAAAAAAAAACAAAAAGAAATTGTAATATGAAAAATTTTACTTTCTTATATCTTAACTTCTTTTTATTGTAAGGACACATTTCTTAGATTTTTTTAAAAATCATACCTAACTATAATGCTACATTTTTAGGGGATAAAGAAGAAAAGAAAAAAAATTATATGAAAGCATTATTTTTCAATAACTCAAAAACTTATTTTTTATATGAATGATGATGACTTTTCATATTTCTTTGAACAAAATATATTTATTTTTAATCAAATTCAAAAACTTTTTTTTTTATTAAAAAAGGAAAACTATTTATAGAATAAATTATTAATTTTCATTTTAATTAATAAGTGAAATTTTTCACCTTAAAATCAAGACATATTTTTGCTTCTTAGCTTTTTATTGTTACATTTTTATAGGGTAAAAAAGAAAATAAATGTGTACATTTTTTATCGCTGAAAACTCAACAAGCAATTAACCGAGTTCAAGTTTTGTAATAATCAAGCAAAATGGTTTTTAGAAAAATAAGATTATTGTAATGTTCCTAACTATTCCTTGGCTTATGGGTACATTTTTAAAAAGGATATTCTAATTGTAAACAAACAAAAAATTCCTCAAATGAAATAAAACTGTAATAATTGAATTCTTAGATTCTTTTATCATAAATTTTTTAGAAGGTAAGTACTAGTTTGAATTAAAAGTATGTTGCTTCTTTGAAAAATATTAGCAAATTATTAGCAAAAAAAAAAAATTCATTGACGGCAAAAAAATAGATCACATTGCACTCTTGTATTTTTGTGCTTTATGAAACAAAACTTAGTAAATATCAACTGAGGTGTTTCCCTGTGAAGTAATCAAGTTAATCTCACAGAACATGAGTAGTGAGTTTGATCCTCAGCTGTGGCAGTCAATAACACTTGTGTAAGACTAAACTAAGTCTATAGACATAAACAAAGGGGCAACAAAACACTGCAACAAACACCCCACTCAACAAAAGACCCACTTATATTACCAAAGTAACCCCAGAAAAAAAATACATGGAATATTATTTGCACTCTATGTGAGTTTTTCACTGAAGTCTGAAAGACACCAAATCTGCATAGGTTTCAGGACTTTTCTAAGTATTCTAGATGCTTTTAACAGTATTCTAGTCTGGATGGCCTTGATTCTCCCCCTGATTTCTAGTTCCTCATCTCTTTTCCAGACCTTTTAAGCACATGTTTTATACTTGGAGGGTTTGTTTGGGACCTGGATATATATATATTCTGGTTCTATGATACAATAACAGAGGAAAATAATAAGAGAAAGAAAAAATTATAGGGATAATAGTCATTTATTTAAATTTGTTTCTTCCTGAAATTAAACCAATTTAGAGCTAAGAAAGTTAAAGCAGTAATTGGCTTTCATATAGAATTAGTTTTCAAGTATTGCATTTATATCAACTGGAATATCATGTATGGGAATTATCAAAGAAATATAGTAAAGTTTTTATTCATATGACAACAAAATCTAATGTTAGGAAGGGAAATGGAACAATGATAATGTTTGTATTTTAATGTCATTAATATTTTAACAATCTATTATACAGAGGCAAGGTTTCAAATTTTTATTTCACAACCCACTGACTTTTCTAACACTGTAGATATTTTTGGCACTATATATTGATTGACTGATTTCAACAGAATAATAACTCATCTAGGGTTATTTCATGTCTCGAGGTTAGGGAATCACATTCCTTGGATGTTCATATTTACATTTTTTGTGTAATTGTTTCTTAAGAGGATTTTTTTTTTTTGCATAGGATTTTATCTAATACAAGTAATTTTTAAACAGATCTATGGAATCCTAAAAGGTACTACCACATTCCTTAGAACTGGAGTCTCACCATCAGATGCAGTTTAGTACCTGAGCATCATAATTTTAGTGGGTCTCTTACTCCTCTGCTAGGAATACAATCTTTTTAAGTATTTTAAGTCTTCAGTGATAGGGCTATAGTAGTATAGAAAAAAAAAAAGATGTTTAAACACCAAATAATACTATAGTTTTTATTTTCTAATAAAAATTTGTAATTTTTTTGAGTAAGCTACAGATTGTCAGTGGTGTTATAATAAAATACATCAAATCTTTTCTAATTCACCCACTTAACTCTTCACACACCTAACTACTAAAACACAGACCCACAGACATTGACACTGTAGAAGAAAATAACAGCTACCAGATGTTGACCCAACAACAGCCAGTGTCAAACTGAGAAAATCATGGCTTCTGTGCATAGTCAATCCAAAATTCCCAGAAAATTCTCAGTGATAAAAAAAAGGTTTATTTTTCAAACAATCATTTTTTTTTTCCACAAGTAGTATTTTCTGGAGCCAATGTTTGAAGTTGGAAAGATATAAATAGGCCAAGCAGAGGTCATACGCCAGTTGAATTGCCGGGCTGTCCTAAGAGCGTCACCCAACAATACCGTCCAACCAGATCAAAGCATCCACTTGTCACCAAATAGACCCCCCCCACCGTCAGCCAGCCAGATATTTCATCCGCTTGTTTATTTTATTTATTTATCAAACAAAATAAACTAAATCTTCTCGTCAGTCCTATTTTTCTTGCAACCACAAGCTTATATATAACAGTGGTCAGGAAATAATCCAAATATTATTAATAGATTAGGGTTATTATACGTATAAAGTAGTATAATTTCTATTATTATTGGAATTGTTTATATATAGATTTACACTTGCTTGTCTATATGTTCAAAAGTTTGTTGCCATTCATGTTAGTAAATTGAAACTGCAGGAGCATAGGTTGACTGAAATCCTTTCAAATCACTCAAGTAAACAGAATAAAGGAAAAAAAGAAGAAAATCAAAGGAAGAAGAAAATCAAGAGAAAATAAATTATTTACTAAGCTTAATTTAAGTTGATTGGTTGGGATCTATGTCATTTCAACCATTCAAGGTTATTCAGTGCCAAATCTTGTATATACAGATATATGTATATTATTTGTAAATAAATAGCATGTTGGTAACATTTGTTTGCACACAGTTAAATGGTTTCAAGTATTGCTACATAACACTAGTCATTCAATTCAACATCAGTCATTTGTTTGCACACAGTTACATGGTTAAATAGTTCTATTTTATGCATAGATGGAATCCTAACAGGTACTACCACTCTGGGTCAGAGTGGTCCTGGGAGTAATGGCAATAAAAGGGTACTTCATACTCCTTAGAGCTCTACTGCTGGAGTGTCAACATCAGATGGCTTAGTATCATATCTAGGACACCTGTTGTTTCTTACTCCTCTGCAGATTTGCAGTCACCATATTCTACAGCCTCAGCAGACAGTACTGTAAGCTTAGTTTAGTTGTGGTACCAGGCCAGAAGTATGGAACACCCAGTTAGAATCAAACTCCCTAACAACGGTCTATTAGTCTAGCTTGTTAACCATTCCACCACGTGAGGTTCCCAGAGACAGAATAAGTTGGAAGGAAAAAAAAATTAAAATATATATTCTAAAATTAACAGTGTATTTTAATTCAAAAGCATTTGAAGGTGATTTTTCTTTTTAGTCAAAGTAAAATTTTCAGTAATTCTAGATCGTGATTATATGACCAAATTCTGTGTTTCACTATTTCTATTTGTGTGAGTCTGAAGTGAAACGAAGAGTTTTTAAGTGTAATGAATTGGAGGCTTATAAATTTTAAGAATAAAGAATAAAGTTAAGGGTGGTTGGTTGTGTTTTATGGAATAGCAACATTTGTAGGTTATTTAATGCCAAATCCTATATATATGTATATTATTTTTACACAAGTAGTTTGTAGGTAACATTTTAAAGAAACCAGAGCTAATTTATTTGCACACAGTAAAATAGTTTCAAGTATTCCAATCTGGCACAAATAAATGGTTTCAAGTATTTCTATGTACGTAATACAATTTAACCTCAGTAATTTGTTTTCACACAGTTAAATGGCTATATATATATATATATATATATATATATATATATACAAATTTCCTTAAACATAATAGACATTTTATGTCTACATATTTTCTTCTGGATCCGTTCAAATTCCCATATTACTTTTATCGTATTTGGGGGGAATTGGTTTATGTATTGTCCTCCCCTGATGATGGCCCAAAGTTGGCCAGAAAGTACTAGGGATACATACAACTATGGACAATACATAAATCAATTCCCCCCGAATACGATAAAAGTAATATGGGAATTTGAACAGACCCAGAAGAAAATATGGAGACATAAAATGTCTATTATGTTTAATAAAATTTGTATCAACGAAGAAATGCTGACAATATATATATATATATATATATATATATATATATATATATATATATATATATATCTGATTTGTAAGTTTGCAGGTAATTTTATTTCCTAAAAAGTTAGAGCTAATTTGTTTGCACACAATTAAGTATTGCTATTGTTTGCAGGCAGTTAAATGGTATCAAGTATTGCAATTTAACACTAATAATTCCATTCAACACTATTCATTCATTAATTTGCACACAGTTAAATTGTTCCAAGTATTGATATGTAATACTAATAATTCAATTTTTAATGGTTTTAAGTATTCCAATCTTAAACTAATAATTCTATTTAATATCATTTATTTACACACAGTTAAATTGTTACATGTATTCCTATGTGACACCCAGTTAGAATCAAACTCCCTAACAACGGTCTATTAATCTAGCTTGTTAACCATTCCACCATGTGAGGTTCCCATTGACAGAATAAGTTGGAAGGAAAGAAAAATCAAAATATATATTTTAAAATTAACATTCAATTTAACATCAGTCATTTGTTTGCATCCAGTCAAGTGGTTCAACAGTTCTATTTGACCAAAGATGTGAACCTAACAGGTACTACCACTCCGGGACAGAGTGAATCTGTGAGTAATAGTAATGAAGGGGGTACTCCATATTCCCCAAAGTTCCAGGAGTGGAGCTCCACTATTAGATGGTCAGTGTCATATGCAGGACACTGGTTGTGAGGGGTCTTATTCCTCTGCAGAAATGCAGTTGGTGTATTCTACAGCCACAGCTAACTGGGCTTACAAAATAAAGTGACTTCAGGACATTACATAAAATAGTAAGAAAATCAATCAGCTGTATATATAGAAGATTAAGAAGATTGAAATTTGGAGCAATCACATTCATGAGAAGGTTATCAAATACCCAAAAACCAAAAGATAAGATGTTTCTGAAAGAAGCTGCAATCCTATAACAAAAATTAAAATCACATGATATCAAAATGCAATAGAGATGTTATATATGATGTAAAATTACCCAATGGGTGAACATCTGTGGTGTAATAGTTAATGAGTTAGAGAGTTTAATTCTTATTAAGTGCTCCATATTTTTGACCATGTGCCACAATTAATTCAAGCTTACTAAATAACTACTGAATATTAGTGATTTTAAAGTCAAGTCAAACAAAAAGCATCAGATCACCAAAATTAAGCAGAAATACGTAGTGCCTTCAATAAGTTTCCAGACTTTTTCGTACAGGCATTTAAAATTATCATAGACTCCTGAAAATTCACTATATTATTGTCATACATCTTATGAGATGACAGACCAATTTTTAGGATTTCAGGTTCAAATGAACTGCTACAGCAGCGATTGGAATACATCCTACTAAAGCCTGATTATCTCAGATGGTGAATTTCAAAAATGCAATCTGACACTTTAGAAGAATGATATGCAATAAAATTGTGTTTTAAATTTGGAAAAAATACCACAGAAATGTATGGAATGCTTCAGATTGCTTTTCAACCATCTTGCATGAATCGAGCATCAGTTTTTGAGTGGCATAAGAGATTCAAGGAAGGCAGGAAGTCTGTGAGGGATAATGAGGTGTGGGAGGAGTAAGGAAGTCAATACACCAGAGTATATTGGCCAAAGGGTTAGGGTTAGGGTTACGATGTTGAGGTTTTAAGGGAGTTCAGGAAGAGATTCTGTCAGAAGAGGCCAGCACTCTTCAAATTGGGTCAGTGGCATTTCCAGCAGGATAATGCACCAGTCCACAACTCCATCCTTGTCACAGACTATTTGACCAAGATGGGCATCAAGACAGTTCCTCAGCCTCCCTAATGTCCAGACCTTGCTCCTTGTGACTTTTGCTTATTCCCTAAGCTCAAAGGCTGTCGTTATGAAACAATTGAGGGGATGAAAGAGGCTGTGAAGAAGGTCATTGACACGCTCACACAAGAGGACTTCCATGTGGCCTTCCAGAATTTGTTGGAATAGTACAACAAGTGCATTGCAGCTGGAGGAGATTACTTCGAAAGGGACTAGAGTTTTATGTATGTACTATCAATAAAAGTGCCCATACAAAAAAAGTCTGGAGACTTATTTAATGATCCTCATACATCTGTTCAGTGTCTTGTATGTATTTACCCAACTCCTCCACCATAAGTCATAAGCAACACAAGGTCAATTTTTAAATGGAGTACCACTAGTTTGAATTCAGAGTTTTTCATCTAGACTAATTGCTGTATCAAGGTCAAAGATCCCAGTCTGCTCAATAATTTACCCACAAGTGGGAAGAGAAGAGATGAATTCATGCCTTCCTAAAGGGTATTAGTGCAAAGTGAAGTGCAAACAATCTCGTTTAGGATTTGAACTTGAGTGACTGACTCCATGTCCTATGATGACTACCATTACATAAACATACCTCCTGTTCAGTTCTTAGTAAGCAACCTAAAACCTTTATGCTAGGCTAACCAAACCTCAGTAAATTACAACTACTTAATATCAGTGGGTAAGTAATTACTCAAAGTTTGTATTCCCCAGCGACATCATTAAGAGACTTTCTGTACAGTGAACTGGAAAAAGAAACAAAGAAATCCCTCAAAAGCAGATCTCAGGTCAGGTAAAATTATGTGGATTTCCCTTCCACACACCACCATCATTGGCAGAGGAAATAAAATTTTTTTTTTAAATTTGACATTTCATAACAGTTAAAATCTCTTCAAATTTAAAAAGTTTTTTTTTTTTTTTTTAACAATTCTGAAAAAGACTGATATAGTAGACATTAGAATTTGGTTTGATTTGGTTTATTTGTTTAATGGAATATTAACTCCTAATGGGTTATTTAATGCCAAAATTTAATTCATTTGTAAATGTTTGATTATAATCATAACTATATTTTCAATGTTCCATTGCACTTATGTTTCTTTAATCATTTGCATTTATTTGTACCTAATTATATAATATCAAGTATTCTTATTTAATACAAATAATTTGCACACAGTTTTATGGTTTCAAGTATTCCTATTTAATAGTAATAAGTTATAAACAATTTTATGGTTTTAAGTAAGTATTTCTATTTTATAATAATCATTTGTTTGCATACAGTTATATAGTTTCAAGTATTACAATTTAATTGTAATAATTTTCAAAACAGATCCATGATCCATAGATGGGATCCTAAGAGCAACTTACACACTGGGTCAGAGTGAACCTCAGAGAATTGGCAGTGAAGATTTGTTGGTTGGGTTATAAGGCATATCAACCCTTGTAGGTTATATACTGTCAAATCCTATATATATATATATATATATATTAAATGCATATGATTTGTAAATGATTTGTCAGTAACATTATTTTTAAATGAACCAGAGCACATTTGTATGCACATAGTTGAATGATTTCGAGAATTGCTATCTAACACTTATAGTTTTATTTACACACAGTTAAATGGTTTCAAGTATTGCTATGTAACATGAACAATTCAATTTAACATCAGTCATTTATTTAGATTTAGGTTATTTGGTTAAATGGCATATCAACCCTTGATGGTTATTTAATATCATATCCTTTTCCTACGTATGTGTATATATGATTTGTAAGTAAATAGTTTATAGGTAATTTGATTTTTTAACAAGTCAAAGCTTATTTGTTTGCCATAATAAAATAGTTTCGAGTATTGCTATTTATTGTTTACAAAGAGTTAAAATGGTTTCAAGTATTGCTTACACAAATAGTTTTATTTGCACACAGTTAAATGCTTTCAAGTATTGCTATTAAATAGTAATAATTTCATTCAACATTATTCATTTCATTGCACACAGTTAAATGATTCCAAGTACTGCTATGTAATATCAATAATTTAATTTAACATCAGTCATTTGTTTGCACACAGTTAAACGGTTTCAAACATAGATCATTACATATTTCTATTTAACCCATAGATAGGACCCAAAAAGCCACTACCACTCCAGGTCAGAGTGGACCAGAGAGTAATGGCAATAAAGAGGTACTCCATATTCCCCAAAGCTTCAGGACCTGAGCCTCACCATCAGATGGTTCAGTGTCAAATCCAGGACACTAGTTGGAGAGGACTTACCTCTCTGCAGAGATGCAGTCAGCGTATTCAATAGCCCCAGCTAACTGGGCTGGCATTGAAGAAGTACTATGTACTTACCAGAGCTCCAGAACTGGAGCCTCACCACCAAATGCAGGTTAATGCCATACCCAGGATACTAAGAATTCAGGGAAGTTGTACCACTTTTTTGACTGATTAAAGAAACAAAGAACATCTAGTTTATTATTCTGTTTGTTTTTATGTGCAGCCACTGCATTTACCTCTTGGTTCTTCTGTTCTGAAATTAAAAAATTTTTCAAGTTTTTGTTAGTTCATTTCCCAAAATAAAGAAACTAATACACTGTTTTTTTTTTCCTGTGCCTGTTTTATTTTATGTTCCTTGAAAGAAAGTCCTTGTGTTATCTACAATTCAATTCTTTTGTGTGACAAGTTAGGGTAAGGTTAGGTACAATTGCCTGGTCTAGTCAACATGTCACTGAGTTTGAATGCTTGTGTGCTATTTAGATATTTCCAGGTTCAAGGATCTACTGAGAAAATTGTCTTTCCTTGAGCAAAGCTGGTGGTAAAAAGAAAGAACAGAAAAAAAGACAGAATATGGTCCATGATTGGAAATTAAGAAATCAGGGGTTAGGTGACCAACATCCTTTGCAGGATGAGAAAAATATAAATTTATATTCTTTATTTCTACTATTTTACTTATTCTATCTTTTAACTTTTATTCTATTTCTTATTTTACTATTATTTTTATACTACCAAAGATCCAGCACTGAAAAAGTTAAAGAAAGGGAAAAAAAAAGCTAATTCTTGAAAGAAAATCATTGCTCATGGTCTGTTATTTAATAGAAGTGGTCATTTTGCAGTTGATCCTACCAAACTTCTTTCAACTGCACTGAGATCAAGTGAAAGACAAGATTACTGTACAAGCAAGTGAAAGGCAGAACAGAGGATCAAACAACTGTTTACATAGTGTGCAACTGAAGAAATGTGATTACCACATTAGGTGATCATCATCTTATCAAGTGAAATAAGCACTGCCAGGATCAACAGGATATGAATGGATGGTAAATAGCGATTAAAGGTGACTCTCATGTGTGGGCTCAACCACAAAAGAGATGATGATAACATGTGAACATTGGCATTTTATGCTTCAGGAAGTCAGCTAAGCTAGGTTTGATAAGACTTAAATAAAGAGGAAGGTGAGAGGAAGGGAAATAAAATTAAAAGGAAAGAAATAAAGAGAGAGAGAAAATGGAAGAAAGAAGGGAAAATGAAGAAAGGAGAGTTACTTTGAAGTATTTACTCAACCTCTTGACCATGGGCAAGACGTGACACAAGGTCAATTTTTAAGCAGAGAAAAGCTGGTTTGAAATCAGAGTTTTCCTTCTTACAAAATGGTTGTCTAACCAAGACAAAAGAACGCAGTGAGTCCAATTATTTACTCACAGTTGGAGGAAGAACAAATAGATTCATGTGACTATGTAGTAGGCTTACCCTGCAACTAAGATAATTCTGTTTTTTGCCATTAGTCAATGTTTGAGCCTAAATAAATTCCAGAATTTTAAAAGCTGATTTTCTAAATAAAAGAAAGACATTAATTTAGCATAAAAAATTGATGAAGAAATTCAATTTTACAAGAAAAAAAATTACCAAAAAAATTATAAGAATGATAAGTGGTTTTCTCTAAGTGTTTTTTTTTTATAGGTAACTCTATACTTCAGGCCTTATGTCAAGCTAAGCTAAGTTTAATAAAGGATTAAGTTTATCAAAAATGTGAAATTTTTTTTTTTTAATCCTAACAAGTAAAATCTGTATTGCCTTCTTTAAAAAAAGAAAAAAAAAAGAAGCTTCCTTGTTATTCTCAATTTTAAAGAATGGAATATCTTTGGGTACTGTGCATTTCTTGTGTAATTTAGATGATGTATCCATTATTGATTTCTTTCAAAAATCATTCTGATTGGTAGGATTTTATGTATAATGAAGTTGGACAACAATCACTTACCTTAAGGCAATTTTTTAAAGATGCATTTCCATTTCATGCAAAGTAATATTTCAAGTGACAAATATATTTATATTTCAAATCTTAGTAATTTTCTATTTAAAAATTAAGCTTAAAGAATAAGGTAATATCATATAGAAACAGTGAAATAATGATTTTGAGCCCTAAATTACTTTTAAGTCGTTTTTTTTCTCTCTCTGAATTTCTGAGATGGTGAACTAATATACATGAATCTATTTGGAATAATATTTGAATAGATCAATGTATAATAAGACAAAAAATGTGTTTTTTTTTTCTTTATTTTAATCACAGAGTTCATTGAGTACTCCTTTCTCTGTTCAGTATCTTTTTCTGATGTGGTGCAGGTTCAGACATATTTTTATTACTTGCATTGAAACTTATTAGAATCTGGCATGTAAAAACAGATTAGACTCAACATAAATCCTTTGCCAATCATCACTGCTTTAAAAAAATGTAACTTCAGCTTTACTAAATGCTTTATATATTCTACAATCATTTCTACTGTTTTTGTTCTAAGTTTAAAGTCATACAATAGACAAGTTCTCACAATCCACCTGGTAGGCCATATTGATTTCACTTATTACTATTGTAACTATCTACTTCTGGAAATTAATTGGTATGTGTGGGTTTCATGTTGCTGTAAATTTTTCCAGCCCATTGGTTAGAGCGTTTGCCAATGGCCTGGGAGACCAGGGTTCAATCCCTGGTTGAATCACACCAAAGACTCAAAAAATGGTACTTGATACCTCCTTGTTTAACACTCAGCATTATAAGGTATGTATAAAGGGTAAAGTGGAGCAATCCAGGGAAAAAAGTAACACCCTACCCTACACCTTGGTGTAGTAGCTATTGAAAAGGTAGCCTTCAGGTCGCCCTCAACAACGGTTGCCAATTTATTATTATTAGATCAAGTGACCAAATGTTCTTTGTTCCAACACCGCATTATTGTTTCCTTCTCCCAGATGTAAGACTAAGTACAAGTTGGTAAATTCCTTAGATACTTTTCAATATCATAGTAATTAATTGCTAGTGGCACATAAATCCAGAGTCGACAGAACTTGTAATGGTTTTTCCTTGAAGCAAGAATGCAATTAATTTTCTTTAATTACCTGATAAATCTGGACACAAAGAAAATTTATTCCTAACTATAATTATTTTATAATCACTTGACTGTGTTTTGTTTATTTTCCTTTTCTTTCACAAATAGGTTTATGATGATTACAAAATTGAAATATTAGTGTTCACAGGATTAGAAGATTTTGAATTAAAAATTGCATCATTCTTTAATTCTAAGATAAAAAATAAACAATTACTGAAAACTATATCATAAACTGTATAAATCTTACATATTTATTCATCAGGTTTGAATTAAATTGGGTCTAGAGTGAATCTCTTAGATGTTGGTTTTCAATGCATTTCTATTGTAAAATAATTTGCAATGCATTTTTATCTTTTAATCATCTGTAATACATTTCTCAAATAAAACATTGCAATCGATAATCTGTATACAAATAATACCTCTATTATGTCTGTAATACTAGCTGTATACAATTCTATACTAATTTGAAATGTAATTCTATAATAAAATACAACAGCAAAACATTAATTATGTATATAATAGCACTATTCAGTTAGGCTTTCATTAAATCTAGACTAATGTCAGTCTCTTATTTCTTGATCTTAATACATTTCTATAATAAAATGATTTACAATGCATTTCTATAGTAAAATAACTAGCAAAGCCTTTTCATCTTTTAATCATTTGTAATGTACAGTATCACTAACAAATATGTCCAACTCAAACAGCAAAATACAAAACTCAAGTCAAAAATAAAAATTTCATAAATATACATAAGTAGTATACTTATTTTTGGAATGCTATATATTCATATTTTTGGTTACAGAGTTTCAATATGCTAGTGTTAGATAATAAATAATATTTAATAATATCTGTTTTGATTGTATAATGCTCAATGAGAAATGATATTTTTGGTATTATGGTTCAGAAGAATATTATCTTTTTATAATAAATGCTAGGAGTATTCTTATTTATGGGCAATACTGTATTTCTATAGTAAAACTCTATGATGAAATAAGCCATATATTTATAATAGCTGAATTATATCACTGATTCTTACATTACTTCCTGAACATTGACAATTCCTTTCTTCCTTATTTATGAGGCATTTCTATCATTAAACAGTACTACAAAATAATGAGTACTCTGAAAAAAATTTAGGTAATAATGCTTGCATTAATCCCTGACTATTGACACTCCCTTTTTTCTTGATTTTAAATGGGAAGCATAAAAATCAGGATGGTTAAAACAAAACTGAGATTAAAAAATTGCAAAATTTGATGCTAAATAATTTTTTCCACCAACAGCCAGAATAATTTATTTTGTTATAACAGAAAATGATTACGTTGAAGGGTGATTTAAAATATTAAAAAGTGCTTTTTTATAGTGAGTTCAAATTAGTAAAATCAGTACAGTGCTTTTTTATAGTGAGTTCAAATTAGTAAAATCAGTACAGTGCTTTTTTATAGTGAGTTCAAATTAGTAAAATCAGTACAGTGCCTTTTTATAGTATGTTCAAATGAAGTCATTATCAAAATACAACTGTGATTATAACTTCATTTTCTGCACCCAATCATCAGAATACATTACATTTTTTGTGCAGTTGTTAAAGAAATTCTTTTTGGAAACACTCCAACTGAATATGAGCAATTTGCAAATAGATCTATTTGACCCATAGACAGGACCCTAACAAGCACTAAAATTCTATGGATCTGGGAGTAATGCCAATGAAAAGGTACTCTACATTTCCCAGATCTTCACAACAGGAGCCTCACTATCAAATACAGTCTAGTATCATACCTAGCGAAAGTCTTGTTTGCCGTTGGAGGAAATAAACTTTGGAGTCACCGTGAGTTTCGTGTGTCTGGTGGTTTTGGGGAGAGGCGTGCGTGTCTCCATTAATGTTGCCCAGAGATGAAACGAGAGCTAGGTGCCGGGGGCGGGATTAGGCATCGCATCGACATAGCCAATTTTGGGGGTGACATAAAGTTGTTGGCGTATTGAGTGTATCTAATTCTTATACAACTGGGATTCCTTGGTCTAAGAGAAAATAGACGCAAGGAATCCATAAATTAGATAGGTTCCCTCATGTGTCCATGCTGCCGCTGCTATTGAAGAACCGCCAGTAAGACGCCTGCACTGGATGGCGTTGTTCAGCCAAAGAGACTGTGTTTGGCAGCTTACCCAATTTCAGCTGCTCAGAAAGGAGATCTGGGCTGAATAGGATAAGTCATCCTGATTGGGTGAAATTATGCGTCGAATTCAGTTGCGTGCCAAACCAAAATACGAAATTTTCTTCTGCTACATATACTACTTCTATATATATTATGTTATGAAAGATCAAATGGTCTTGTATGTGTAAATGAGCTTATTTTATCTTTCTGGGTGAATTATACTAATATTGGAAAGCTTGAGCTACCGAAACTGTGTTATCACCCTGGTTGGTGGCTGATGCGGCTAGGGTATCACACGTGCTTTCACACGTTGTATGATGAAAAAAAAAAATTTCCCTCCATTTTGTTCAATGTTAGTATATTATGGATATACTAATGCTAGTATTAATCCTAGGTGAGTAGAGATTCCATCACATATCTTCCCTACCACCAAGCTTTCCAATATTAGTATAATTCACCCAGAATTTCTGCAGTGAAATAATTTCCAATAAATTTCTACTATATGTATTTTTTGTATTTTCTTTATCACTCTACATGCAATATTTGACTGTATAAAAGTTCTAATATATTTGTTTAATAGATAATTGTAAAGCATTTCAATAATAGAATAATTTTCATTGAATTTCTATATATACTTATAGTATTTGCTGTGTCATGGCAATCATGAAAAGTGAATGAATGTTTTGAAGAGCCAAATTTTACAATTGCTTTAATTAAGAAATGTCAAGTGTTTGATAAACATATAAAGTAATAAATAACATTTCAGAAAATTGTTAAATGACAAAAGGGAAAAAGAAAAAGTCAAGTAATGGATTTAAGAATTGTTGTCATTTTGTTTACTTGTTCCAAGCACAGATAAGTGGGCAGACACATGAATATATATATATATATATAAAATAATAGTTCCTTTTATTAGAGTGTGATACTACCCCCATGAACAGTAAGCAAAATAAT
This sequence comes from Sepioteuthis lessoniana, assembly GCA_963585895.1. Taxonomy (NCBI): domain Eukaryota; kingdom Metazoa; phylum Mollusca; class Cephalopoda; order Myopsida; family Loliginidae; genus Sepioteuthis; species Sepioteuthis lessoniana. The sequence continues at coordinate 12,280,933 of OY757911.1, forward strand.
AAGTGCAAGAAATACCTTTAAGCTTGTCAGGTATTTAGGTCAGATGTGTTAATTTCTATCAATTGCAAAGAAAATAGTTGAATTATTGAACAGCATTTTAAAAAGACAGCACAAAAAATGAATTACATGAAATGGAAAAAATACTCTGCAACCATATATATATATATATATATATATATATGTGTGTGTGTGTGTGTGTGTATTGCAATCCAAAAATAAACGTAAATTCACCTAATAAATTTATGTAATTTTATTTTTGATTAGAGTGTTTCAAGCTTGTAGAGTTTGGTAAAAAATAATACCTAATGATATTTCTTAATAATCTAATAATCACAAGAATTTGAAAAATCTTATCTTTGGTCTAAAAGAAAATTAACGTTATATATATATATATATATATATACATTGTATTTCCAAGTATATAATACACACCTATAATTTATCAAAGGATATGTTAAAAAAAACTAAAATTCTTACAATTTCCATGACCTTTGTAGATTTCTTGTCAATAGGGTTTTGGTCCAAGATTGTAGACAGTTAAAATATTCTCCCACTGGACAACTGAATAAAAATATGAAACTAATCTTATAAAACCAATGTGTTTGTACTCATAGCTAACTTGCTTTTCAAAGCATTAAATGTCTATGCCTCTATCACTCATAGAACTTTGTGACCTATGCTTTTGGATGATATTTGAATTACTTGGTACATTATTTCTTTGATGTTATGACCCATAACTTGTTTGACTAGCCCCCAACCTATATCATTGTCAAAGTACTACATGTCTATGCATCTGTCACTAATAGAATTTTGTGACCTGAATATGCTTCATAACGATACTCAAATTACCTGGTACATTGTTTAAAACCAATTTGTAAGTTAACAGTGCAGCCGAGGGTATTGTAGTCATGTGCAGTGATGACATTCAATAGTAAAGTGTAAAATGTTTGGCTTCTAATTTACCACTGATTAACTGATTATTATGGTAATTACAATAAACAATGTACCTGTTAGATATTTACAACTCAAATACAAAGTATCAATAATATGGCACCATAATTCCTTCTAAAACATGTGACTATCAATTAGCAAGTAGTAATGATATAACAGTTCATATTTATTTTACATAACTGATGAGATCCAGTTTGTAGGTAAATGGTGTAAGCAAGTCTTTTCCTTACTGTAGACATTGTACTTTTAATACATTCCACTTTAAGCTCAAGAATTTTAGTGCTCTGCCTCCAAACAGCAACAATAGCCATCTTCTATCTACAGCATCAATTTATTGTAATAAACTTACAGTTTTGATGTAGTTTTTATTCTCATGTTTCATCCATTTTTTTTGACATTATTTTGATTTGTAAGCATAATTCAATCATTTATAATCATATGATGGGGCTACAGTGACAAAAAGGGGTGTCTAGTTATGAGCCTTGTACCAGTAACTTGTATCCCCAGGACTATCCAAACATAACCATTAGAAGGTAAGATACAGGATATTCTTTAGCGGATTTTCTTTTTAAAGCATATCTTACATGGTGGAAAATACAGTATGTATTAGTCTATCAGTATTGAAGTATATATCATACACACACAGAGGAATCTGGAGCAAATCACTCTCACATAATTAACACCTAGGCATTATATATATATATATATGTGTGTGCGTGTGTGAGGAGCACTGAAAATTTTAGACTGAATAAAAAAAGGGAATGATTTTTTTCATAAAATTTTTCTGATTATTTTAGTAAGGGTAAAAGAAATTTGTGTATCAATGTGTCAAGTATATTGAACTGCCATATGAATATATCTAATTGGATATATATATTTTGTTGCTCTAAGTCATTTCTTTCTTGGTTGGGTCTATCAATTTTCAGAATGATGGTGTTTATATTAAACAAACAGACAATTTACTTTCCATCATTTAGTTTTGAGAGTTAAAAAAAATGGGAACGGGAAGTAAATTTAATGTTTTGACCTTCTAAATAGTAAATTTATGAAAAATGTTTTTTAGTAAAATTGAATTGTTAAAAAAGGAAAATGTTTTTTGGTATCCTTCTCAAATCTTATTCAGAATCTTTCAAGGAGACTGGAAAGGTTGATGCACATTGTTATTTGGAAGATCTAAGTTAATCTGGATCCCCACTCATACAGATCAAAATCCTTAATAACCCCCGCAATATTAGACAATAACAAACAGATTTTTATATTTGTTTAAATACCTACAAACAGTACCTTTAATTGGACACTGTTCATAATGGCTATAAAGATACCTAGCAGGGTGAATGGGAAGCTTCATATATATAAGTTGGCAACCGTAGTCAAGGGCCACCCAAAGGCTCTCTTTTCATTAGCTACTACACTGAGGTGTAGGGGAGGGCACTACTCCTTATCTTGGATTGCTCACTTTACCCTTGATCCCTACCTTATAATGTTGAGTGTTAAAGAGGTATCAAGTACCATTTGTTGAGCCTTTGGTATGACTTGACCAAATATTGAACCCTGGGCACCTGGGCCATTGGTGAACACTAGATACAATAACTTACACATGTCTTACATGTATATTTCTCAGTCTCTCTTTCACAAATATATATATATATATATATACACACACACACACACACACACAGAGGCAGTTACTAACACAATTCCTATATGTAGTAAAGTGGGGCCGAGGGGTCCAAACCTACCTGAAGTTAAACACCCTCGATGTTTGATTTGTTCTGTCACAGTCACCATTTTCAATTCTGTCACTGTGCATGAGTGGAACAAGCTCTTTTAAGACCATGCATGAGCAAATAGCTCAATAAAAAAGCAAGTCATATGAATGGAGGACACTGCAAATTTTGAAGTGAGATGAGTAAGATGGTAGATTTGTTGGTGAAGTCAGTAGCTACAACTTTTAATATATATAGTGGAACATTATGCAGGGAAAACTAATATTATTGGATATTATTTATTATTAAACTCTAGAGTATTGAAACTCTGTAAGCAAAAATAGAATTGCACATACATTTATAAAAAGTGTAATTATTTTATCATTATTAGACCGCAATATATTCATATTTTTATTACAGAATTAGGATGCTATATATAAGTCCAAAGTTATTAAGTGCAAATTTACCCTTTTGGTTTGGTTTGTTTTTTTGTTTAATGGTATATCAACCTTTGTAGGTTATTTAATGCCAAAGCCATTCTCCAAGAAGAATAGTAATGGTACTATTTAACCCATAGATGGGAAGATATGAGGGTTCATACCTTTCCCAAGGGTATTTGCTTGAAAGTGAATGTAATAGCGCAACTGGAGTATGAACTTGCTTACTATGATTCCACAGTCCATTGCTTTAACCATTTCACCACGAGGAGGATACCCCCCCAAAATTTACCCTTTTGGTAGAAATGAAAATGCATATAGAATAAACGTAAGCGTTGATGTGCTTCTTATTTTTCCCAGTTTGTGTCTGTGATTATTTTTATATATGTCTATGAATTAATGTAGGTTTAAAATTTAGTTTGTTGTTGGCATCAACTCATTGTTTGATCCAGGTAAAGTACCTGTCTCAGTCGCCATGAGAATCTTTGATGTTAAACCCTCAATGACTATTTCAGTAGAATATGTAGAACTTAGATGGAGCTAGATCTTTTAAGCCCAATGTAAATGCTTTTATTATTAAATTTGTTTCATTTAAGATTATAATCAACAGAAAAAACATGTTTTTCCAATCAAAATTTTCCTGTTAAGTTCAAATATAATATGGAGAGTTTTTTTTAAAGATTATTTTTATTATTTCAATCATAAATCTATTTGAGTTATCTTTTAGAAAGATCTCATTTGTTTTTTAGGATTGATTTTCATGGGCCTGAAATTTATTTTTCTTCTTCATGTAAAATTATGAATACTGTCAGTAAAATTGATCTCAATCAACATTTTAAGGTATGAAAATAAAACTCAACTATAAAAATTAGCAAATTAAAATAATCATTAATGTGGGTTTGAATGTGGATGCCGAGTCCACCCAAAGTCAAGAACTTGTTTAGAGAAAATTTTTATTGCTTCAAAATAGATAGACTTGAGAGAATAGTTCTTCAGACATAGCCCCAAAAGCCCTGCCCCCAGAGTTGTTACTGATATATATCAATATTGATGATGCATTTTGCTTTACTTATAAATTAAGAGTGCTCAAAATCATTGATAGAGTATATATATTTAAGTTACCATTTTTTAGACAGAGTCAACAGTGCTTAGTAACTTTAGTATTTTACCTATATGTTAAAGACTAGAAACTGACAATTACCAAGCATCATGGGCTATGTCTATGCTATCCTATCTTATATATATATATATATATATATATATATGTATAAATCTAAATCCATTCAAGTAAGACAAACAAGACATACAGGACACCGCTGGAGATGCAAGGACAAACTCATAAGCGATATTCTTCTATGGACCCCTACACATGGCCGCATCAATATTTTCTGACCAGCAAGAATTTATGTACATCACCACTGTGTAGACATAGGATGTAGTTTGGAAAACCTGCTGGGAGTGATGGGACAGATGGCAAAAGAGAGAGTCAGGGAAACCTGTGCTAGCAACTTGATAATGATGTATGTATATATTAGAGAGAGAGAGAGAGAGATAAACCTATATATATAGATAACTTGTATGAGTTACAATACATTAAAATAGTAATGTTCATTTATGAATCAATAGAATAATGTAGTAGTCATGAACAGAAAGAATTGGTAAAAAAAAATGTATGCCTGCCTTTTTGTTAATATCATTGTTCATTTGCTCTTCTACCATCTGTTAAATGAGACAGGTTTCTTACTTGGTTGGATTTAGACTCACACTGGGAAACCATAAATGAAAATAATGATCCAGATGCTGAATTGGAATTATGATGTCAGTAAAGAACCTGTATATTTTCAGAAGGTAAGGAAACATTCAAGTTACTAAACAAACAAAACAATCTGTACTTATAGATAACTACAGCATGGTACTATTAAAGTAAAATCAGAAAAAGTAACAACATTCTATATCAGTTTTTCCCAACATGAGTGAAGGGATTTTATGGAATTTTAGGGTTTTAGATTAGAATTAAAGGTACAGATTGCCAGGTTCAAACTGTTTGTGTATTGATCTTTCAACAAATTACATTTTTACAATTTACATTTTGAGTCTGACAATTTCTTTTTGTGGTGAAAATAAAGTGATAACACTTAATCATGCATGTACCTAAAAAAAACTAATAAGGTTTATAATATAAATTAATAAGGATCTGACTACATATGAAACTTCTGAAATCTGGTGAAAAATATACATGGGCAAAAATGCTTAAGAACCACTGTAATTGTTTTTTTTAACGATAAATTAAATATTTTGCAAGATGACAGGTGGGTTGAATTATTTGTTGATTAAACAGAGAATTTTGTAATTGACTTAAAAAATTGCTTGAGAATGTTTCAACCATCAATCTTTATGGCCTGTCTTAAAAATTAGGAAAAAAGATATTCTTAATGAAAATTAAAGCATGTGTTACTAACATACAAAATAGGCCAATCATATATACGATGTAAAGGATATATAAATATATTTCTGTATAATTAAGATGTATAAATTAAGTACACAATATAATGGTTATTATCACTGGAAAGAGAATCAGTGACCTGAGTTTAAACCCTGGATGGGGCTCTTTGCATTTCACTTCATGCTAATACCCTTGGGAAAGACATTGGTTGGCTGGTTGTTTTGGTTTTATAGCATATCAACCCTTGTAGGTTATTTAATGCCAAATCCATTTTTATACAAATGAACAGTTCTATTTCAAACAATTCAGTTTAGCATGTGTACAGTTGGGAAAGGCATAAATCTATCTGTTCTCTTCCCAGCTATGGATAAAATTGTTGAGCAGACTGTTCTTTAGCCTGGCTAAGCAACCAGTCTAGGAGAAGTAAAACTCTGAATTCAAATCAGCTTTACTCATCTTAAAAAGTGATCGAGTGTTACATCCTGCTCATGGTGGAGGGATTGGGTAAATGCACATATAAATTAGATTGTTCTTGTTTTATTCTTAAAATTTAAAAGTGAATCATGCCACTTGTATTGGTGTTAGAAATAACATATTTTAGATTCATCATTGTTTGTTTTTACTCAGTTAAAGAAATAAAAAGTTGATGAATTTCAAATTGAATAAATTGTGTAGTGGTATCCAAAGAATTTTATACACCTACTATATTTGAGGACATATAAGATTTCTTTGTTAGCTCTGAAAAATGTCTAATAGTTATCATTTGGGTCTAATATACAAAGTTCAGATATCTGGTTGACTAATATTTACCTAAACATTTAAAATTACCAGTACTTGTATCTAGTCTAACTTTAATATTCTGATATCGAATGTAAATACAAGAGGGTGTCATACTTCACCATATATAATAGGTTTTTTTACATAATCATAGAAAAAGTAACAAATTTGGGATACTTAATTCTTGCCTATTTTAAAACTAATCAAAAGAAAAAGAATACTGATTACCATATTTGACAGTTTATAAGATGTACCTCAGTTTGGGCAGTTATTAAAAAAAAAACGGTTTTAAGCAACAAATGTCAGGTGAAAAGTTTTTACTAGAAATTTATAGCCCTCCCCACTATCAGGTCATTTTTAAAATTTCATATATAGTCAGATCCTTATTAATCTATATTTAAAAACCTTAATAAGTTTTTTTAGGTACATGCATGGTTAAGGGTTATCACTTTATTTTCTTTGTGACTGGTATTATCTTATATGGAGTATTAGTAAGTACTACAGATATACATTGTTACATTAAAAAACAGTTGCTGTAGAAGTGATCGTCATCTTGTTTACATTTGCAGAGATATTTGTGGTCTAATTTAAGAACCACAACAGCCCAAAACTCCACTAGCCAGAAACACAAAGCTGACCCTTGACTTTACAAGATGCAGAGTGATTTTTTGGGACATTTTTTGGAAAAAAATGCATCTTATAAGCTACCAAATGCAATATCTCTTTCTTCAGAAATGTTTTAGGTATATTTGGGGAGATATTAAAAAAAAAAAAAAATAATGACAAAAAGGAAAAATAACCTAAGGATGAAAAATGGGTTCACCTTGATATAGTTTTTCTATAAAGCAAGTCATGGCTATTTCAGCTGAGTACAAAGAAAAGAGTGAGTGTGAGTGATCAGTTAAGTTATTCTTTCAGAGCACACAAAAGTTTCTGACCTCATTACATGAACTGAATATTAGATGGATTTTATGACCAGGCAGGGGTGCACAATAGCAAAATACAGGCGATACAATAAGACTTTGTATAACTAGTCTAGTGAGCAGATATTTTTTTTGGTTATTTTTTCCAGGAAAAACTATTATTTTCACACTTCAACAAGAATATGTTAATGATTTTCCAGGATGAAAACTTTTGTTAGGTAAAAAAAGCTATTACACAGATAAGAAATTTAGTTTTTATGTAGCGCTAGAATATTGAATAATTTCTTGTATCAATATAAACATGTTTTCATGAAATTATTTTTACACTTTTTAAAAAATTGTAGTCTGTTTATAGCCTATTTACAAATTGATTGTTCAGTAACTTCTTTGCAAAAAATTGACTTTGTTGGATCTTATTTTTAGCCCACACAGAGTACCTGAGTAAACCATTACTATTAAGCATAATTCAATACTTGTGCCATAACCAATTTAGAAAATAATTATATAAAGTAAATTTTGGAGTCAAAAGATGAATAATATTATGAAATACAAATTTTGTTCCTGAATAGTATATCTTATTTTTTAATAGTTTATGTTGTAAATTTCATTTTTTTCTCTTTTTCTTTTTCCCTTTCTCTTGGGGGGTGTGTGTGTGGTAGCATTAGGTGTTTTAGGCTTTTTCTTTTTCTTCTAAACTACTGTTAGGGCTTTCTTTGCGAATTTTTAAATTATTCGATAGAAGACATTCAAAAACATTCTGCCTTGTTCGCTGACATGTGGAAAGACTAACATCAATTTGGCTTTATAGTAGAGTAAGCGTGTCTTTACATTTAAAACGCATAGTTTAAGCATTATTTCACAAACAAAATACAGCATAACATTTTGTAAAATTTAGCATTTTAAATTGATAGGACTTAAAGACATACTGACCAATATTGATATATTTCTTCCAGTTGGCTCCTGAGTTCAAATGCTACTTCCTCGTTTTGACTTTTATTTACTACTGAAATTTTAGGTAGCTTTGGAGGCGGTCTACTGGGGGGGGGATTCATTTCATTTTTTTTTTAATGCTACCACAGCCCCCCCCAAGAGAAAGGGAAAAAGAAAAAGAGAAAAAAAAAAATGAAATGAATTCCCCCCCCCCAGTAGACCGCCTCCAAAGCTACCTAAAATTTCAGTAGTAAATAAAAGTCAAAACGAGGAAGTAGCATTTGAACTCAGGAGCCAACTGGAAGAAATATATCAATATTGGTCAGTATGTCTTTAAGTCCTATCAATTTAAAATGCTAAATTTTACAAAATGTTATGCTGTATTTTGTTTGTGAAATAATGCTTAAACTATGCGTTTTAAATGTAAAGACACGCTTACTCTACTATAAAGCCAAATTGATGTTAGTCTTTCCACATGTCAGCGAACAAGGCAGAATGTTTTTGAATGTCTTCTATCGAATAATTTAAAAATTCGTAAAGAAAGCCCTAACAGTAGTTTAGAAGAAAAAGAAAAAGCCTAAAACACCTAATGCTACCACAGGCCCCCACCCCAGGAAAAAAAAAAAAAAAAATTTTTAAGCTCTATAATTCCTGAAGCCTGCTAGGTTCCCAACTGTAGTAAAAAAAAAAAAAAAAATGAAAAACCTAGGAAAAGTCCCAATACAGCAAAAAAAAAAAGCACAAGTACCTTAATGTTGGACTTTAACTAAGTTAAAACTTAAACCAAAATTACCCTCCCTTTTTTTTTTTTTTTTTTTTTTTTTTGCGTACACATGGGAAGCAGCATGATGTACGTAAAGGTATTTGAATAAACCCATGGACGACCAAACTCAATACCTAAACGGGTCCTGGACGTAAGTTTGACGACTTTACGCTCAGGATCGTTAGTTCGATCGGGGAACTACTGCTGCTCCTCTATAAGAGTGGCTTCTATAGAAGAGAATAAAACAGCCATCGAAAGATAACCATGACCCACACTCAAACCACTTACACAAACCGCATCGCTCTTCGCGCGGGTAAAAAAGGGGCGCGTCCTGCTGAGGTTGGAGCCCTGGCCTCGGTGTTCGAAAAATCAGCTACAGAGCTCAAACAACCAAAACTACTAAAATGCAAGCAAACACTACAAATAGCCACATTTAACGTAAGAACCTTAAATAGAATAGGACAACTCCCAGAGCTAATCGCATCGGCCGAAGAACATAAGATAGACATAATATGCATACAAGAACACAGATACACGCACACCGAAGATATCAAATATCACGAAACTGGCAATGGCTGGTCGCACGTATCCGCATGGAAAAACTCTGTCAACGCCGCAGTAGGAGGGGTAGGATTACTTATAGGACCTCGAGCATTAAAAACGCTTAATAGCGTTGAGAAAATACAACCTAGAATGATGGCAGCTACATTTAACGGAAACCCCAGAGCAACAATCATCTCATGCTACAGCCCCACTAATGTTAGTGAAGAAAATGAACTAGTCACCTTCTACGATGAGTTATCCTCATTAGTGCGTAGCATCCCGAAACACAACATGTTAGTCATTGGCGGAGACATGAATGCCCAAATCGGGAAAAACGGAAACAACAAATACAGCCTCCACAACACGTCAAATAGGAATGGGCAACATCTAACAGATTTCATGATAGAAAATAGATTAGCATGCCTCAATACAAACTACCAAAAAAGAGAGGGCAAACTATGGACATACTCGTACGCAAACAATACTAAAGCTCAGATAGACTACGTCCTTATAAACAAGAAATGGAAAAATAGTGCATTGAATTGCGAGGCATACTCCTCTTTTGAGGGTGTGTCCACCGATCACCGAATAGTCACGGCAAAAATACGGTTAAGCCTACGAAAAAACGCCAAACGAACAGCGACCACCAAACACTATGACTGGGCCCTATTAAACAACAGAGATATAAGAGATAAATACGTATTAGAATTAAGAAACAGATTCGAAACACTACAAGAAAAGACGGAAAAAAGTACACCAAACGACGAATATGAAAATTTCGTCAATGCACACCTTGAGGCAGCAGCAAAATACATTCCAACAAAAATTAAAACTAAATATAGAGTCCCATGGGAAACTGTAGCGGTGAGAGAAAAACATGCACTAGTGAAAACAGCCTCCAAAAACTATCGAAAAAAACCCAACAAACACAAATGCCTTAAAACTAAAAACGGCACAATATCAATTAGCAGGCATATATATAAAGGAACAGACAGAATACATTCAAAATCAGATAGATAAGATTAGAGACTCGGTGGAAGATAGACAATCTAGGATAGCCTGGCAAACAATAAACGAAGTGAGCAGAAGAAAGAACACAGCCAAAGCAAAACTGAAAGCAGCAAACCAACAAGAAAGAATAAAACTGTGGAAACAGCACTTCGAAAACTTACTTGGAAACCCACCAAAAATAACGCATGAACCAATCACCAGAATAATTAGCAAACAATTAGACATTAAACTAGGACCATTCACACAAGAAGAACTCGACTCGGTTCTCAGAAAAATTAAAAATAGGAAAGCAGCAGGGCTGGACGAAATTCCCCCGGAAGTATGGAAGACCAGACAATTCGACGACATACTGCTCCCCCACTGCAACGCAGTATACAATCAAAATCCGATAGATAGATGGATGAAGGGATGCATACTCCCCTTCCCTAAAAAGGGGGACCTCGGATTAGCCAAAAACTACCGAGGCATAACACTTACATCCATAGCTGCCAAAATCTACAATGCCCTACTACGAAACCGAATAGAACCCGAAATCGACAACATACTTAGAAAAAACCAAAATGGCTTCCGAAGAAATAGATCCACGACCTCACAAATATTAACCATCCGCAGAATCCTTGAAGGTGTACGGGCAAAGAACCTACAAGCGACATTAATATTTGTCGACTTTACCAAGGCTTTCGACTCCATTCACAGAGGAAAGATGGAACAAATCCTACTAGCGTACGGCATACCTAAAGAAACCGTAGCAGCAATAACGATTCTCTATAGAAACACTAAAGTAAAAATACGATCACTGGATGGAGACACAGAATACTTTGACATTGTAGCAGGAGTACTACAAGGGGACAGGCTGGCCCCGTACCTCTTTATCATTTGTCTAGACTACGTACTTAGAACATCGATTGACAAAATCAAAGAGAATGGCTTCGAACTGACGAAGAAAAGAAGCAGAAGATACCCCACAACAACAATTACCGACGCCGACTACGCCGATGACATAGCGATACTGGCAAATACACCTGACCAAGCCGAAACTCTTCTGCATAGTTTGGAACGAGCAGCAGCAAGCATAGGCCTCTATGTTAATGCACACAAAAGGGAATATATGTGCTATAACCAAACGGGGGACATCTCCACTCTAGAAGGAACCCCACTTAAACTAGTAGACAAATTCACGTACCTAGGAAGCAGCGTCGAATCAACCGAAAAGGATATCGAAACGAGGCTAACGAAAGCATGGACAGCTATCAATAGGCTATCGATTATATGGAAATCAGACCTAACCGATAAAATGAAACGCAGTTTCTTCCAGGCAGCGGTCACATCGATACTGCTATATGGATGCACTACATGGACGCTAACAAAACGGCTGGAGAAGAAACTAGATGGCAATTACACAAGAATGCTGCGTGCAATCCTGAACAAGTCCTGGCAGCAACACCCCACAAGACACCAACTGTACGGCCACCTGCTCCCTATCACGAAAACTATTCAAGTTAGACGAACAAGACATGCAGTCTGCTGGAGAAGCAGAGATGAACTCATAAGAGATGTACTCTTATGGATCCCCACACATGGCTGCGCAAAAGCAGGGCGACCAGCTCGAACGTACATTCAGCAGCTATGTGAGGATACAGGATGTTGTCCTGAAGACCTACCTAGGGCGATGAACGATAGGGAGGAGTGGCGAGAGAAGGTCAGGGATATCCGTGCTACCAGCACGATATGATGATGATGATGTTGTAAAAGTATAGAAAATGGCTATTATTTCTTTAAAACTTTGCTTCTGTGCCTTGGATGATGAAATTTAAAAATCAAAAACATATTTTCAAAGTAAAAACAGGCAAATTTGCACATTTTCAATACTATAAAATTTGAATATAGCAAAATATGAATAAAAATTTACATGTATTTATTCCAAAGTTACATAAAAATGAATAAAGATATTTATAAGTGAGTAGTTTTTTGAGATTTGCAACTTTTACATATCAATCCCTAAATATAATCTCCCATCATTTTATAAAAATTCCATTACCCAGGTCACAAAATCAAAGTTTAAAGAGAAAAAAAAATCCTGTATTTTCCATTTACTTTAAGCATAAACAATTGGAAAATAACATTTTTTGTCCAGCAACAAGAAAAAGTAAAAGTCTTGTAACATTTTATTAAAAATTTCTTTCATAGATAGTCAAAATGAATTATCATTAGCAGGCATGCATAGCATAATGGTTATTGTCATAGGAAATAAAATCAGCAACCCAAGTTCAAATTCTAGATGAAGCAGTTTGTCTTTCACTTTGTACTAATGCCCTTGAGAAAATTATGAATCTATATCTGTCCTAGGTTAGGTAACCATTGCAGAAAGAAAACTGAATTCACACTAACTTTATTTCACTTAAAACTTGACCTTATGTCATACTCTGCCCATAGCAGAGGGACTAGGCAAATACATACTATTAATAATTCCATGACCAAATTCACCAATAAAAAGAGAAGTTAAAAAATTATTTATCAAACTATGAATTATGTTAAGTGCTCATACCGTTCAGAAGTTATCAAACATTGGTAGCAGAGCATAGTTCTCAAATCGACCTTCAAAATGGTGAAGTTTATGATAGCCCCACCTCAGCTTGAGCCCGGTAACTACACTCTGCTACCAATGTTTGATAACCTCTGAATGGTATGAGCACTTAACAAATTAGATCCTTAACTCTAAGCAGAGTAGATTTTTTGAGAATATATGAATTCTTCAATCTTTTTTTTTCAACTAGCAGATTTAGAGTAAAGTTCTTGTAATATGTTTTCATTCTGCAGCAAGAAAACAATTTTCTTTAGTGGTCTAAATTTCTGAGATGAAGCTTGATGATTTTTATGATTTAGCATAATGGTTATAGGCGTATAGGACAATCATCTGGAGGTTGCAGGTTCAATCTCGACTGCAGGCAAGTAACAATACAGGAATCCTTAACACATGTACCCTGTTATGGCTAACAGAATCAGAACAGGTGACCCCCATTGATTCAATAAAGGATGTAATTCGAAGTTCCATGAAGGTTCTCGAGTTCAACAAACACCTGAAGAAGGCCGGAGGACATATCGGCCGAAACGCAGTGGAAATAACAATAAAGATGAAGACAATAGTCCAAAAACCCTTGATGATAAAAATCAATTTTCTTTAATTACTCGATAAATCTACACATAAATAAATTTTATTACTGAAGATAATTATTTCATAATAACTTGACTTTTTTTTATTTTCTTGTTTTTAAAAAATTGTTTTACATTGATCACAAATTTAAAATACTGGTGACCTCAGAATCAGAAAATTCAAAGTGAAAATTTTATTACTCTTTAAAAAATGATATCATTGCAAGTTTAAATTTTAAAAATATATGACCATTCAATAAAAATATATCATAAACTGACGTTTAAGGAAAACTGTACAAATTATACATATAATAGTCCTACATTCAATGAAACTTGGATTAAATTGGGATTAGTGTCAATCATTTCATTTCTTGATTATCAACACATAGTATAATGATTTGCAATGCATACCTACAGTGAAATGATTTGCAATACATTTTTTATTTTTTAATCATTTGTAATAAATTTTTCAAATAAAACAACTATCAAATAATCTGTACATCTATAATAGCTCTATTATATCAGTAATACAAGCCATATACATTTCTAGAATAAAATAATCTGAAATATAATTCTATAGTAAAATACTATAAAAATATGAACCATACATATAAAATCTCTATTCTTACACAGATATATATATATATATATATATATATATATATATATATATATATATATAGTTTGCAAGTGTAGAAAATAACTATTGTGGGTAAGTGGTGAAGTAGTGGTAAAATAAGAGGGCAGCAATAAGAATCGTCAAAACCTTCCCTGAATGAAGAGACTATGCTGAAAAGTTTTTTGCCCAAAAGGAAAGCTCTTTTTAAAAATTCTTATTGATTTGTTTTCAAAAGATTCAAGAAAAATGAGAAATCATATACCCAGTATAGTGGCTTTCAATCAAAGGTGTCTAAACTTTTGGGATCACTGATCTCTTAATGTAATCCTTGATCCCTCATCAACCCTCAAAAAACATGTATGTATTTAACTCTGCCACACACAGGATGTGACACAAGGAAAATTTTTAAGTGGAGTTTGAATTAAGAGGTTTCTTTCCCTTAGACTGGTTGCCTTACCAAGGCTAGAGAACCCAGTCTTCTCTACTATTTATCCATAGCTAAGGAAGAAGAGGGTAGATGATGCCTTTGTCAAGGGTATTAGTGCAAAGGGAAATGCAAACAACCACGTCCATGATTGGAACTCAACTCAACAATTTCCTTCCCTTCAGTGATAACTATTACACTAAGAGTATCTCATAACACATGGATAATAAATAAATAGATAAATAAAGAAATAGACATGCAGTTTTCATATGCATTAGTGAGAGAAATTGCATATCACACCACTGAAGATTGTTGTTTGGTATACACATACACATTCCACATTCTTCTTTAAATTTCACATGGTTTGTACTTCTCAGCCACCAAAAATTAGATAACAGACCTCTGTTCAAGCCTGGAACACTTTGATTTTGAATAACCTCAAAACAAATATATTTTGCAAGATTAGGATAATTTTTAGCCACAAACCTATTCCAAACAATGCAAAGTTTATAGAAAAAATTCTGAAAAAAAAATGTATTTTGATTTTTTTCAAAAATATTTCCCTTATTTATTGAATGACCACCATACATAAAGTATAGATTGATAATTGTATATATATCATAAAATATTGAGAAATGCTCTGAGTATTGAACTTGTTTGTCGTTATTTGTCATAGGTAGAGTAATCAGTCTATTTTTATATCTTAATGTCCGTTTTCAACCTCCAAAGTTCAGCTTTCAATCACCTCGCCTTTTGCTGACTCTCTTCTAATGTCCATGTATTTATCAACCCACAGAGGTTAATATTGAGCACTGGTGATCCATGTTGTAGTCCATTCCCTTCTTGGTAGTATTGGTATACTTGGGGTAGAGAAGATATCTTGTAAAGTCTCCACTCACCAAGGACCAATATAGCATTAGTATATCCATTATGTATTAATACTGAATAAAACAGAAGTAAAAACAACAAACTCAATGACATATACAAGAATGCTTAACATTTTATATGCATAATATCGATGCAAGTGGGATTACAAGGAAAGAATACACAATCATGTCTGATGGTAGAAATATACACATGTTGTTCTATGAACAAGCAGAATGTTGAAAGAGTACAAAATTGAAAAAGGCTTATTTGATGAGTGTAGGTAATATAACCATTTGCTTTTATCATCCTCTAGCAGAGTCAAAGACAACTGTTCAAAGAACTGAGGCAAAAAGAGGTTGATAAGGGGTTTCTGAGACTGTCATATGAGACCAGACAGAACCCTTTAATTGACATGCCAATTCTCTTTGGGAGATAATTATGGATGTATTCCTATAGTGGGTTGGAGAACTTTTCAGCATTTGATTTTCCAAACTACTGCTAGAATTTGTTGCATTACTAAGTAATCATTAGTGTAAATGAAAGTGTTTTAATGTTTAAAGTTTTATATTTAAAGTTTAATTCTAATAAGTTGTTTGTAGAAATAACAAACATAATATCGATAGAGGCAAACTTAATTTTTTAAAACACATAGAGCATTCAAATGATTTGTATATAAAGTAATGAATTACAAGAAAAAGAGAGAATGTCCTTACATGTGACAGAGAAGGAGGTTACAATTTTAAGATAATTTCATAAAAAAAACAAGTAAAAGAGTTAAAGGAGACAAAATTACTCAAGGGAGATAACCAAGACTGAGCCAGGTTAAATAAACAGGAAATGACATCTGTTGGTTTTACTTCACTCTTGACATGAATTGAGTCTACTTAAAACAGTTCAAAGAGGAGAGAGTGACGGGGAGGTGAACAGACAGAGACTTGGATATTATTTCTTGATGAGTGGATTTTCCTTGGGAAAATATTTTAGAAGCCATGTTTTAGGAGGATTTACCACTTTTTCATTAGGCAAACATTCTCAGTAATTTTATATGGTTTGAATAATATGGATTTTATAAGCCAAATTTTAAAAAAGTTTTGGACACAAGCTCATATTTTTATCATGTAAGGAAATGTATAACAAAATCTTGACTAACAATTAACTCCTTGATATGCAGATGCACAATGTATCCTGACTACCAGGTGTGCAGGTTGAAAACTATACTCTGCATCCTTTGCACATTAGAAACAACATGATACTTTAAATTATAAATATGCAGTTTCATTTTCAAAACATACAACAGGCCTCTTGCCATAAATTTTTCCCTAATGTGTGAAAGCAAATATATTTAGGATTGGTAGATAAGTTAAAATATTCAGCTACTAAGACTCACTTAAACAAAATCTTTCAAAAGGTTTTCAGTTTTTACTATTTTCTGGAGAAGCAGGTTTGATTTAGAGTCAGAAACTTTAAATTTGACCAAATGGTGGAAAATTTCGGGAATGATCTTTGATTTTTAGAGATACAGATGCAACGCTCTGATCCAAGTATAAATAATTCAATCATTTTTTAAAATGGGAATTATGTTGGTCACTTAAAAGAAAACGGAAAAACAAGGAGAGCAAAGTAGAAATTCTAAAATCAAACAGAATTTTTTTTGTCACATCTGAGATTTTCCTTTCACTGATTGTTTGATTTTGTTATTTCAATGAAAGGTAGCTTTGTGAGGATTAATAAATGAATAAAGTTTAAAGTAAAAAATAAATCAAATAAAAAAATATGAAAATAAAATAAAATATACCACAATTTCACTTTCACTGAAAGTTAAACTTTTGACACAAAAAATAAGGAAAAAGACTCTTCAGGCCTTGTCAACACAAGCATTTTGTAACTTCTACAACTTTTGTACTAGTAATAGATGGGCTTAATAAAAAAAAATTCTTCAGCAGAAGTCCATCCATTTACTTGCTTAAGCACATTAATTGATTGGATGAAAACATAAACATGATATAATGTCGGACTTCCACATAAAATTGCATCACCAATTTACTTTGCCACTTCACAACAGGCAGGATGTATCAAAAGGTGAGATTTTTAGGTGAAGGTCCACCCATAATAGGATGCATGATTGAGAATAGTACAATAAATTTCTTGGCTCCATGAATCTGACTTGCATTTTTAGACAAGAGAAAAACACGATAAATATACTAATCTACAAAAGGGAACTACTTACTTCATAAAATTGAATTTTTCAAGTCTTGGTTTTTATTGTAAGGTTATAGTTTACTTATATTTTCTTAGTTATATGTATTGTTATAATTATGACAAATTTTAGAATAGAAATAGAAATTGACAATGAGTTATTTCTAGATACTATCTATATTTTGCATTTATGCAGTTATTATATGTTTATTATTCTGGTAGAATTTTCATAGATATAGCCAGTATTATATATATATATATATATATATATATATATATAAACCTTTTCATACATTTATATAAGTGTATGGAAAAATTTCCAATGGAAGAATGTTTTCCAGCTGTGTCTTCAATTTCTACTTTTCTAAAAAGAGTGTTGTGCACAACTTGTGTGTGTGTGTGTGTGTGTATATCATCATCATCTTTACCATTAAAATTGCAACTCAGACATCTTAATTAACTTCTCCTGGAAGGGTAGCCTTCACCGTGGCTTTGTTGTTAGTTAGACTGGACCCCCTTTTCTCCCACAAAAACCATATATATATATGTATATACACACACACACAAACAAACAAACACACACACATATATATATATATATATATATATACACACACACATTCATATATTGCCCAGTCAGCAGGGGCTGTAGAATTCACCGACTGCTTCTCTGCAGAGGGGTAAGACCCCCTTAATGAGTGTCCTGGATATGGCACTAAACAATCTGATGGTGAGGTTCCGGGAATGCAGAGTACCTCTTTATTGCCATCGCATTTAAATGGCATATTTATACTAAATTGAATTGTTAGAACTATTTTCATAAACTGTACTTACATTTAAACTGTGTGCTTATGCTAAACGGAATTGTTTGAAATTGAATTGTTTTTGTCATTGAAACTGTACTTACACTAAACTGAATGGTTTAATATAGAACTGTTTTGACATTTAACTGTGTAAACAAAATCTGTACTTATACTAAACTTAATTAGCTGAATTAGAACTATTTGACGAAGCTGAATAGCGTGATATAGCAATGTTTTTGACAATTAAACTGTGTACTAATGCTAAACTGAATTGTTTGAAATAGAACTGACTATTTAAAAAATGGATTTGGCATTAAATATCCTACAAAGGTTGATATACCATAAAACCCAACCAATCATCACACACACACACACATATATATATATATATATATATATATATTGAAGAGTGTATATTTAGGCAGCAAGTTATTATTCAAGCAAGTTTTGTTAAAGATGATGGAACATTGTTCATTATTTCTAATTTTATTTTTTTAAGTCTCCTTGTTATTTTTCTAGCGTTGGGATCTAGACAGTAAAGGAGTGGTCTCATATCTTCTGCCCAAATGCTTTCATCCATACTTTTTGTCATCATCAGGGGTAGTGTAGTTTTGAATTGACCGTTTGAGTTTTTACTGTTTTAATAATTTGTAGCGTTTTGTTTTGAAGTTGTTGGTTGGAACATTTTCAGTGTTTTGTTTTAAAATCATCGGTTGGAAAAATGTTTACTAATAGAGTTAGTGATTTTTAGTCATTAAAAATATTTAATATGTTGTTGCCTGCATTAAATGCTATTTTATTTGTTTGACTTTTTATTTTTTATTCATATTGCTTCTAGGATTTATAATCATTTTTTTTATTATTGTTTTTATATATAATTTTCCTATTATCTGTGAGAATCTTCCTTACATCGGAAGATAGAAGTTGGTTGGTGCTGTTGTTGTGTTTTTAATTAAATGTTGTTTTATGGCACTATTTTAAGATAGGTGATAAGTGAGATGATAAGATAATGTTGTGGTTGTAAAGCCAATGTAAGAATTATTTTTGTTTTTCGGGAAGCACTCTAGAAATGGACATATAGATTTATAAACAACATTGGTTGCGTTTACATGTATTTTAGTGGAGTTAGTGTTATTCTTAATGATAAGGTTTGATGTTTTAAATTTAGTGCAGTAGATGATAAGTTTTATTTGTTTTTGTTTTTTGAAAGGTTTAGTGTGTTTTTTATGAAGTTGGTCATTGTTTGTTCATCTAATTTGTAGTTATAGTACATTTGATTTCTGTAATATAGATTAGTTCTGTTGGTAGTGTTATTATTTTTGTGAATGTTTTGAAGATATAGTTGTATTTGTTGATCAACTAGACTATTAGTAAAATTATTATTAATAAGATGCTGCTTCAAAGACATCGACACACGGCTAACGAAGGCATGGTCAGCTATCGATAGGCTTTCGATCATATGGAAATCAAACCTGACCGATAAAATGAAACGCAGTTTCTTCCAGGCTGCAGTCGTGTCGATACTGCTGTATGGATGCACTACTTGGACGCTGACTAAACAGTTGGAGAAGAAGCTTGACGGCAATTATACAAGAATGTTGCCAGCAATATTGAACAGGTCCTGGCAGCAACACCCCACACGTCGCCAACTGTACGGCCACCTACCACTTATCACGAAAACTATACAAGCTAGACGAACCAGACATGCCGGACACTGCTGGAGAAGCAAAGACGAGATTGTAAGTGATGTGCTCCTGTGGACCCCCGCATATGGCCAATCAAAAGCAGGACGACCAGCTCGAACATTCATACAGCAGCTATGTGATGATATGGGATGTAATCCCGAAGATCTGCCGAAGGCGATGAATGATAGGGAGATGTGGAGAGAGAGGGTCAGGGATATCCGTGCTAGCCGCACGTCATGATGATGATTATTAATAAGGGTTTGTTTTAGGTTAAGTTCTTTGTAAAATATTATCTAAGATGAGGAGATGTAAAATGCTCTATGAATTAAGTCTTTTACAATTGCTATTGTACATTTTGGAAGACATTCACTGTGGTAGTTAAGTAGGGTATAATTGTCTCTGGTAGGCTTTTTATAGGGAGATGTAATAAATTGTTATTATTGCTGGAGTCGGTTAGTACATCAAGGAAAGGGATTTTTTTTTATTAATGTTGAGTTTGGTAGTAAAGTTTAGTGCAGAGTTTTTTTCTTGAATTTGTTTCAGTTTGTTAATTTTGTCATTGGAGTGTGTTGTGATGAAAATGTCATCTACATAGTGGACATATGTCTTAGGTTTAGTTATTATTGTTTTAAATATTTTGTTTTTGATGTGGGATAGGTAAAATTCAGAGATGGTAGGACCAAGGGGCAACACCATCGAAATACCATCAATTTGTAAATATATGTTGCTGGAGGGATCATAGATTGGGACTTTTGTGGTACAGGTAAGGAGGAGTTTTTTGAAGATTTTTGGTTGTATAGCTGGAGGAAGAATTGAGTGATGGCTATAGATGTTTTCTATTATCATTTTTATGGTTTTGTGAAATATATATATATATATATATATATATATATATATATTCACATACACACACACACACATTTAAAAAATTTTTCTCAAGTCCTAACTATTTTCAAGTTTTCATTTTTTAAAATATATTTTCCTGTTATATGCATCATTCTGTATAATACAATAATGAAAAATTATTTTTCACAAAGCTCCAATGGAGAATTAAACTTATTACAGCAATAATAGTCTACTTAACCAATATGCTCAGTACTACACTACAATAAGAATCAATACAGATTAGTATTGATTCTTATTTAAGTTATGTTCAAGGGAAGTAACTCAGCATTTATTTTTTAAGTCATCTCTCAAGAAACTTTAATACATTTGGGATATTTCAGATAAAAACTAAGTACATGTGAAGTTTTATTACAGTAGGTTTTTTCTCCAAAAATACAGATACTACACTCTGATCCTTGGCAGAAATGCCAATCTGAGCAAAAATAATCCTATCATTTCATTTTTAACTATAATAGTCACATAATAAAAGAAAATGGAAAAGCAAAGAGAACAAAATAGAACATTTAAGATCAAACAATTTTTTTGTCTCATCTGAGATTTTAGTTTTATTCTTTTCACTTTGGTAAGTGCCTTTCTTATAACCCCCCCACTCGCTGATATAAAGGTCCATATTTGATGATTTTAATCACTAGGCACTTTCTGTATAATTAAATCTACATATGTTTTGCTCATAACCCAGTCATAATCATAAATGTCAGTAAAAGACCAAGTATAGACAGTGATTACTCAGATGACAGCCCAAGGCAAAATGGCAGTCTTGTCATGTTTAGGGAGTGTCATCAACACAAAACCTCATTAATAAAACATCTAAAAAGTTAGCCAATGCATTAACCAGACAGCAATAAACAACAATATTTTGTAGGCATTCTAAATAGAAACCCTTTAATATTTTGTCACCTTCTTTGGTTGTTCAACATTTGGGAGAAATATTAACACTAAGGGCTATTCAGTATGAAGGCTGACAGTAATTAACTTTTACTCTGCAAAAATTAGCAGCACTTTCTTTTTTAAACTAAAAGATAAATATATGTTGGAAATAATTAAAAAGATGTAAACATATACTGATAATAGATTGACAAATGATTGATTTCAGTGGTATGTCTACCCATCTAGGATCATTTTATGTCCAGGGGTTAAGGAATTGTTTATGCTGTATGTATTTATATTTACAATTTTTGTGTAGTTGTTATATAATATCATGTACATATAATATCATACTGGAGGTGCCTGTGGTGTAATGGTTATCATCATAAGAAATGGCCGCAGCGACACGAATTCAAATCCTGGACGAGACTGATTGCATTTCACATAGCACTAATACCCTTGGGAAAGGTATGAATCCAATTATTCTCCCTCCAGCTATGGGTAAATAGTAGGGCAGACTGGGTTCTTCAGCCTTGATGAGGCAACTAGTCTAGGAGAAGGAAAACTCTGAATTCAAACCTGTTAAACTCTGCTTAAAAATTGACCTTGTGTTATATCCTGCCCAAGCGGAGGTGTTGGTAAATATGGTTATATAATATTCCTATCAAATACAAATAACTTGTATAATTTTTATTATTCCAAATTAATACTAATTGATACACAACTTTATGGTTTCAAGTAATTAATAATAATAATCATTAGTAAATAATTATAGCTTCAAGTAACTCTTCATAATACAAATAATTTTCACACAACTCTATGGTACCAAGTATTTCAATCAAATATGAATAATTTTCAGACAAACCAATTTGATCCATAGATGAAACCCTAATAGGTACTACTACACAGAGTCAGAATGAACCTGGGAGTAATAGCAATGAAGGAGTACTTCATACTCCCTAAAGCTTCAAAACTGAAGGCTCACCACCAGATGAAGTTTAGTGTCAAAACCAGTATACTCCTTTTTGGAGTGGTCTTACTCCTATGCAAGGGATACAGTTAAAATATTCTAAGCTCCTCAACAAGGGCTGAATAGATTCAAGAGTAAGGATAATTTAATATTTAGGCAAAGAATGATTTAGAATTATAGCTAAGGATTATCAAGCATTATTATTGTATGATGCTTGATAAAACTATTTTAAAATTCTAGATATTGATTGATTCACTTTATCCAAAATATTGATATAATTTCTTAAGAAAGTGGTTTAATGAATGAAAGTTTTAGTTATAAACATTTTATAGTGTATTATTTTCACTTTAAATTTCACTATCAGGTGCCTCACTGAGAATGGAAAATGTTTATACAAACTTTATGAAATTATCATCTTTTTTTAAAGTTAATCCAAAAGTATTTAAAATTAATCAAACTGGTTTATAAGAATCAATGTATAATTAACTAAACGCCTTGTATCAAAACTGACTTACATCAATTTTTCTTAACAGAAATGAGCTAAGGCTTTACAACTCTAGTAGTGTATGAGACAGTTATGATAATTGAAGGCATGTTTGTTTTGCCTCTTTTTTTGCTCTCAAAATGACTAAATAAAATTTGGAATAATATCATTATTTTTTGTTTTGTTTTCATGGTTTTTTTGTCTCATTTTTCTCGCAAATATCTTTAATTTAAAATTCAATAATTCACTGACCAAACACCTCATATATAAAAAGTATTTATCAGCATATTTCAGTAGCTAATCAATGTATTTTTTAATTGGACTTGTAAAACTGGAATTGAATTTGTGTTAATTAGAGTTTCATTTGAAGAAAATTTTAATTTCTTTGATATAATCTCTTTGAAACAATCTCTAGAATAATTTCCTTCAAATTTGTGATTTTTAATTGGACCATACAAAAGAAGTTGATTTTTTCGGTTTTGTTTTAAGACTTTAATAATTGTTTCTAAGCTGAATCTGTGTGAAAGCCGACAGGTTTTGACAAATAAGATATTGTAACAATACAAATAAATCTGGGAATAAGAATAACTCAAAATTTCAGAATGCATCAATAAATATAAATGGTAGTATATGAGTTTCTGAATGCATATTTAGGACAACCAGTCCAAGAGAAGGAAAAATTATGAATTCAAAACTTGAAGAGAGTTGTTCAGAGAATCTGTGGCATAATATTTGCACTATCCTTATAATCAGCTTAAAATGTGGCTGGTTCTACATGAAACTTCACCACAAGAAACAAATCACTTGTAAAAGTAATCCAGAGGTTTGAATAATTAACTAGACTGTTGAACTCTGATATGCCCAGAATGACTGGAGAGTTTATTATATATGTACACACACACACACACACATGTATGTGTGTGTATATATGTATGTACATATTTACCCAACCCCTCAGTCATGGGCAGGATGAGACACAAGGTCAATTTTTTAGTAAAGTAAAGCTAGTTTGAATTCACTTTCCTTTCTCAAGGCAAATTTCTAAAACAAATCTAAAGAACCAAGTCTACTCTAGCTCTTCTTCCCACTAACTATAGGTAAAATGTTAGATTCATGCCTTTTCCATGAGCATTAGCATAAAGTGAAATACAAACAACCTTGTCCAGGATTTGAACCTGGGTCATTGATCCCATTTCCTACAATGATAACTGTTACTATATATATATATATATATATATATATATACATGTGTGGATCAAGAACATAGTAACTTAACAGAGCTTAGTTCTAATCTAAAATGAAAGAGGATTTTATAGACAGTTTTGAAAATTAAAATGGATGCTATGATAGTTTCAAAGGGTAAGAAGGCATTGCCTGAGGTAGGTTAATTTGGTCTTTATCAAGATTAAATGTCTTGATCATTTTCTGGACAGACCTAATATAGTATTAATTATTAAAAAAAAAGGTTTATTTCAAGATTGTCAATTGAATAAACAAATTATTAAACATTCCCAGGCAACCTGTAATTTTGTAACTTGATTTTACTGCTTAAACTGGCATAAATGAGTATCTCTTCTGAAAATAAAACATTTAATAGTCTCTATAGAATTTCTTCAAATGTACATTTTATTTGTCTTTGTGCAGACCATTTGTACACTTTGAGATTTTTTATGTAATCCACAACCTGAAGGTTTAAATGTAAATGCAACTGTTTACACAAGATACCAGAATCACATATTTCATTCTTCAACGTTGATTTACAATTTGAATAGAATTTCTTCAGTCAATAAATGAGAGAGAGAGAGAGAGTGTGTGTGTGTGTGTGTGTGTGTGTACACAATGATTTTAAAGAACTCTTCAAGGATTCTAAATCATATAAGAATACTCTGTAAATTAGAAGTCAACATTAGCCTCATGAGATCTCTACAGAACTTTTATATTTCCACTACTTCATGAATAATGCTTATTTAAATATATCATTAGTATATATGCCTTCTCCCAATTATGTTTGATATTACAGTATAGAGTTAGGTTAAATGTAAACAACAATACTTTGTGGTGTCTTGGTAAACACTAGATACTTATAAGAAAAAAATGTGTCTAATGTAGCAGAGATATTAATTTTATCATTTGTCAAGGTGTTATGATTTTTTTTGTGCTACTATTATATGACACAGGCAAGGACCTCTCTTCTTATTTGTAAGTTGTCAAATAAAGTCTGTGTAGAGTTGAAGACAAATGGTTTTTCCAACAAATTAATAGGTTTCTGTATTTTAGAGAAAGAAGAAAGTGAACATGAATAATGGATGTGTAGGCGGTCTTATAATTATTGGTGAGGAAAATGAAAAGTGCATGTCAGGTTCAAGTTCTGGTCAAGATCATTTACATTCACCTCACATTAATGCCTTTGAGAAAGGCATGAACCCATATCTTCTTCTCCAAGGGCAAAAATACGATGGTAGATGTCTATTTACTTGATAGGGCAATTGGTCTTAGAAAGGACAAATTTGATTAATTGATTGATTTTTAATGGCATATCAACCTATCTGGGGTTATTTTATGTCTAGAGGTTAAGGAATTGTGTACATTGTGCATTTATATTTACATTTTTTGTGTAGTGGTTTCTTAAGAGTTTTTTTTTTGCACATCATTACGTGATATCAAGTATTTCTATCTAATCAGAATAATTTGCAAACAGATTTAGTTGACCCATAGATAGGGACCTGACAGGTACTACTACTCCAAGTCAGAGTGGACCTGAGAGTAATGTCAATGAAGGAGTACTCCACACTATCAGAACTGGAGTCTCACACTTAGATGCAGTTTAATCATACTTATGACATTCCTTTCTAGAGGGTTTTACCATTCAGAAGTGTATTCAGTTTACATATTTTAAGCACAGCTGACAGGACAGGGAAAACTTTGAATTCAAACTCTATGCTAGAGTGGAAGAGAAAAGTCTATTACTTTTTGTATTTACAAACTTTAAAGTAAGCATAATTGTTGCAGTGGGAAAAGGCTTATGAGATGGGTAAGGCATCATACTTCATAACTGAAGGTGTATGGGTGTCATAATGATCATTATCATAGACTTGGTAAGCCAAGTTCAAATTCTGGATGACCACTTTGTATTAATGTTTTGTGAAAGGCATGAACCCATCTCTTTCTCTCTAATTATAAGTTGCTGGGGCAAATCAAACCACTGCAACAGGTTTAGCAAACTGGTGGTGGATAACAAAAACATGGGAGGGGGTTCTGTTGGACTATGGTGATCAGATGTCAACACTAAGCTTGGTATTAATAGGGTTGGTTGGAGGAAACTTCAACTGATCAGGTTGATTAACCAGAGTCAGCTCAGCAGAAATGCAGCAGACCAAAGCCCTTATGTCAAACTTGCTTAAGAAAACAAAAAAGTGAGGGAGATAGCAAATGAATAACTTTATCTCCTCACACCATCTTTCTGACAAAAATGGATTGACAAAATTCTGGACAGCAATTGATTTTTTTTCCTGGAGAACCAGTACATTGTTTGATAGGATCAGTTCACAGAATATGAATTTCTACAGAAAAAACTTTTATAGAAGTTAATTATTTTTTTAAATTTATTTCAATATTAAACTAATAATTCATTTTGTACAAACTCTAGTTTAAGAGAAGATAAAATGAGTCAATCCAGTGAAGCATAATCTTCAAAAATGTCATCTGAAATGGGTTGGGAGGGGGAAAGTTTCGTTTGAGGGTATGATCTCTAAGGTCACAGGTGAAATAATAAGGTTTTGACAGCAGATGAAAAGGTAAGATATAAATCAAATTTTGAATTGCAAATGTAGTAAATAAATCAAGAAATAATCTCTATCTGAATCAAAAGCAAGTGTTTATCTCTTCAAATGAGAATCAGGGAGATAATAGTTCAATAAGATATTTCCCTGTTTAATCAATACAGAAATAATAAATCTTTTCAATTACTTGTCTTAGGTATCACACTAAACTGCATCTGATGGTGTGGTTCCAGTCTTGGAGTTGAAGGAATGAAGAGTACTCCTTCATTACTATTAGTCTCAGGTCCATTCTGAACCAGATTGGTAGTACCTATTAGGGTCCCATCTGTGAATCAAATATAACTATTTATAAACATTTTTGGACTAATACCCTCGGGAAAGGCATGTACTCTTTTATTCCTCCGGCTAAGGATAAAATAGTACCAGTACTTTTCTTCTACAAGGACTGTTTTGATATTAAATAATCAATGAAGTTTGAGATGCCATTAATCAAAGAAACCAAACCAAACTAAAAAGAACTGTTCAATTATTTACTAAGGATTATTATCATTAGTTATTTAAAATCATACAGCAGTGTGTAAATTATTTGTATAAGATAAGACTATTTAATAAATAGAATTACTAATCTTAAATAATAATACTTGAAAACATTCGACTGTGTGTAAACAAATGATTAATATTATATAGAATTATTATTATTGGAGGTGCCTGTGATGTAATGGTTATCGTCGTAGGAAGTGGACACGGCGACACGAGTTCAAATCCTGGATGAGACTGATTGCATTTCACATAGCCCTTGGGAAAGGTATGAATCCAATTATTCTCCCTCCAGCTATGGGTAAATAGTAGGGCAGACTAGGTTCTACAGTCTTGGTGAGGCAACTAGTCTAGGAGAAGGAAAACTCTGAATTCAAACCTGTTAAACTCCACTTAAAAATTGACCTTGTGTCATATCCTACCCGAACGGAGGGGTTGGTAAATATGATATAGATTTATTAGTATTATATAGCAATACTTGATACCACTTAACTGTGTGCAAACAAATGGGCCCTGGCTCGTTTAAAAATAATGTTACCTACAAAATATTCACTTAAAAACCATATATCTATGTATATGTTTTTGCTCAGTCAGTTGGGGCTGTAGAATACATTGACTGCACTTCTGCCGAGGGGTATAACCCACCACAATGAGTGTCCTAGATATGACACTAAACCATCTGATGGTGAGGTTTCAGTAATGCTGGAGCTTTGGGTAATGCAGAGCACCTCTTCATTACCATCACTCCCAGGCCCACTCTGGCCTGGAGTGGTAGCACCTGATAGGGCCCTATCTATGGGTCAAATAGAACTAAACTGTGTACTTATGCTAAACTGAATTGCTTGAAAAAGAACAGTTTTGACACTTAACTGTGTGTAAACAAAAATTATACTTATACTATATTAAACTGTATTGTTTGAATAAGAACTGTTTGACTGAACTGAATTGTTTGAAATAGAAATGTTTTTGACAATTAAACTGTGTACTCATGCTAAACTGAATTGTTTGAAATAGAATTGATTATTTGTATAAAAATGGATTTGGCATTAAATAACCAACAAAGGTTGATATGCCATAAAACTCAACCAACCAACCAACCAACAATGTACACGTTTATTTGACATTAAACCACAAATGTTGATAAGCCATAAAACTCAACCAAACCAAACCAACTTTTCAATCACTAGTTTTTTGTTTTACTTCTTTCTTTCCTATATATAAAAGTCAGACATCCTTAATACTGCATGAATAAAGTACTGCACAAATTATTGGTAGGGGTGGTGGTGGTTGTGGTGAAGAAGAAGAAGAAGCTCTGGGACATTGAGATACTAATTGATCAACCAATCATCACCAGAAGACCAGAGCTAATTGATTAAGATACAGTCTGCATGTTCTAAGGTCTGCAGATAAGGTGTCATTTCATTTTTAGTTTCTGTTTTATATTATTTAGTAAGAAGAAAGACCTAGTGTTAATTAGCAAGAGGACCAGACCTAGTATTAATTACCAAGAGGACAAGACCTAGTGTTAATTAGCAAGAATGAAAAGAACTTGTCAACTAATGGATTCCTGCAAACTACAGAACAAAAATAGAAAATGAAAAGAAAAACTAAACTTGGATCTTGCCAGAGAACTAAAACAGTTGTGGAACATGAAAGTAATAGTGATGCCAATTGTAGTTGGTACTCTTGTAATGATTACTAAAAGCCTGGAAAAGAGACTGAGAGAACTGGAGATCAGAAGAAGAATCAAGACCATTCAGACTACAGCAGTATCAAGATCAACTAGAATACTTAGAAGAATTCTGGAGATCTGAGGAGACTTGGTGTTACTCAGAATTCAGTAAAAAAAAAAAAAATCCCCAATTAAAACTGGTGAGAAAAACTCGGCTAAAGTGAAAGTAATAGATAATTTATACTTAATACTAACCGGGCCATTGACCAAATGAGCAGAGTGTTCGCAATGGTCCTGGAGACCAGGGTTCAATGTCAGGGCGAGTCATACCGAAGACTCAAAAAATGGTACTTGATGCCATCTTGCTTGACACTCAGCATTATAAGGTAAGGATCAAGGGTAAAGTGGAGCAATCCAGGGAATGGAGTAGTGCCCTCCCCTACACTGTGGTGTAGTAGCTATTGAAAAGGGAGCCTTCGGGTCACCCTTGACTAAGGTCGCCAACTTTACTTACTTACTAAAGTATGAACAAACTAAAGTACAAAAGATTTATTGGTGATTATATTTTCAAGTCATAGTTATGTTGATAAAGGTCCTTTTTTAATACTTAAAGATTGTTTGACATTTTCATTTAAAGAGAACACTTTGGCATAAATCAAAAAAATTTTCAGAATATGAGTATAGATAATAAAATTTGAAATAACAATTTGGTTCATGGCTGAAATAGTTGTGTTTGAAAGTGAGTTATCACATACCAATTTTAGGCAATTTACCATTCCAGGCCAAAAAAAAAGTATGGAATTAAGTCACCAAATTTCAGACACAGCTTACTGGGAACAACCAACATCTTTTACCCCCATACCACTCCACTGTGGATTGCCTTCTTCAATGAGTTTTAGCATCTTTTCCTTTGTTTTCTTTTGTTGGAGCCATCTTTCTTTTTAATTAGGTGTGCCCAACTGTTTGTCAAGGTTCACAAAAAGTGTTTTGTGCAATTAGGTTTCTGTTGGTATCTGCTTTAGAAATGAAAATTACAAGAACCTTCCACAATTTTTTTCCTCAACATTGGGTCATTCCGTAATATTTTCCTCTTCATAACGGAGGAAAAAATTATACAATTAATTTAAATAATCTAATCTAATTTGTTTCAGGTATATCTTATGAAGCCAGAATATTCAACTATTGAATTAAAAATGTTTTTTCCTATCTGTTATTAGTTTATTTACTGCCAAATAGAAAAAAAAGCTAAGTGAACATCATTTTAGTATAATTCCATAATTTTTGCCAAGGATTGGTATAGCATAATCTTCTATCCTTAGAACTCCTTCTCCAACCAGCACTTGACCTTGAACTATATTAAACTAGACTAAATAAATATTTTGTTTAAGGTGGAGAGAAATTTAACAAAACAAGTGTGATCAAAAAATCTTCCTCTCTTATTTTGCCTTGTGCCAGGCATTAAACTTTGTCAAAATATCAAAGGGTGGAGTTTATTGATTGAAATAATCATGTTTCCAAATCATACCAGTAATCCTTCTCAGTAAAAAAAAGTTGGATTTTAAATACAAGTTGAAAAATGTAACACATACTTCTTACTTTTATTTTCACCTATCTAACCTTATGTCAAGCCAAACTAAGGTTAGGAAATGCACAGATTATATTCAATTGAATCTTTGTACATTTTTGAGCCTAAATACAAATCAGATATTGAAAATGCAGATTTTCAAGCCAGACAGGTCCTCCTCACTCAAAGTAACGCAAAAGATGGAGAGAGAAAAATAAAGAAATGAAGACTGCATGGAAAAAGAAAAAGAGAATAACTACTTTGTAGGTTTGTCACATGGCTGAAATAATTCCATCTTTCCCATTTGTTTGGATATAATAAATAATTATCTCCTTTAGAGAATGGGCATGTCTGTTGGGTGTCTCATGGAGTATCACATAACACTTTCAGAAACTGATTCTCAACATTTTTTGCTCTTGTTCTTTCACTAGAAGAGATATGTATAGGACCCTGCCAGAGAACAGTAAAGCCACATTGTTATTTTACTTTCTCTAATTAAGTATGTTTTTCTTTATTTTTTGCATTCTTTCTACATATCACTTATTCATGGAACAATATATGTATATTTCTATCTGTTAGGATATGTTTGAGTAGTCTTTCTTCTTAAAATCATTATGATATGAATATTATTTATATAAAAGGTTAAATGTTGTTGTATGTACAAATGCATTTATATTCTTTTCTTTCATTGTGTTCAGCGTTATTATATCATGAATATATGAATGCCAATATTGGTGAGTAGGAACTCAATGAAATATCTTTCGTAGCATCAAGAATATCCATATTCGGTTTAGGCTGAAGTAAAAGCCAGTATTTTAAATGCTAATTTTCTAAGCAGATTCATTGTGCTTATTTTGAAGATTAATTCCACACAATCTTTCTTACTTCACATTTGGTATTGTGCTTTATGGAGATAAGGATCATAAATACTGAGGAGAGAGAGAGAGAGAAACAAAAGAGAAAAAAATAAAAAAGGCAATTTTTTTGCCATCTCATTCAGGTCCACTTTGACCTGGAGTAATAGTACCTGTTAGAGTCATATCTATGAGTCATATAGATCTGTTTAAAAATTATTTGCATTCAATAAGACTGTGTGCAAAAAAGCCCCCAAATACAAAAGAAACTTAAGAAACAACTACACAAAAAATGGAAATATGAACATATAATAAATGCAATTCTCTAATCTCAAGGCATAAAATAACCTTTGATGGGTTGACATGCCATTAAAAGCTAAAAATAAAAAAAATGTCCTTCCTAAGTCTATTTTTTTTATAACATGGCCTTGGCTATGCTTAGTAAGTTCAGATTTTATTTATCTATAAATGAATTTTGATGGATTTGGAAACCTTCACAACCATACATAATCCTTCATTCTGATATAGTGTATGAAAGTCTACTATGAAATGGCTATATTTGATTTTTACTGCCAAGCTAAATCAGTATTAAACCAGATACTTAGAATAGATCCATGTTTCTTTGAGCCAATAATCTACTGCCTCTAATCCTGGACAAAAAAAAAAAAAAAAATTGGGATACTAAAAATATTTCCAAATTTATCAGATTTGATTTGAGGTGGTCCAGATCTGTTTTAGTCTCTTACATGTAACTATCTTGGAGGACAACTGAATTAATTCATTCTTTACATTGTACAGCTGAAGAAGGTTGTAGAAAGAACTAGCTGAAATGTATAGTAACGATGAAAGAAAAACAATGACTTAAATAGTTTGAACTCACTGGATATAACAAAAATGAATTGACTGAATATTTTCCTTTATTGAAGCATTATTATCATTTTTAAAAATTTTATTTCTAGCAAGTGTTTTTATATGAGTTTCAACAGGTGTTTTTTTTCTTTTTACTGAAGTCTGAGTGACAAGTCTCCTCAAATCTCTAGGATTCTAAGTATCCTAGTTGATTTTAGCTGTGCTGTGGTCTAGATGGTCTTTCTCTAGTCCCCTCAATCTCTTTTCCAGGCCTTTGAGGACCATTTAAAAGCCTCCAACTACAATTTATATTACTGTTACCTTCATGTTCCACAGTTGTTTCAGCTTTCTGCCAAGACCAAGATATTCATCTATGTTTTTGCTTTCTTTTATTCTGAGGTCCACTGGAACAGTAAAATCCATTAAATAACAAGTTCTTTCATTCTTGTTAACCAATAATAGATCTGCTCTTCTGGCCAGAAATGGGTGATCTTTTTGTAACTGAAAGTCCCAGAAGCTTTTATTCATTTCCTTTTTTAGGACAGATTCTGGTTTGTGCATATACCATATTAGCATGGTCAAATTTTCATCTCTTGCACAATTCTCAGTGGATCACCTATACTATGCAGTTGTACTTGGTCTTGTATTCCTTTTGTGCCAGTTTGTTGAATTCACTTACTGTGTGATTAACCATTCCATCGTTGTCACCACAAAACCTACACTTGCTATCCTTCTGCTTATTCTTAATTTTTGCTTTGACATAATTGGTTTTTATGGTATTATTTTGTGCTGCTATTAAAAGACATTCAATTTCTCTCTTGAGGTTTCTCCTTCTTATCCCTGTCTTGGTAATCTTGTATGTAATTTCTTTAGTTTGTCATTTGAAGTAATCATACAGTTGATTTTCTTCTCATTTTTGTTGTCTTGATTTTTTTGTTTGTTGCTATTCTGTTTGTTCTTAAGTTATTTCTGTTGATATTATGATTACTGGCTCCTGTAATCAGTCTTTTTTTTTACTCTTTTTTGTATATTCCACCATGTCTCTGAATCGTTACTTCAACATAATTCTTAATGCCGGCAAGTTCTTTTCCTTCTTTTCTTAACACAATGTCTCTGCCACCTCTTAGGTATAATACCTTACGCGTTATCATTATCAATTTCCTTGTTCTTCCTCTCTTGTCCATTTTAAAAAGGGTCCACAGTATCTTACAAAGAAGACGGCCCAGTAATTTATTCCATTAATTTGCTTTCAATCGTAGAGTTTGGTTTTAAAAAGTTTTTGTTTGTCTGAGCTACTCCTTTCTAACTTTATCTTTCATCTTTGTTTTATGGTATCTGCTTTAAATATTTCCAGGTATTTGTAGTTTTTTTCTATAAGTGTTCTAATGCATTCCTGATTGGGCATATTTTTCAATTCCAAATTCCATTTCTATAATTTGGCTATAAAGGTTTCTTGTTCCTTTTCATTCTTGGCGAATGTCTTAATATCATGACATGGTTTATATTTTCCTGCAACTTTGTAAATTTGTAGCCTCCTTTGCATTATTATTATTATAGTTTTATTTTTTTATCTGACTCCCTAACCACTAGGCATGAAATAATCCTAGACAGGTGAATATGCCATTAAAACCAATCTATTTTT
Source organism: Sepioteuthis lessoniana (assembly GCA_963585895.1). Lineage (NCBI taxonomy): Eukaryota > Metazoa > Mollusca > Cephalopoda > Myopsida > Loliginidae > Sepioteuthis > Sepioteuthis lessoniana. The sequence goes on from OY757911.1 coordinate 12,315,282, forward strand.
TTCATCTATTGAGCACTGTATAAAATATAAAAACAAAAGAAAAAAAAAACAAAGCATATAGACCCACTGGCGTGCACACACACATATATAAATTTGGATAATAATATGATAATTTGGTAAAAAATATAGCTGAAAAAAAAAAAAAAAGCAAAAAAAAAACAAGTTTTCAAAACATTATTTCTTAACCATATATATATATATATATATATATATATATATATATATATATATATGAACTGAAAATCACTTTGTCAGCTAAAAAATTAGTACTACACCACTGCTGCCTCCACTCAGTAGACAGACCAAACACAAACATCATATTTTCTATTTGCTCTTGGATTAAACTAATAACTTTATCATGAGATAAATTTATATTACAAAATTCCCACTCTCAACATAATGTTTTTAAGTATTAAATAAAATATAAGTTATTTAGTAATGAATAAAATATAAGCAACTACTTTTGAGTATTGCTGATAGTAAATATGTCACAGTTACTAATTTCTGTATTAAAACTACTGAGCAAATAGTCTTGGCTTGTTATTAGTAGTCTTTAAAACTAACCTGAATGTTTAGTAACACAGCTTCTAACTTGTATTTTGCTTAGTGTTTGTTTTAAAACTTTAATTATCCATTACACTCTTTATTTACATTTAACTTTGTGGTCTTGTTGTTGTTGTTGTTGTTACCATTTTTATTGTCATTGCAATGTTTTTGTACTGAACTCATTACAAAATCCTTGTTTCTCTTAACATAGTATGGTGATTGCAAAGTAATCACTATACTGATTAGCACTTAACCTTCCTCTTATCAGACCTCAAGGAGACGTTTCCATTTCTTAAATGATAGACAACAACCTTTACAACTTTATAACATTTGTAATTTTATGATTTAATTTTTTTTTAACAGAAGAAAGGCATCTTGACTTTGTGCAGCTGAGTGTGGATAAACATGTTACTATTGAGTTGTTTGTAAAAGCGGCAGACATGACAGGTTTGGAAGTCAGATCTTCAGTAGCTCTTCCTGCCAATTATTCTTATGGCTGTGTGTTTGACTGTCACATGTGATACCATTGTAGGTTTGATATAGAACACACATCAGTGTCCCACAGATTCTGGATAGGGAAACTTCACTCCTCCTTATCCACCCCAGAGACTTTGCAGACTGCCACCAAAATGGATAAAACTTTCTAACTCCCAACCCTAAACACAACTTTAGATAAATCCCCATACTTAATTATGGTGAGTAATTTTTGTTTGATAGGCTCTGTGTTTATTTTACTTTGTTGTTATTTTCAAGCTAATTTTTGATTTAATTTGATTTTTCAAAGGGCACATTTAAATAAGTTATTTACTAAGCTTAGTGGAATGGGTAACATGATAGGAAATAGAATCAGTGACCAGAGTTCAAATCCTGAATGAAGATGTAGGCATTTCACTTTGCACTAATGCCCTTGGGAAAGACATGATTCTATTTTTTCTCCCTCTAGCTAAAGGTAAATAGAAAGGCAGGCTAGGTTCTTTAGCCTTGGTTACACAACCAGTCCATGAGAAGAAAAATTATGAACTTAAAGCAACTTTCTACAACTCAAAAACTGATCTTGTGTTGCCACACTCTGCCCATGGGGTTGGGTAAATACATATTTACTAAGCTTAGTTCAGTGTGACACAAGGCCATACGAATAGGGTATTGAGCAAACTTATCACTCTAACAAATTAGTCAGCAAGACAAGTTTATGAACCTAATAATTACAACTGCTCAGGACAGAGTGGATCTGGGAGTAATGGCAAAGAAAGGGTACTTCACACTCTCCAGAACCAGAACCTCACCAGCATATGCAGTTTAATTTCATCCTTGAGACACTGTCTTTGGGAGGGGCAATGTTTTACCCCTCTGTAGAGGATACAATTAGCATATATTAAGCCCTGCCATCCGGACACTGGGAACCTTCAAAAATTTTCAAACTGAATTTTTTATTCAATTTTGAGGAAGAAATTGCTTAGAGGATATATCATTATCAATCATTTCTAGTTAATTTATCTGTGAGATATTGCTTGATTCAATCACTGAATCAGAATATATGAATTTTTATATACTGTCAAACCTAGGGATCGAACTCATGATTACGAGTTAAGTAGATAAACTTTATCCAATTTACGACAACATTGTACTATAGGTCAAATTTACCTAAATCCATGGGTTTAGCAGTTTATAAAAAGTCATATATTCTGATTTTTAAAAAAATCTAAATGACAATGCATACACAGCTGCAAAACTTATAAAATAAAGTGATCATGTTTTGACATCTGAATGACTTTGTCCTAATGAGTCAGTACCAATTTGAAAAAAGAAATCATGACACCTGTCATAATACATTTTGAACAAAATGTTTTTGGCAGAACACAAGATTCTGCAAGTGCATACCATCTATACTCACTAGACATAGCTCTGTATAACTTTTTTTTTTTGTTTCTTAAACTGAAAATTCATTTCACTGGTAAGATTTCAGGACATGGAGAATACTAAAAGAAATAAAATGGCAGCTTCATACTATTCAAAAAAGAAGTTTCAAGGGTGCTTCAACCAATGGAAACCTCACTGGAATAAGTGTATTGAATAGGAAGGGAATGATTTTAAAGAAAATTAATATTTCATTCATTGTTCATTTCAGCTTGGATACTTTTTGAACCCATTTCATATATTCTGCTTCAGTAGAAGAGACGAGAAATTAATTGAGAATTGAGTTTAACACAAATATATACTAGTTGAGCATTGGGTGAGAATGGAACTTGGTATATCATTGAATTGATCTGTGAGACAAGCTTGTTAAACACTCCACTAGGATTGGAAACAAGTGCCTTACAAAATGGTAGCTGTATGGCCACTTACCTTCCATCACACAAACTAAGATAAGCAAAACAAGCCGGGCACTGCTAGAGGAGAAAGGATGAACTCATAAGCTATGTTCTATGCACTCTTATACATGGACACACAAATGTTGGCTAACCAGCAAAAACTTACATTCATCAGCTTTGTATGGACACTGGATACTGTCTAGAAGACTTGGCAAGAACCATGACCACTAGGAATGGATGGCATGAGAGTTGAAGGAATTCAAGCTGTCAACACATGATGAGGATGATGATGATATAGATATCTATTAAGTTTAATTCAATTTGGAAGAGGTATACACTTTTTATTATTAAGGGTTTTCGGTCTATTGTCTTCATCTTTATTGTTATTTTCACAACGTTTTGGCCGATATGTCCTCCGACCTTCTTCAGGTGTTTGTTGAACCTATATGGAACTTCAAACTATGTCCTTTATTCAATTTACGGGGGTCGCCTGTTCTGATTCCATTCGCCATAACCGGGTACAAGTGTTAAGTATTCCTGTATTGTTACTTGCCTGCAGTCAGGATTGAACCTGCAACCTCCAGAAGATTGTCTCCTTAGAAGCTTAGGGAACAAATGCCTAAAACTGTTATGCTATGTGTCCTGCTGGTTTACACTTGTGAAACACCCAATGAGGATGAAAGTTGCTGCACAAGTGAATTAGTTTTGCTAGTCATTGTGTAACATTATCGTCCCTTGGGTTAGTTTAGATCAGATTAAAACACTAATGGATTCTTTGGTTTAAAGTCTTAAAGGTATTTCTCCTCAACTTCAGATTAGTGTCATTATTTTTTAGTTATTTGGCCTTCAGGGGAATTTTGCATCTGGTTCTTTAAGATAATATTGATTAAGTCTTTAGAGATGCTTTAGATGAAGTCTTTGAATTGTTTCCAGGAATATCAGAGTAGGGAAAATCATGACACACTGATAGTTAAATTGTCTAAAGTTCTGAAATTCACTGACTATAAAGACTACAATTTTCTAGTAAAAAGTCACCAAATTAGTCTAAGGTGAAAAAGAAAAAAAGAAAAATACATCGAATTAAGAAATTATTCCTCTGAACAATTATTAGTTATTTTTCCTTTTTATAAGCATCACAAATTACCCAAACAATTTTAAGTTTACCAATAATCAACACAAAATCAGTTCAGACAAACACCAGAATTCTTAAAACTTTTTTTGTGTCACAGATAATCTTAATATTGACTGTAACATTTCAGACTAGCCGACAGGTGTGATGTGGTGGTGATTTTAATTAGAATTGGTGATAAGTCAAATATAAATCAATTAATACACTCAATTTTGTTTTTAAAAAATTTCATCCAGTGATTTTTTCATGAGAATTTTCTGTAAGTTGTAATATAAAACAGAAACTAAAAATGAAGTGATACCTTGTCAGCAGAGCTTAGAATATGCAGACTGTATCATCTACAGAGTCATAAAACCCCGACTGGCTCCCCAAAACAGGGTATCCTGGGTATGATATTAAACTTCATCTGATGATAAGCCTCAGTTCTGGAGCTCTGAGGAGTGTGGAGTACTTATTCATTGCCATAACTCAGAGGTTCACTCTGATCCAAATTGATAGTACATTTTAGAGTCCCATCTATAGATCAAATATATTCTTCCACACAGGAATACTCATGAACAAAAAACCTCTTCAGAAATAACTACATGAAAAATTTTATGAATGTACAATGAGTGTGATTCCCTAATCTCTAGGCATAATATAACCCCAGACAGGCTAACATGCCATTAAAAATAAAACAATCAAATTTGTCTTGCCTTATCAAGAAAAGAGCCATCTACCCTAATATTTTTACCTTTAGTTGGGGAAGAAGAAATGGGTTCATGCCTTTTCCAAAAGCATTGATGTGAAGTGAATGTAAACAACCTAGACCAGAACTTGAACCTGGCATGCACTTTTCTTTTTCCACACCAATAATTATTACACTGTCTACACATCAGTTATTCATGTACATTTTCTTCTTTCAATTAAATAGAAAAACTCATTAATTTGTTGGAAAACCCATTTGTCTTCAACTTCACATAGATTTTATTAGCCAACTTACAAATAAGAGAAGTTCTTCTTGTATCATGAAATGATAAAAGAAAAAGCTAGTCGAAATTAACAATAACAATTATTAATAATGTTTCACCTAAAATAAAATTAAATTTGTTTTTATTTTACAACAAAAATAAAAGTATATTGATATAGTTTATATAATATTTATCATTTTGAAGGTGGAATTTGGTTTGATTTGGTTTCTTTGTTTAATGGTATATCAACCTGTATGAGTTATTTAAAGCTAAAGCCATTCTTGTGTTACTATAAAACCTATAGCTGAAGAAGGTGAACAAAGAGGTTCATATCTTTTCCAAGGTCATTAGTCTGAAAGTTAATGAAAGTGTGAATGGAGGTCAAATTTGCTTACTACGATGTCACAGTCCAGGTATTATGGCACAGGGGTATAAGTGATCAAACATTATGAAAGGTGGTTGGAAAGAAAATAGAAACAAACCTGGTTTGGTTTAGTTTATTTGTTTAACAGCATATCAACTCTTCATGAGTTATCTAAAGCCAAAATTTGATTCATTCCTAAATGTTTGATTACAATCATAACTATATCTTATATATTTCCTTTCATTTTTTAAAAAATTGAACTTCTTTGTCTATAATGATTTGTTTGTACAGTTATATATCAATTGGTTTTGTTTGACTTCTTTAATGGCATGTCAACCTTTGTGGGTTATTCAATGTCAATGCCAAAGTCATCCTTCTAGAAGAACAGTTGTGATGCTATTTAACCCATAGCTGGTGGGTGGGGGATAAGGGGGTTCATAACTTTCCTAAGCGTATTAGTCTGAAGGTGAATATAACAGTGTGACTGGAGTTTAAACTTGCTTATATTACAAGTCAGTACATCATCCACTATGCCACAGGAACACCTCTGAGAGTAGAGTTTAAAAATAGTTCTTTTAATAATTTGCCAAGTAAGTGGGTTATTTTAGAGTCAATGAGCTTATCTTTCAGATTGATTGATTAATCAATTTTAATGTCATCTCAACCCATTTAGGGTTATTTAACTCCAAGAGGTTAAGGAATAGTGTTCATTGCATTTTCATATCTACATTTTTTTGTGCAATTGTTTTTTGGGATTTTTTTTAGCACACAGTCCTATCAAATATGAATAATTCCTAAACAAATCTATTTGAACCATAGATGGAACCCTAACAGGTACTACCACTCTGGGTCAGAGTGGATTTGGGAGTAATGACAGTGGTGAGGTACTTCATACTTTCCAGGTCTTCAAAACTGGAGCCTCACCATCAGATATTTTCAAACTTAGAACACCCCTTTTTAATAGTGGGTGAAGGTCTTACCTCTGTGAAGTGATGTAAAAGAAAAACTAAAAATTAAATAACATCCTGTTGAAGTCAGCATATTCTAATTTCTACCAACAAAGCATTGTCTTTCAGGGATGACAATAACTAATTGGGCTACAAGAGTCTTTGGTTTAATAGGCACAAAACTTCAGTTGTATTGAATTTCCACCCCTTTACGTTTTACGAGGGCGAGTTAAATGTTTTGCAATATTTTGATACGTGTTAGTTTGCAGCATATATCAAAGCAGTTTAAGTCATGGAAGGTACTTGCTATAGTTGGTAATATTGTGGTAGTTGGTATGCTGAGATATTGTACAATGCTTCACTCTGAATATAATTTTAAAGCCACACAGATGAATGTGAAACATCATCCAATTTAGGAACTTATGCTTTTCAAGTTCAAACCTGACCATAATGCAATGGAAGCAACCATAAACATTTGTCATGTGAAAGGTTAAGATTCAGTGGATTATAGTTGAGTAAATAGATTGTTGAAGAAATTACACTTAGGTTGTAAGAACTTTAATGATTAGGCAATATCAGGTAGGTCAAAGACTAGACTCAGAAGCCATGTTGGAAGCAATAGAGGCAAATTTGGAGAGTAGCACACACAGAGTATCAGGTGAGCTCAGAATCTCACTGTTCAGTGTGGTTTGTCAGCTTTACATAGCTTGAAGAATAACACAAATATGTTAGCAAAATATTGCAAAACTTTTGACTCACATCACTAAAAGTCATAAGGAAGAAAAGTCCAAACAAAAATGCATTCATTATTTACTTATGACTTTCATTATTATTTATTTCTTATTCTTTACTGAATAAATGCATTCATTATTTGCATTTAGAGAACATCAACTCATAATGAATTTAATATCTCCATCATTATTTTTTCCTACCTCTTTTGATGATAGCCGCTAAAAATTACTTGGGCATGTTTATTTTTAAAGTGAAATTTAAGTGCTTAAAGCCCCATCTACCAGACAATTTTTAAATGTGATGAATTAAAGTAATTTCTGATGATCAATATTTGATTAATAAACAACATATTTAAGTACCTGCAGGAGAGTAATGAAAATAAACATCACAATATTCATACAAAAAATAAAAATCACACTTTTTAGTTTGTTAAAATTCTGAACTTTTACTATTGTAAGGATGCTGAAAATACATTAAATGACATAATTCCTTTGATAAAGAAGTTAAAAGAATGAAATACTTTTTATAACTTTTTCATGTTGAAACTAACACGTGATGAAATGCATTAATTCTAATCTATAATTCTATCATTATAAACATAGAACAAGAAAGTGAAATGACTAAATTCTTGTCTAGACATTGAAAAGTGTTGAAAATTATTTTCAACATTAATATATAATACTAAATCTAATATATATTGCAAAAATTTCTCATTATGCATACACACAGACACACATATATATATATATATATATACACACACACACACATACATACATACATATATATATATATATATACATACATACACACACACACACATACATACATACATATTATTTAAAAATAAAAATAAAAATCAAGCAACAGAATAATCTTGGAAGGATTACTGAGCAAGCAAAGCAACATCTGGGTGTAAGCATGAAAATAAGTAAGGAAACCTCTGAATTCAAACCTGCTAAAGAAGAAACTAGACGGCAATTACACAAGAATGTTGAGAGCAATATTGAACAAGTCCTGGCGACAACACCCCACAAGACACCAACTATATGGCCACTTGCCTCCCATCATGAAAACTATACAAGTTAGATGAACCAGACATGCAGGACACTGCTGGAGCAAGGATGAACTCATCAGTGATGTACTCCAATGGACCCCCGCATATGACCAAGCAAAAGCAAGACGACCAGCTCGAACATACATACAGCAGCTATGTGAGGATATGGGATGTAACCCTGAAGACCTGCCAGAAGCGATGAATGATAGGGAGAAGTGGCGAGAGAGGGTCAGGGATATCCGTGCTGGTGGCATGACATGATGATGATGATGATGATGATGAAATTCAACTTAAAAAGTGACGTTGTGTTGGGTAAATACACACACACACACATATATATATATATTTACTATCGTACTACCTACCAGCATTCATGGTTACCAGGAAAAAAAAAAACCGCTAGAATTTAGAGATAACAACATCCTGAATCACTGCCTGGGGGAAAAAGAAAAAAAATAAAGAAAAGGCCAACTTCGTCACACCAGTTGAAAAAAATCAAGAGATATGCAGTCCATTGGTCAAAAGAACAAAAACCCACCGTAAAATGCTGCAATGCTACTATTACAAATAGTGCTCAATACAAAAGTAGAGCTAATTACAGAAATTAAATTGCGAGTTGGGACTACTACAGTTTCGTCTAAACTGGCTCCTCAGGGTATCTAGCACCGACTCTGCTAGATACCCTGAGGTTTAGGCGAAACTGTAGTAGGATAGTCCCAACTCACGATTTAATTTATATATATATATATATATATGGATGGATGGACACTTTTGGCATGCATAAAAAATGAGTGCTAAATAGTTCAGTTATCATTGGACACAGGTGATTTGCTCCTGTGTAGAACCAGTCTCATTTTTTCATTTTTTGTATGAAATGTTCAATTAGAAAAATAGTGCAACAGTATGCCACAGATTCTCCAAATGGCATTCATCAGTTTTATATATATATATAAACAGAGAGAGAGAAAGTGTGTGTGTAACCCTACAAAAACAGCTGAGCATAGTGTGATTTGTTAGAGAAATACACTTAAAATGCTATAACTTAGATAATAAAGCAACTGGCAGCTCACTTTGCAACTGAATGATAATTTTGTAGGGTCAGCATCCATGCTGAACGTAATTTTATAATCTTTTAAATCAGTGATTTTCAAAGTTTTTGGAGTCAGGACCCCTTTCTATCTTGTGGACACCCATATAAATAAAAATAAAATTTTTCAAAAATATTTCAATGAAAATCACTTCCAGTATTTTTCCCTTAGTAATGACATTCAGTGAAAGGGATGTACTAGCCTTGCTTGGCATAAATTGTCAATTCTTGGTGATATTTGGACAAAGATATACACAATTCACTTTGCCCATCAAGTCTACATCTGTATTTGGTCATCAGATTGGTAAGTGTTGGAAACGTTGTATCATAGCAATATGTTGTTGAAAAAGATAGAAGCCTTTTCATCACCTTTTGAAACAATAATGCTTCCTCAAAAGCCAAAATTATGGAAGTGGTTGCTGTTTAAACTGAATTTCCATAATGGGGTATGAGAAACAAATACAGATTTGTGGTTCAATCACAAATTGGATAATATAGATTTTCAAGACAATTTTTTAGTTTTGGGGGACTCCTGCTGTTGATGTTGGGAAACCCCTGTAGTCCCTGGACCACAGTTTGAAAACCACTGATTTAAATTCTAGATTTAATAGACATAGTTAATGTTGAATGCTAATTAGAATCCTTCACTATTTCTTGTTAAATAGAAGCATCAGAATCATCATGGACCACTGATACTAAATGAACCTAACAAGTTTATGGGTACTTTTGTTCTTCATAAACCTGATTGGATTTCACATAGCAATAATACCCTTGGGAAAGGTATGAATCCAATTATTCTCCCACCAGCAATGGGTAAATAGTAGGGCAGACTGGGTTCTTCAGCCTTGATGAGGCAACTAGTCTAGGAGAAGGAAAACTCTGAATTCAAACCTGTTAAACTCTGCTCAAAAATTGACCTCGTGTTATATCCTGCCCGGGCGGAGGGGTTGGTAAATATGTATAAACCTACAGCATTATTTTCCTGTTTTCATAAAGGAAAATTATTACACTTATTTTATTCAACATACCAAAACTCTAGAGAAATAAATCTCTATCAGGTACATCTTTTTATGTAGTCAAAATCAATAAGCTAGTTTAACAGACCTTTACATTGTTGGGAGTTCAATACTCATATTTAGGTGAATATAAAGCTAAGCTTAGTAAATTTACAGTATCAATCATAAATAAGAACACTTCCACCAATTCTTAAAAATAAAAAGTTAATTTCCTTCTAAACCAAAGATATCAGGGTTTTATCATTTCTAGTGGAACATTATACAATCAAAACAAAAGTTATCAGGTATTGTTAATAAACAAATTCTACAGTATTGAATATGCAAACGTCCAAAAGTTAATATATCCCTTATATCGTGAATTGAATTACCATGACCAAAAAATCCACCAAATACCTACGCATGACAGCTGTCCAGTGTTTGTGTATATCATGCGTAGGTGTTCGGCAGATTTTCTGGTCATGGTAATTCAATTCACAATATTAATTCCTCTACTTAGAAAATAAAAATATATACATCTATCCCTAATATGTTACTACAGAATCTTATATTTCAATGTTATAGAATTTTTTTATGAATAATGTCTAATGATATCAATTTTGATTGTGCAATATTTCACTAGAAATAATAAGATCCTAGTATGCTTAGTTTAAAAGGAAATAAACTTAAAGGCTTCTTTATGTGAGGCAATGATTAGTGAGTTAGTCTTGCAGATTATAATTATTCAAGTGAGTTCAAAGGTCACTGTGTGTCCTGCACTTGTATTTGGTAGCATAAAGCTTTTCTCTGCCTTTAAGCAAAAAAGAATAATAATTTTCTGCTATCAGTAATAGAAAATGAATGATGCTGCTTAAAGACTTTATCAAGACTTACAATAAAAATGATATTCTTGTTTTGAATGTCTATGTTTTATTCTAATGTATTTGGAGGATGTGTTTTACAATGCCTTACTTTTCTGATAGTAGAAATTGGACTTTTAAGAAGACCATCTCCTTACAGCAAAAAAAGAAGTTCAGAATTCACGTTCATCTCTAAAAGTTCTAATTCTTGGATTTGGATTAAAATTCTATGAGCTTTTGCTTTTCATGCAAAATACTTTGAGTTGACAGAAGACATAGAAATTTTTTGAAAAGATCTTGTGGCATTTTGAACAGCAGTTATCAGTGTTTGATTTTCAGAGAATTTGAGAAAATTGCATCATTTTTTTTTTTTTTTTGATAATGCCAAATATGCTGATAGTGAATCAGAGTAATTTTTGATTATTTCATTACAATTTTCCATTAGCATTAGATCTTATATCATAATCAGTTTGGTTTAGTCTAACTAAAAGCATTAGATCCTATACCATAAGCAGTTTGGTTTAGTCTAATTGAAAGCATTAGATCTTATATTATAATCAGTTTGGTTTAGTCTAACTGAAAGCATTAGATCCTATATCATAATCAGTTTGGTTTAGTCTAATTAAAAGCATTAGATCCTATACCATAAGCAGTTTGGTTTAGTCTAATTGAAAGCATTAGATCCTATATCATAATCAGTTTGGTTTAGTCTAATTGAAAGCATTAGATCTTATATCATAATCAGTTTGGTTTAGTCTAATTGAAAGCATTAGATCTTATATCATAATCAGTTTGGTTTAGTCTAATTGAAAGCATTAGATCTTATATCATAATCAGTTTGGTTTAGTCTAACTGAAAGCATTAGATCTTATATCATAATCAGTTTGGTTTAGTCTAATTGAAAGTATTAGATCCTATATCATAATCAGTTTGGTTTAGTCTAACTGAAAGCATTAGATCTTGTATCATAATCAGTTTGGTTTAGTCTAATTAAAAGCATTAGATCTTATATCATAATCAGTTTGGTTTAGTCTAATTGAAAGCATTAGATCCTATATCATAATCAGTTTGGTTTAGTCTAACTGAAAGCATTAGATCTTATATCATAATCAGTTTGGTTTAGTCTAATTAAAAGCATTAGATCTTATATCATAATCAGTTTGGTTTAGTCTAACTGTTGAATCACGAAACACACTTGTAGTCAGTAGCTAGGCTAAGAGCAACGTCTTTAGCAAGGCTAAGACTAAAGTGAATCAGTCCTCAATGAAAGAGCTATTTATGGCACATTGGGAGATTCCAATGTGCACACATTGGCCGGTCCATTCCTTGGATTGTGATTGGCTAGAACATCTAATTGGATATGTTTGCTCATAAATACCAACCCTGTCCAGTAAGCATTTGTCTTGACTATGCTGGACCTCAGGTAAGTCTTGCTGTTATTATTGTCACTATTATTACTGTTGTATATTGTTGAGTTCTACATCTCCCCTCCCCCCCACGGGTGGGCCGGGTTGCTTGGGAGGTGTGTCTCTCTTTTATGCCTGGTTTGTTGTGTGGTAGTAACCTAGAGAGAGCTCGGAGAATCCTTGATGATCGAAGTCGTGGGGATATATGTGTGGTTTGTTGTTGGGGTCTGGTTGCTGTGCATGTGCTATCACAGGGAGACAATGGGGGATGTATGACTGTAGCATCAGTTGACGGGATTGTTGGTCCTAGTGTCGCACTTGGTATCAGGGTTGGTGTAGGCTTGAGCTTGCACTTTTTGAGGAAGCGACGGTTCCTAAGTGTGATTCTTCCGGAGCCATCAACCCTGATTTTGTATTGACGCTCAGGTAGAGCGGAGATTATCTTTCCTGTGGTGTTCCACCGGCAATTAAGTGGGTTTTGAATGGTCACTGTGTCACCGGCTTGTAATGGGCATAGGTTGTGAGTATGTCTGTTGAATCTTTCTACCAACTTAGCATTGCGTTTATGAAGAATTACTTCGCGGTGTTGCGCTGCCGCTATCCATTCAGGATGTGGTTTGTAGAGGAATGGTTGCGAAGGGATGGAATCCCAGAGCCGGCGGTGGAGTAGTAGTTGTGCCGGTGATAGGCCAATACCTTGAATTGGGGTATTTCTGTACTGCAAGATGGCTCGAGCGGCCTTGTCATTGTCCAGGGAACCTTGAGCGTCTGTGTTTCCGTTGACTATCCTCTTTGCAGTTTTTACTGCTAGCTCTGCACGGCCATTGGACTGGGGATATGCGACCGAGGATCGTCTGTGCTTTATGCCCCATGTCTGAAGGAATTCCTGGAAAGCAGTAGAGGTGAATGGTTGGCCACCATCTGTACTGATTTTCTCTGGAGTGCCATACGTTTGAAGTCGTTGTCGACAGATGGACATTAATTTTGATGTTGTGGCATGGCCTGGTTTCAGATGATATAATATGAGCCAGCCAGTCAATCTGTCTGCACAGGCAAGGTACGTAACGTGCCCAACGTGGAATATGTCCATCACTATTTGTTGGAATGGCCATTCTGGAGATGGTGTCATGGTGATGGGTTCTCGTGGTTGGCTAGGGGCGATGGTCGTATAAATCGAGCAATTCGCTCTAAAGTTTCGTATTGAGGCGTTCATTCCTGGACAATAAACAGAGTCATTAGCTCGAGCTTTCATTCCATCTACGCCTTGGTGGGCTGAGTGTAGGCAGTGCAATATTTTCTTTCTTAAGGGCTTTGGTATTACAATTCTTCTGTCCATTAATACTAGCCCTCTGTCATTGCTAAGTCGGTGTCGCACCTCCCAGAAATCACGGATGTCAGGTTCTGCGAGGTTGCGTTTGGGTGAGAATCCCTGGTTAATCGCATTTATCAGGGTTGTATAGGTCTTGTCATTTCGACCCGATGCCCGAATGTGGTCAGGGGTTATAACAGTGGTGTTGTTATCAATGTTTACTGCAGCTTGAATGGCAGCTAATTCCATTGCAACATCTCTGCTGTTAGAAAGGTGGATATCTTTAGGGGATGGGTTTGTGGGACATATGCTAATGAGCGATTCCACTGTAGCAACTGGGTTGCGGGAAATGGCATCAGCACCCCTGTGCCACTTGCCTGGGCAATGTTGAATTGTGAAGTGATATCTTAGGCACTTTTCTTTAAGTCTGAAGAGGCGTGGGTTGTTTATTTTGCCAAGGTCCCTGTCACCAAATATTCCCGTAAGCGGTTGATGGTCGGTTACTACTATCACATTTGGGCAGCCTATGATGAATAGGCGGCATTTTTCCAATGACCAGGCGATAGCGGCTGCTTCGCCCTCAATGGGTGCATATCGGCGCTCTGCGTCAGTGCAGAATCTGCTGCCGGCAAATACAATGTGCCACCCGTCAGGACAGCACACTGGGGCTTTCTCGGTGGGGCATGTGCAGTGCTTCTGTAACAGTAGGAAGCCCATTCCATCCTTGCTCCAGTCAGGTGCCAAGCAGGTCGTTCTATTTATATCAAAAGTGGTGACTCCCTTTTTTACTAGCCCCACTATAACTTGTTTAGATTGCTGAAATGCTTTTTCGAGACCTTCATTCCAAACGAAGTTGGAGTTTTTTTTTACAAGTTCTCGGAATGGTAGCATTATAGTGCTTAATGAGTATGCCCATGCTACTTGGTTGACAAGCCCGAACCAGGACCTTGCATCTGTAATGTTTTTAGGGCTTGGGAAGCTGGAAATTGCATTCAGCAAGTTGTTAGAAGGGGTCACTCCTGTTGGTGTTATTTGGAGGCCTCCGAATTGGACTACGTCTTGGCAGAACTGGAATTTATCTTTGTTGATGACTATTCCATTCGTCTCGCATAGTGATAAGTAGTCTAGGGTATGGTAGAAGGCGTCTTTTATGGTCTTGTCATAAAGGAGGGTGTCATCAACAACTTTTATTTTGCGTGGGATGTCTTTAATTATCTCATCGTACCTTCGTGTATAGGCGTCACCCGAAGCTACATACCCTTGGGGCATTCTGAGATACATGAAACGACCCCATTCTGTGATGAAGGTCGTGAGGGGTTGAGATTCTACATCCAGGGGTATTGAATGATAGCCATCCACCGCGTCCAGGACAGTTTTCTTTGTGTTTGGTGGTACCTGGAGTGAGAGTTGGAATGGAGAGCTAGTGTGGTGTGTCTCCCGCTTGCATTGGGAATTTAAATGTTGGTAGTCCACCGTTCTCCTTGGTTTCCTGTTTTTTTTAGCGGTGATTACCATGGTGCTACACCAATCTGTCGGGGTACCAATAGGTACGGGACTGATGATGCCTCTTTTGACATCTTCCCAAAGGGCTTCCTTTACCTGCTCCTTGTAGTGATATGGTACTGGGATTGGGTTGTGTCTAGCTTTGGGGGTTGAGCCTTCCTTTAGGTGAATGTGGGCTGGTGGGCCGGACATGGCTGGAAATTTCCCGCGGCTGTTGAATACCGTGGTGGCAAATCTTTCCAACAGCCATTCCTTCAGTTTGGGCACATTTTCGCTGGTTGGTGAGAATGGAGGAGTTCTAGGGTAGTTGGAATTTGTTTTTGTTTTTTGTTTTTCTGAGAGGTCTACTTCAGAAAGATGTGGTTTTGAATGAGCAGCATCGCATCTTATTGGATCGATGAGCGAGGGTGGTGATGTCATGGGCTTAGGAAAGCAAGGGGGCAGTATACCCACATCCATGCATGCATCTTTGCTGAAATATAGTATCTGTACATTTCTGCATATGTACAGTGCCTGCTTTGTGGTCTTTTCTCCTACTTTGAAGGCGACGGGTAGCCAGCCCTGGCATGTCAAGGAGAATCCTCCAACCGTGCGCACCTTCTTGGGTTGGTTGGGTTTTCTAGCATATCTTATTGTTTATTTATTGCCAAATACTGTTTATATAATTTGTAAAGGAATAGTTTTCAGGTAACATTTTAAACAAGCTCGAACTCATTTAAACTTCTTAGTGTTCATTTGCTTGCACACAGTTAAATGGTTTCAAGTATTCCTATCAAACACTGATAGTTGTATTTGCACACTGTTAAATGGTTTCAAGTATTGCTATGTAACACTAAAAATTCAATTGAAAATCAGTCGTTTGTTGGCATACAGTTAAAAGGCTAAACAATTCTATGGGGCCCAGAGCTGGGACCCTAACAAGTACTACCACTCCAAGTCAGAGTGGACCTAGGAGTAATGGCAATGAATGGAAACGCAACATTCTCTAAAGCTCCAAGACTGGATTCTCACCATCACATAGTTTCATATCATATTCAGGACACTTGTTAAGGAGAGTGGGGCCTTACCCCACAGCAGAGATGCAGTTAGCATAATCTACAGCCACAGCCAAATGGGCTATCTTGTTTCTTGATATCTCGTTTGACCTTAACATTATGGAGAGTAACCTTTATTGTCTATCTTTTTGAATTGAAAGATATATATTATGGCGAATTTTACATTCAAATGAAAAATAAAATGTTGCCACATTCGTGGTCGATCGCCTGATCCAGTTTTACCATGTTGGAAACTACCGCAACCCCTACATGCGTTGCGTTGGGGCTGTATTTCCATCATGTTCCTTCTGCGGTGGCAGTTGGTCGGATCATGTTTTGGGCCCGTTTTTGTCGGCGATATGCCGACATCTGAAGCCTTGCTATGTCCGAGATGCCGGACATTTTGTTTTGGTCCCGCAGTGCCATCTCGAATGCTTGGGCGTGGCTCACATTTTGTTCCAGGGTCTTCAGTGATCCTGCTTTAGCCAACAAGTCTGCTTGTAGAGCATCGTTGGCTATACCCCGAATGAACTGATCCTTGACGTATATGCCGGATAAATCATGGTCGCAGTTGGGGCATATAAAGTTGCAATCCCTTGCTCCTGACTTCAGTCGCATCAGGTAATCACTGACGGGCTCACCATCGCCTTGTGCAATGGACGAAAATGAGATTCTATGTACAATGGGATTGGACTTCATCGTGACCAAAACCTCAAGCATGTCTAGTAGTTTGTTTGGGCCCGCGTTGAAGAACTCAGGATAGGTGTTGATAATTGAGTTCTGGACAGTTTCTTCGGCGTAGTTGTATAGTTGGACGTTCATCTGTGTGTCAGAAAGATTGGTCATCTTTGTGAATACGTCCCAATCTATCTTAAACTTCCGAAACTGCTGTGGTGTCATTTCTGAGTTAAGTTGAGGAGGCTTGGCGGTCGGTTTTACATGAGTGGTTGGTGATGCCGGATTTTCTTTGGCCAACTTCAGTATGATGAGTACTTCTCCCATGTTCTTTATACCGAGCTCCTTGAGCATCGTCCGGTCCAGCATATGCATAGTGTCCCTTGCGATGCCCTCGCTTGAAAATGTCTGCGCATAGATCTTTGCAGAGGCCGTGGTTATGCCTGCATTGGTGAATATGCTCTCCCAGTCAGTCAGGTCGGATCCTGTTCGCAGCGCAATGTTGAATCACGAAACACACTTGTAGTCAGTAGCTAGGCTAAGAGCAACGTCTTTAGCAAGGCTAAGACTAAAGTGAATCAGTCCTCAATGAAAGAGCTATTCATGGCACATTGGGAGATTCCAATGTGCACACATTGGCCGGTCCATTCCTTGGATTGTGATTGGCTAGAACATCTAATTGGATATGTTTGCTCATAAATACCAACCCTGTCCAGTAAGCATTTGTCTTGACTATGCTGGACCTCAGGTAAGTCTTGCTGTTATTATTGTCACTATTATTACTGTTGTATATTGATGCGTTCTACCCTAACTGAAAGCATTAGATCCTATATCATAATCAGTTTGGTTTAGTCTAACTGAAAGCATTAGATCCTATACCATAAGCAGTTTGGTTTAGTCTAACTGAAAGCATTAGATCTTATATCATAATCAGTTTGGTTTAGTCTAATTGAAAGCATTAGATCTTATATCATAATCAGTTTGGTTTAGTCTAATTGAAAGCATTAGATCTTATATCATAATCAGTTTGGTTTAGTCTAACTGAAAGCATTAGATCCTATATCATAATCAGTTTGGTTTAGTCTAACTGAAAGCATTAGATCCTATACCATAATCAGTTTGGTTTAGTCTAACTGACAGCATTAGATCTTATATCATAATCAGTTTGGTTTAGTCTAATTGAAAGCATTAGATCTTATATCATAATCAGTTTGGTTTAGTCTAACTGAAAGCATTAGATCCTATACCATAAGCAGTTTGGTTTAGTCTAACTGAAAGCATTAGATCTTATATCATAATCAGTTTGGTTTAGTCTAATTGAAAGCATTAGATCTTATATCATAATCAGTTTGGTTTAGTCTAATTGAAAGCATTAGATGCTA
The DNA here is from genome assembly GCA_963585895.1 of Sepioteuthis lessoniana. Lineage (NCBI taxonomy): Eukaryota > Metazoa > Mollusca > Cephalopoda > Myopsida > Loliginidae > Sepioteuthis > Sepioteuthis lessoniana. The sequence continues at coordinate 12,333,564 of OY757911.1, forward strand.
TATCATAATCAGTTTGGTTTAGTCTAATTGAAAGCATTAGATCTTATATCATAATCAGTTTGGTTTAGTCTAACTGTTGAATCACGAAACACACTTGTAGTCAGTAGCTAGGCTAAGAGCAACGTCTTTAGCAAGGCTAAGACTAAAGTGAATCAGTCTATTTATGGCACATTGGGAGATTCCAATGTGCACACATTGGCCGGTCCATTCCTTGGATTGTGATTGGCTAGAACATCTAATTGGATATGTTTGCTCATAAATACCAACCCTGTCCAGTAAGCATTTGTCTTGACTATGCTGGACCTCAGGTAAGTGTTGCTGTTATTATTGTCACTATTATTGCTGTTGTATATTGATGCATTCTACACTAACTGAAAGCATTAGATCTTATATCATAATCAGTTTGGTTTAGTCTAATTGAAAGCATTAGATCTTATATCATAATCAGTTTGGTTTAGTCTAATTGAAAACATTAGATCTTATATCATAATCAGTTTGGTTTAGTCTAATTGAAAGCATTAGATCTTATATCATAATCAGTTTGGTTTAGTCTAACTGAAAGCATTAGATCCTATACCATAAGCAGTTTGGTTTAGTCTAACTGAAAGCATTAGATCCTCTACCATAAGCAGTTTGGTTTAGTCTAACTGAAAGCATTAGATCTTATATCATAATCAGTTTGGTTTAGCCTAATTGATAGCATTAGATCTTATATCATAATAAGTTTGGTTTAGTCTAACTGAAAGCATTAGATCTTATATCATAATCAGTTTGGTTTAGTCTAATTGAAAGCATTAGATCCTATATCATAACCAGTTTGGTTTAATCTAATTGAAAGCTTTAGATCTGATATCATAATCAGTTTGGTTTAGTCTAACTGAAAGCATTAGATCTTATATCATAATCAGTTTGGTTTAGTCTAACTGAAAGCATTAGATCCTATATCATAATCAGTTTGGTTTAGTCTAACTGAAAGCATTAGATCCTATATCATAATCAGTTTGGTTTAGTCTAATTGAAAGCATTAGATCTTATATCATAATCAGTTTGGTTTAGTCTAATTGAAAGCATTAGATCTTATATCATAATCAGTTTGGTTTAGTCTAACTGAAAGCATTAGATCTTATATCATAATCAGTTTGGTTTAGTCTAACTGAAAGCATTAGATCCTATACCATAAGCAGCTTGGTTTAACTTAGACTAACTCACCAATGTTAAAAATTGATGAGCCTGCTCAGTATTTAAATGGGTGACCACTTAACAACAGTAGGTAGAAAAAAATCTTAAACCTGTGTTCCAGCATAAACAAAGCTTAGTAAATAACAAGTTTGAATTCTGATCTGAAGTTTTTACATTACAATATTCTAATGGATTATGTGCATGCTAAAAATATATTTGTTCCATAAAATAAATGTTTTTAAAAATCATTAGGTTTTGAACTTCTCTCTCTCTCTCTCCCTATATATATATATATATATTTTACAACAAAGAAAAACTACAAGAAATTCATTTTCCAGTGCAATTAAGGGGTAAAAGAGGGTAATTGCCCGCCGTAAAAATTTCAAAAGCTTCTGATTTTAATGTATATAAGCATATATATATATATATATATATGTAAATGTAGTATTAATGACAAACTGGAAAGATTTTTGTAAAAGATGTTTATTTTTTACTGAACATGATTCACTATATTACTAGATATTTTCAACATTTAGTGTAAAAAGGAATATTTGCTTTTATGTTATGTTGTTGGTAACAATGTAGCATTTGTGTTTGATTTAATTTAAATGTTTATTAATGTTATGTCTTGTGATGATCAACTGAGCCAGAGTTGGAGATAAATGAAATTTTTCAGATCTTTGTATTATTGTTTCTGTTAGAAGAATAACTGCTGATTCTATGGCTAATACTATGTCATTGAAGTTTGTGTCTCTATATATGCACACTAACATACATGCATTATATCTAAGTATATATATATATATATATACATGCATGTATATAGATAGATAAATAAATAAATAATTGTGTGTATATATATATATACATATATACACACACACACACACCCATATACATATATACACACATGTGCATTTATATATACATACATGCACATATATATATATATATATATATATATACATATTCACATACAAGCAAATATATATATCTATACACACACATGCACATAAATATATATATATATATATACACATATGCATACATACCCATCTATGCACACACACACACATATATATATATATATATAGATACATATATATGTAAACATACACACACACACATACCTATATATATATATAAAAATAGATCCACACAGATCTCTCTCTCTCTCTCTCTATATATATATATATATATATATATATTGCAATTTGTACATTCCAATCATAGTTGATAATTCACTTTTGCCTGTACACTTTATATTCATGTTCATTTTATTATATATCACAATAATAAATATTTTGTTCACAAGGACAATCTATTTGTCTTTATTGAGTCTTTTGCCCATCTGTTCATGTCTTGTAATCTCCAGATCGTTCTTTAAGGTGTCTATATTGGATATTGTTTTGACATATCTTATTGCCTTTTTTAAATTCTATTCATTCAAAAAATATCAACAAAAAGATGCTTCAAACAAAATATCTTCCTACTCAATACACTATGCACACACATATGACTGTATGTGGACATCAATGGTTATTGAATCTGTTCAAGGTCATATTCATGTATTTAGACTTATGAAAATTTAAACATCAACTTGAATGATTTGTAGATAATTCCTTTGGTAACAGCAGTTGCTACAATAGCATTGATAAGTAAACTGAATATTAATGACACTATCTTTGGTAAAATGACTTTTAAATGTCTTCAAAATTCATTTAATTTATTTACTGAATATTTAGGGCTTGCTGGTTGGAAATTATCTTGTTTCTTCACTAGATAATATTAAAATGTTTTTATTACATCTTAACCATTCATAATTGAATTTTTGACATTATCTTAAATTCTAAAAATACCCAAGTTATTTGACTAGAAATTACTGGTTTCTATACAACAAAGATATTCAGGTTTTCATTTGAATAGAAGTTTCAGTTTTAATTTGGAGAAAAGGTTAAGTTCAAATTTTAGCTCAGATCACTTGAATCAAGAGTTCAGTGTGAAATTTTTAATATGTTACCGAAAAAAGATAGAGACTTTCATAACTGAAATATTGTGACTATATCAATAGATCAGTGTATAATAAGGATAATTCCTCATTTTCAGAAAGAAAATAGTATGATTGATTTTATCATTTGAAACCTTGTCTGAGTGAATGGAATTCTGAATAATTTTCATTTTACTCTTAAGACTTTATAGAACAGCTTGTTCACATATCAACATACAGATAAACCATGGATTTTTCATCACCCTAATACATGTAGATAACCAATTTTTCCAGAGCCCATGGCAAAATAAACAGATGTCACATAATAATTCAATATCATTCACCCACCTATTAAATATATCTCATGTCATGAAATCATTAAGAGTATTAGAAACTTCATTATTCCTCATATCAAATAATTGGATGAAAATCTCATCAAGCTTGACAGAATTTATCCCATCAAGTTTTGGCTTCATGGAAATCCTTACTCCCATTATCAACCTTGACAAGCATTAATCTTATTAATACATGTAAAAGTAAAGTTGGTGACCTTAGTCGAGGGTGACCTGAAGGCTCCCTTTTCAATAGCTACTACACCACAGTGTAGGGGAGGGTGCTACTCCATTCCCTGGATTGCTCCACTTTACCCTTGATCCTTACCTTATAATGCTGATTGTTAAGCAAGGTGGCATCAAGTACCATTTTTTGAGTCTTTGGTATGACGTGATCTGGAATTGAAACCCGGTCTCCCAGACCATTGGCAAACACTCTACTCATTGGCCAGTGTCATATCTTAAATCATTAGGACTAATTAGGCTGTAGAGAATGTGAGTTCAAGTCTTACTGAGAACTTATATTTTATCATTGCCTCTAAACCATGTTATTCCTTGCTGTGATAGAAATGATGATTCAAACAAGTGATAAAAACAAGAAAATAAAAATCAAAAGAAAGAAAGAAAATACCAGCTATAATTAATAATAATATTATTTCTTTCAAAATATTCTTTGTAAACATTTTGGAATCAGTTTTACTAAGTAAACTATCTTAGAACATATATAGAATTTAGAGAGCAAGAATATCATAAAATATTTCGTTAGAATTGGTGGAAAAAGTAATTGTTTTTGTTTTATCTCCAGTGATTGAATTTAATCAAAACAGATTTCATTCTTAGTTTCTTGTTTCAAGAATAATCTACATTTTTTTTTGTTCAGTGAACCTTTCATTTCATGTTAATTCATGTGATCTATGTTAACTTAGATTTGATAAGAAAAGTGCACAAAAAAAAAAAAAAACAACTTCATATTGAGAATCAACAGTTATGCAATATTTATTACTTTTCTTTAAGAGAAAAATAAGTTCTTCTCAATCTATCTTCTTTTTATTCTTAGTTAAGTTATTTTTATTTATTTTATTATCATTATTTGTCGTTTTTTTTAAATATATAAAAAGATATTTTGCAGTGTGTTTCATGATGAAAATCAATTCATATATGTTCTATTGACTTGATACAATGTCATTTTACTTATTAGCATAATACAATTTGGGTCAAAAGTCATTTACTGAAAATTTGGCTGCATTTTTCTTAAGCTTTAGATATATTATTTGCATTGAGAATATGATTTAAAAAAATAAACATGAGGGATGGATGAGTTCATATCTTGGTTGATTTTTTGGATGATAGCATTTTGTTTTATTTTTATCACTTTTAGGCAGATCAAGTAGTTATAGGTGAGTGTTTTACCAAATCAAAATTGATTGCTCACCTTATCTCATGGCTTATGAGTTTTTCAAGATTTTTTCAATATATCTGGAGATGAAACAGAGTACAGGGAAGGTGAATTCATGCCTTTTCCAAAGGTATTAGAGCTGAGAAATATATGAATAAAAGAAAAATCTGAAAAGTTTGGTGTTTTGACACTCCCCAGACATCCAGAACTGGAAATTCACCACAAAATGCAGTTTAGTGTCATACCCGGGACTCTACAAAATAATAATTATACATATAATAACCTTATTCAAAAAAGAAATACTTGCAAATAATAGTTTTAGTTTCTTTGTTTAATGGCATATCAAACTTTGAAGGGTTTTAATGCCAAAGCCATCCTTATAGAAGACTAATAGCAGTTCTGTTTAACTCATAGCTGGGGAGATTTAAAAAAAAATTTTTTTCCCAAGGATAAATTCCTGACCAATAACAATTCATTTTTCTTTGATTTTTCAATGCATAGCCTGAAACATGAACTATTAAACTTACTCAAACTACTTTTAGCTAAATTCCATGTTTAATCATTGATTTTTTGTAAACATCTGTTGTCAGAAATATTTAGTCTGTTAGTGTAGAAAGTGACTAAATCTAATTGAAGAAAAGAAGGATGAGGGATCAGTCGACAGTGATAAGAAAAGTCAAAATCTTGTGCACATTTATATTATGTTTAAACACTTTCAGTACTAAAATATATCCATGATTATGATTTTATTTCTTTCCTTATCACCAGAATTCATATCAATAAAGATGAACAAAAGTCATAAGACAAATAGGAATATTTCTTTCATATTTATTTTTTGATTGTTCTCAACTAGTTTTGACCTTAGGTCATTGTCAGTTAATAGGTTTTTGTCAAAGAAGTTTTTTAAGCTTTTAGAATAGTTCCTAAAAGAGTTGTTATGCAATAAGAGTGGCAATGAAAAAAATGACCAATAAGATGGTGTAGTGCATCCATTTATTGAATGAAAATTATTTTTTGGTACCTACATGTCTTCAACTGACCTTTATATGATCTCTGCTATCATGAACATCTGGCACTGAGCTTTCCATTTAGGAGACATATGTTAAGCGTGAGTGGGATGTGTTTTAAATTAACCTTAACTTGTTGGTTTGTTTATTTAAGTGTTTATATGTCACCCAAAATCTGTCCATTCTATTTTAAAGTGGTGCTTTGTAGAGCATTCAACTTGAGGTTAAAGCTATTTGCTGTAAGTGTTTGAAGTTAGAGAAGCTTTATTCATTTGTGCAGTTATACACATATAATCATTAGACTGAAAGAATGTTTTAAAATGATCATAATTAATATAATCTAGCTTATCTATGACATCATGTGATATATAAAGGGCTAGTATATGAAGTGTATTAAAATTTCGATGAACTTAGAACTCAAAATGGATTCCTCAAAGAACAAAATTGATTGAAGAGATTCTTCATTTGGAGCATCATTTTGAGAGAGGTATAAAACATCAGACTCAGGAAAACTGAAGAAGCTATTCAATTTTTCTGAAATTTGAAATGCATATTCTGTGTGTGTGTGTGTGTATATATATATATATATATCATATTTACCCAACCCCTCCGCTCGGGCAGGATATGACACAAGGTCAATTTTTTTAAGCAGAGTTTAACAGGTTTGAATTCACAGTTTTCTTTCTCCTAGACTAGTTGCCTCCCCAAGGCTGAAGAACCTAGTCTGCCCTACTATTTACCCATAACTGGAGGGAGAATAATTGGATTCACACCTTTCCCAAGGGTATTAGTGCTATGTGAAATGCAATCAGTCCAGGATTTGAACTCGTGTCACCGTGTCCAATTCCTGTGACGATAACAATTACACCACGGGCACTTTATATATATAGTAATTATTTGTGTATAACATTCACTCACAAATTATATATAAGATAAGGAAAGAAATAAAATCATTGAAATTCTGGAAAAAAAATCCTCATATACATTGTAGCAGTTAAATCTAACTTAGAATTTAGTATTTCTTCACTTTTTATTGGTTCATACTGACTAAGAATAAGAATTTTTATAGTTTAAAACGCAAAATTTACACAATATTTAGAGTAAATATGCAAAAATGCAACAAGCTTCAGGTGAAAGTAAGCTCTTATTAGGAGAAGTGCAATTATAAACAAACATACATTCCAGTGGATATTTCTCTGTAATTAGTTTGGATTATAGACAGAACTTACTTTTGATCATCCTGCCCCAAATATGGTGAAGCATGTGGCTAGGAAAAAAGTTAATCATATAGTTCTTATGTATAGTGTGTATCCTTAACTTTTCAACAGAAAAATCTGGAAAAATAGTATTTTTTATGCACAAATGATTACAAAGAGTAAAATCTATGATTTGAAAAAAAAAATAATAATAATCGCTACAAAAAGTTTTACAAAAGTGATAACAATCCATGGACAATGGTAAGAGTGTAAAAGAATAGAAGTATCACCTCACACAGTACATAGTGTATTTAAACAGTTATTCTAACTACAGCTCATTAATGCATAAATAAAAAGTAGTTACTTCCAGTAAACCTATTTTTCATTGAAAAATTATGCATAGTCATTGTATGGAAGGTTGTGGTATGAGGTTTTTTTTTAAAGTTTGATGTAAGCAGCCATTTATAGTGATTATTTGACATAGTTGTTCACTTTAGATTGAAGGATTCTGTTCATCATTCTAATATTTGTATTTGTTACAATTTATTTGGCACCTTTTTGTAGAGTTTGGAGTTTTCTTTTTACCATCATTTGGAGCATAATTCTGATATAAAACTATAGATAGTTCTGGATATTTCTGCTGGGATTAATTTAGTTTTCAATTTAGATATACTTTTCAAGTCTGAAATTTTTAATTTGACAAAAACAAAAAGAAAACAATATAGCCAAAAAGAAAAATAAATGATTTTGCAGTTAAAACAAACAAATAAAAATAGAACAATAATTTTGTAGTTAAAACAAACAATAATAAAACTATGACTTTGAAAACAAAAACCAAAGAAAGAGAAACAGTGATTTTATAGCCAAATTCTATTAACTTTTTAGCGAAGAAATATTATTACGTGTTGTTACGTTGCTTCCTTGCTAAGTTTTAAGGTAAATAAATGAGAGAAGAACCAAGATGTTGAAAAGTTTTTATGATAGTTTTAATGGCAGCAGGAATAAAGGGTACCTCTATGCTGCAAGTTTCGTTGGAAGGAAGGAAGGAAGGAAATAGTTATGGAGTTGAGAACGAATTTTAGCAGCTAAATGCTTGAGCGAAATGTGTGTCGCTACCGATAAGGCATTGTTGAATGTCTGAGTGAGATATGGTCGCCATAGGTGTAGCAAAGGTCATGTTTGCTGGTTAAGGACAGGAATGATGTAGTCCTGGTTGTTGTAGGAGAGAAGCATGAAAGTATCCAGAAAATGTTGCCCGGGGATGAAGTAGCTAGATGTCTGAATGAAATTGTGCTTTGCAATAGACATAGCTAAGGTTAATGAAGGTGTTCCTGTGTGTGGCAGATCAAATGCATCTAATTCATATTCAACTGGGAACCCTTGGTCTAAGAGAGTAGACTCGAGAGGTCCATAAATTCAATGGCTTTCCTCATGGTGTTGTGATGCTGCTGCCATGAAGGGAGTGGACAGTAAATACGTCTGTCCTGTTCGAAAGCTTCTGAGGAAGAGGTAGCTTGGCGGGCTTTCCCCAATTTGGTGCTTCCCAGAAAAATGGTTTGGGGTAAATAGAATAAGTCATCCTCATTGGGTAAAAATATGCGTCGACCATAACGGTCAAATTAATTTACGCGCCAAACAAAAATATGAAGTTCTTTCTGCTACAACTTTTATAACGATACAATAAGAGAAATGGATTTTAACTTTGTTTCTTTCATCAATTCTGATAAACCAAGATTGAAACATATGCGACAGTAGGAACTCACTTTTCTTAAAGATATTTGGACTATCTTCAAGTAATCATTAATATCATGTATACTTTGATTAATATTGTAAAATATAAGGAACACAGGCAACAGATTAGAGCACTTAGCTCACAAAAAATATCTCATTTATTTAGTATACAGAACACATTCTTGTTAGTTGAGGAAGCTTGGAATGAAATAAAAAATATAAAGATTGACAAATGATACATTTGAGAGCCCATGAACTGAACAGTAATCAAAAAAGGACATTTAGATGGTAGGCAGAATACAATATTTATTCAGAAAAGATTGATATTAACAAGTTGCCAACCTAGGGCAATGGTGTGTTAGTCCCTTTTAAAGTACTCCTCTTAAGACCTTACACACTCATCACAGTGTCTCTTTCATTTTTCAAAACACTATTATCATCAGTTGATCATCACATTCTACTTAATCTCATTCATGGTTTGAAATCTTTTTTTCAACTGTAATTTTAGCTTCAGGAAATGCCACAAGTTGTAGTATTTCAAATCTGGACTATAGCAGGGTTAGACAGAAGTGGGTGTTTTAATAAATATTAAAAAGAATCCTGCTCAAGATTCACTGTCAATGCAACAGTACATATATTTACTCAATGGAGTTTTACTGACTTTTGAGTAACTCGACAGGAAGATGTACAGTAAGATCTTCTCTGGTTGGTTATCAAGTCACATCAAGACTGTACAACTAATTCTCAGGCTATTCAAAAAGCTGAATACATTCTAAAGATACTTAGTAATTCATCAAATAAACTTATTTGTATGAGGGTCATTCCATAAAAAAAAGGAATTCTTTTAAAAAAACAAAATTTTTTTTTCACAATGTTTTCCATGAATAGAATATTTTTGTCTTTATTTGTGTCTGTCAACTGGAAGCTAGTTGGAACCATTGGGCCGGTAAGTGTTATTATTACTGTTGTTATTCTACTCATCAGAGTGAAGTTATTCAAATTCAACTGAATGGTTCAGGTTTAGTCTGATTTCTTTGTTTAATGGCATATCAAACTTTGCAGATTAATTAATGCCAAAGCCATCTTTGTAAAAGAACAGTAGTGAGTAGAAGTCACTACTCTAATGTGCAGAATAAACAACAAGAACAACACTTACTGGTTCAACAGCCCCAGCTGGCAGACAAAAAGTAAAATGGGAGATAATCCAATACCGAACTTATAACATATTAGGCAAGCCAGTGTATACACACACTAATACACCCATTCACTTGACCAGCAGCCAATCAGCATCCAGAGAATGGACTTTGCCACTTGAGAGAAATGGAATGCCCCAATGTCCATATAATCTCACCTCAAGTTGTAGCATTGCTTTTTACGCAAACGAGTATTTACTCGCTGCTAACGAGCATTACGCACAAATTCCAACATAGTGGTACTATCTAACCCATAGCTGAGAGAAGACATTATGGTTGCCCCAGACTTGAACAGGTCTGTCATCAAATACTTGGTTGAGAAGTGAAAGCTATGGAAAATTTACAAAAGAATCTGTGATGTATATGGTGAAGCATATTTTAGTCAAAAAACCTTTATAAAAGAGTTTGCCATTACAAGCCAGAGGAAAAAAAAGACAGAACATGGAATGGAAACACATTGATTCTCCAGAAAAGAAAAAGTTCTTGGCATGGCAGTCATTAAAGGTCATACTGGCAGTTTTCTGGAACATGAAAGGAACCATCACTATCAATTTCCTTGCAAAAGATGTAACTGTAGACAATGCTTCCTATTGCCAACCGATGAGGCAAAATCTAATTTATCTATTGAATGATCATCATATATATCTCACATTATAAAAAATTTTTTAATATTTAATATCAACAATTATATGTCAAGTAATTCTTATCTTTCAATAATTATAGTGAGATATTTAAGTTTTTTTATTCTAAGATTAATCAGAGTTTATAGTTAAAATTGTTAATACAAGCCTCAATACAAAGACAATAGCAAAACTGATTGTGCAAAAAGTTGTTGAGGTTGAGATTAAAAAAAAAGATACAATAAAAACAGAAAAAGTAAGAAAATCTGAGTTGTCAACCCAACAAAAATTTGGTTTTCGAATTAGAACAGTAGGCAGATGAAATTAAGCCAAGGAGAGAAGTCAGAATTAAAAGATGATCAGAATAAAAGTAGATAAAATGACTTTCTTTTTCAATTATTGAAAAAAAAACGAAAACATTTAGACAGTAGAAAATACTCATAAATTAATGAAGTCCCACAAAATTATTTGCAAATTCGACTAGAAATAGTTTTATTCTCTAGATTAGAGCATTTTAAGCATATTGCACTGATAAGAAATATTGATATGTGGATTTTATCTGGGTCAAACGAATTGAGAACTCTGGTATCCGGTTAGGTATAAAATGTAAACAAATGAATGCTGCTGCTGCTACATAATACCTTATAATTCCCTAGCTGATGTGGTACGCTTGTTGGCCGAGCAGTCTGATACCAAGTCTAACATAAAGTTGGGTGGGTTTCAATCCCAGCTTCAAGCGTCCTACATGTCTAGATATAATGAAACAGTCTGTCTGTGGATGACAAAAAATATATATATATATATATAGAAATATATATATATATACACACACACACACACGTAGATAGATATATATCAATAATGGTTTCCGCCTTGAGCTACCGAAACTGTGTTATCACCCTTGTTGGCGGCTGATGAGGTCAGAGTATTGCACATGCTTTCACATGTTGTATGATGAAAATTATATATATATATATATATATATATATATACACACATGTAGATAGATATATATCAATAATATTCAGCTATATTTTTTCTTTCAAACCCTATAATGGTGAATACAAATATTTACATATTTACATTCTTGCAATTTTGCTACATTATTTTAAAGTGGAGCTCAAATCTGAAGTTACTGATTTCATAAAATGGAATGAAATAAAAAAAAAAAAACTGAGTATTCAGCATAAAAGTGGCTTATGAATTTTAAAGATAGTGATTAAAAAAAGAAAACAACACACACATACACAAAACTCAGAGTAGTGTGATCAGTGTGTAAACATTTTTAATATTATCATATTCACTCTACCTGGTACTGTATTGAGCCCATTTATAGTTTCTATAGAAAAGCTGGTTTTTATGGCCATTTTAGTTTTAAAAAATTTACCCATAATGATATCAACAAATTTTTAACACAGATATATTAAAATTTCATGGTGTTACCACTGATAGTCTCAAACAAAAATATTTACTGTCATATCAAATGCTTCATTTGAAAAATATGCTTTTAATTCTTTGAGAATTCAACTTGAACTGTCATTATTTCTCTCAGATTTGGTGTCATTAGATTTAAGATTAAAGGCATTTTAATTTAAATATTATGCAAGTGAAAAAAGTTCTTTACAAAGATTTTTGAAAACTACATACCCAATACTCAGTTGGAAACTTTGTTGTTTTTGTTTTTTTCCAGAAACTTTTGTTCTAACCTAATATTAAATTTTTTTTCACACAAGAGAATTCAAGAAGTAATGGTTCAAACACAGTTTCTAACTGGCATCTTAGATTTCATATTTTTTCCTGACTGTAGAGAAAACAAATATGATTAGACTAAGAGTATAATTTTCTTTTAAAAAATTTAAAAGAAAGTTTTAAATGTCTTATGAGAGTCCTTGTAGAATTGGTACACCCATGAAACTTGAAGATTATCAGAACTTATATATATATATATATATATATATATATATATATATATATAACATTTGCATTCATTTTTATTAGACACATAACTTGATTTGCTTTATCCTTAATCTATTATCTTAAAAGTGAAAGAAAGGCATATTTATTCAAAATAGTAATTTCTGAGTACAAAAAAGTTTTTGACCAAAAAGATATATGAATATTACAGATTGACCGATTGATTGATTTTAACAGCATGTCAACCCTTCAGGGTTAATTTATGCCAAAAGGTTAGGGAATTGCATTCATTGGATATTTATATTTACATTTTTTGTGTAGTTGTTTCTTAAGAGGTATTTTTGTACAGTCCAACTGAATACTAATAATTTTCAAACAGATCTATTTGATCTGTAGATTGGATCTCGATAGATACTACCACTCCTGATCAAAGTTGATCTGGGAGTAATGGCAATCAAGGAGTATTCCATTTCCCACATCTCCAGAACTGGAGTCTCACCAACAGATGCAGTTTAGTGTCATACCTAGGATACCCATTTTTTGGGGGGGGATGGGGGAGTCTTAACCCTCTTCAGAGGATCTGGTTAGGAGTAAGGACTGAATATATGAGGTTCATTATGAAATGTTTGATGATCCTTTATAAGTTAAAAATATTGTTTTAATTAATTTATAATGATAAATATTTTTATTTTAATAGTATGATAAGTAAATTGAAGTTAATCTTTATCTTAATCAGTATTGAATTTTTCTTAGACATTAAAATCTTGTAAGAATAATGCAATGAAGATTTTCTCAAAAGACAACAAGAATATCAATTGAACTTGTAGTAAAGAAGGAGAAAGGTAGGTACAGTAAGGTATCCAGAAATAAAAATATTGACACTGATATAATAGAATCAATAACACATTCACTTTTCTCTTCCAAAATGATCAGTCAGCAACAAGCTAATGATTAATCTTACTTATTGACAACCTAAAGAGAAAAAGTTTTACATTTTCCAGAATCGTACAGGGTGTTTTAGAATAATTGGTATCAATTCATAATCTAATAACTTGACCAATTCTTGTTCAAATGATCGCAAATCTTAGCAGCATGTATAGAAATAAACCAGAATTATATCTTTAACGTTTTATGTCTTTTTCTTTTCAGGTATAGGAATGTCATTCCCAGGAAAAAAAAGGTATTTAAACATTAAACATAGAATTTTGAATTGTTTCTGAACGTGCTATTAAATTTTGAGATCATTTGAACAAAAATTGATCAAGTAATTAGATTACAAAATGACATCAATGTTTCTGAAACACTCAGTACATCTCAAATGACATCACATTTTTTTAAACACCCTGTAGATTAAATCTGATAGGCTATCGGATCTACTCTGATAGGAAAAAGTATTAATAGATTATATTCATTACACAAGGATGGATTTATAAGTTTTTAGCCTAATATATAATTATTAGCTGAATTTTGATTTCAAATTTTCCCAATATAATAATTAATCTATATGATTAATATTCTTCATCGAATTCAGTACACTGACACGGAAAGAGATTATGTTGAAAAATGAATATTTCTTAACATAAAATATATATTTTTACCCAGTTCTTTCATAACTAACAAATAGACTTTGATTAAAGAATTTTTTGACGAATGAGATCCAAGTGCTGTAACACCGATAAAAAAGTGGCCTATATATAAAAAAAAAAGAAAACTTTCTTAGGTCATATTTCATGAGAGTATCTTGGTGAGCCAATGAACTTTTCAGATAACCCTCATATATAAATGTCAAGCTGCTGTGCAAGTCTGTTAGTCTATGTTCTACATAAAATTGTGTTGCTGTAGCACTAAACAACTTTTTCCTGACTCTTATTAGCTTATCGCCAGGCAGAAGGTGACACAAAGTCAACCTTTCATAGTTATTCTCGACTGCAATAGTGTTGTTATCCACTTTGAACTTCTCATAAACTGGCAACATAAGCCTTATTGTAAATCAAATCACCCACCAAAAATGTTAAATTTTTTCTCCAGAATAAGAAAGATATATATAGCTCCAAAACTGAGCTACTTCACAAAACCTGGAGGAGGCACACACTTATTGTTTTATAAAATGGAATCAGCAACCAGTGTTCAAATCCTATATAAGGCTATTTGTGTTTCATTTCATGCTTGAGAATGGCATGAATCTATCCGTTTCCTTTCTCAGGTTATGTTTTAGAGCAGACTGGATTCTTTAGACTTGATTCAAGCAACCAATCTAAGCAAAAGAAAACACCTTACCTGTGGTTGAGAAGTTGGGTAAATCCATACTTCACAAAATCAAATCTTCAATTTTTCCATTCAATTTAAAAAACAATTTTTTTTATCAGACCATATCTTATCTATTTTTTTTAGGTAGATGTGTGGTCGTTTATTCAGTAAATTGCTATAATTCTCAACTGGTTTTCCTAACTGGAATCTTGGCAACAAATATTTAAGCCAATATAAAATGATCGTTATAAGAATGTTGGCTATCTCTTACATTGTGCAACATTACTTATTCTCAATTAATGTCTTCATTTCAGAGTTATCATTCTCAACTGGTCTTCCTGACTGTAAAGCATCATTTAGCAAAAAATTTCCAACATGAAACTTTGCAAACCCCTTTTAACATGTTTGATCATTCAAAGTTCCTACTCCACAAACTCCACAAATCATTTTTGCATGTTACATTTTTTCCCTTTTTAAAATGAAAAAAAAAATGCTCATTTTATTCCATGTTCATTCTGAGAAGCAATAAATAGTTAAATAGCAATTCTGACAAATTTAAAAAATACATGCAGATATTACAGTTATCACAATACAATCAAAAGTAATCTTTTTGACAAAAATTAGTTCAAACTAAATGCTCTTAATACTATTTAACAAAAACAGAAACCTTTTCAACCAGCTCAACCTATATGTTAAGTTTTCATCTAAATAATTTTGTCTAAAATAATACATTTTAATCTTTAAAAGAAAAAAATTAATAGCAATTTTAAAGATTTTATTTGGGCTTTTAAATAAATTATTATATTTTAATACATTTTTGGGAAAAATCAGAGTAATGAAGAAATTTCACAAGTACTATATACACACACAAATTTATATATATATATATATATATATACATATATGCAAATTTCATTAAACATAATAGACATTTTATGTCTACATATTTTCTTCTGGATCCGTTCGAATTCCCTGTTAATGAAACAATTGATATTATTATAAATAATATTTATAATAACCCATCTCTTCCTCCTCTTAAAATCAACCCTAATATACTTCGAAAACTACTCCTAACATGTACTACTGAAGTTCCATTTTATGACCATCTTGGAAATATTTACGTTCAGACAGATGGCGTATCTATGGGGTCTGTCCTGGGCCCGATTTTCAATAATTTCTACATGTCTGATCTCGAAAATAGAATTTTTAATAGCATAAAAAAACCTCCAATATACCTAAGATATGTTGATGACATCCTTATTCTTACTAATAATATTAACGAAATCAACATACTACAAGACACCTTCCAAAACAGTTCAGTCCTTAACTTTACTCATGAACTAAACAAAAACAATAAAATTTCCTTTTTAGATGTTCTCATTGATACTAACAACAATAATAACTTCACTACCTCCACTTACAAAAACCCCTCTAGTAATAACTCCTGTACCCTCAACTTTAAAAGTGAATGCCCCTTCAGATATAAAAAAGCAATTATTCATAATCTAATATCCCGTGCCAAACTAATCTCCTCCTCCAAAACAATATTTTATAAAGAGGTAGAAAACATAAAACAGGCTCTCATCAGTAATGGGTTTCCTAATTATATTGTTGATGAACAAATTAAACGTATGATCAAAAATGTTAACCAACAAAATAGACAGTGTACTACTCCATCCAGCCAACAAACATATATCAAACATTTTTATCGTGACCAAATGCACTACAATTACAAATCCGATGAAGAAATCTTGAAAACATTGATTCACAAAAACATACTCCCCACTGATCCTAATAAAAAAATAAAACTTATTATATATTATAATAAGTTTAAAACCTCGAATTTAGTCATTAGAAATAATTCCTCTCCCTCAATTGGAGTTTCGCAAAAAACCAACGTTATATATAAATTTAAATGTCCTTTAGGAGATTGTATCTCTGATAATAATAATATATATGTTGGTTTAACCTCAACTACCCTGTCGAGGAGACTTACAATGCACCTTTCAGACACAAGTTCAATAGCTTAGCATTTAAAAAAACATTCATGCCCAACAACACAACTACGGAAAATTCTCACCAACAACACAACAATATTAGAACATCAAAATAATAAACAAAAACTTCAGATTCTCGAAGCATTACATATTAGAAACCTGCAGCCGACACTCAATAGAATTAATTTTCGAACCAGTACTAATGTACTTAAATGTCTTTAGCTACTGGCACTAAATATAGAATTACATTAAAAAACAAACGCCATAACCTTCAACGACAAAGATGCCTTTACACAGTAGTAATATGCTAAAACAAAAGTTACATCACTTTTGTAATAGATCCTCCCCTGATGATGGCCCAAAGTCGGGCAGAAAGTACTAGGGATACATACAACTATGGACAATACATAAATCAATTCCCCCAGAATACGATAAAAGTAATACGGGAATTTGAACGGATCCAAACGAAAATATGTAGGCATAAAATGTCTATTATGTTTAATGAAATTTGCATATATATATATATATATATACACATTGTTGATTAGTTGTTTGAGTTTTATGGCATATCAACCTTTGTAGGTTATTTAATGCCAAATCCATTTCTATTTCAAGCTATTCAGTTTATTCAAACAATTCTAATTCAACTAATTCAGTTTAGTATGATTACAGATTTTGTTTACACACAGTTAAATGTCAAATCAGATATGACAGTCAATACAATTGTAATATAATTGCTGAGGGATTTCATTTTATGCCTTTGGGTTTAGTTAGGCTGAGAACTTTTCGGCTCAGTGCATGGGTTACTTAGGTGCAACGTTGGCGCAGGTGTTCACGCGTGCAGAGCGGACGTCTCATTCAGAGTTGTCACAATAGCCCAGATGGGAAACAGGGCTACAGAGTGCAGGTGACGTCATGCACCGGAAGCGCGCAGAGGATTTTAGGGATTTTGAATAAGTCAATTAGTCGAGTTGAGTCCTGCCTCGGGAGAAGACAGTTGGCTTTCGCTTGCTCGCTGAAGCCAGGCCAGTGGTGGGTGCCACACGGGATGGTGGGGGCAGATGGAAAAGCCAGAATAGAATGAATGTGTATCTCTCTCCTTATGTCAAAGAACCTTTAAACTCAAAGGTAATAAAAAGTTTTGTACCTGAACTAAGAAGTCGTAAGTGTTTTTCGTGTTTCGAGATTCCTATGTTCTATGTTATATATATATATGAACAGGCTATGTCCATTTCGCATATCCGTATATATGGCTATGTTACACAATCAAAAGCAGAAGTACGTCTGGTGTAGGGGCAAATATGCTGGTCTACGGCATCATAGAAAGTGAGTTTAAACTTCTGTTACACAGTTACATTCACTTTAGGACTAACATCCTTTGGCAAGGTATGAACCCTCTCATTCTATAATTATGGGTTAAATAGTATCACTGCTTTTCTTCTATAAGGATGGCTTTGATATTAAATAACCCACAAAGGTTGATATGCCATTAAGCAAAGACACAATCAAAAGCAATCTTTTTAAATGAAAACTAAATGCTGTAAATGCCATATAATGAGAAACACAAAACAAACATTTATTTTTGATAACTGAACATATAATTAAGTAAACAGTGTTGTTTTATAATGTTCTTATTTTTCTAGACCTGTTTAAACTGCAAGTGTAATCACCAAGATCAAATCCCTCACAGGTGTATGCACTTTTGCTACTATTTTAGGTTGAAGAACACAGTGCATAAAATCTGTTACATGTTAAACTGGCAAAGAAAAGACATTTACTGAATTCCGAGCAGATTGTTTCTGTACTTATGAAAAATTAGGCAGATTTTAAGATAAGAAAAAGTGTCAGAAAGAAAAAGAGAGGGTTGATTCTGCAAGATAATCTCATGGGGTGGGTTAGATCAGAATTTGTAAAGATATGTTTTGGGATATAAAAATAAAAAAAGGTGTTAGCTGTGGTGTTGCATTCTTGGTATTAATGGCTTGGAAAGAGAGTTCTTAACACAAGATGTAAAAGAGAAAAATACATTCTTTCAAAATCCTTTTCATTTATTTAAATAAGGACACATATATGAATGTGTGTGTGTGCATGAGAAAGAGAGAGAGAGAGAGAGATTTCTAGGTAGAAATAATTACTGAATGTTCCTTTTTTAAATAAGTACATGAAATTTAATGCAGAAAATTGACTGCTCTGTCGGTGAGGCTTAGAATACACTGATTGTATTCCAAAAAGTGGAATCCTGAGTATGACACTATACTGCATCTGGTGGTGAAGCTCCAGTTTCTGACGGTCTGAGGAGTGTGGAGTACTTCTTTATTGCCGTTATTCCAAGGTCCACTCTAAGCTGGAGTTGTAGGGTCCTATCTATGGGTCAAATAGAACTGTTTGAAAATTATTAGACTACTTGATATATTATTTGTATTAAGAAAAGTTACTTGAAGCTATAAATGTTTACAAAGGGTTCTTATTATAAGTTACTTGAAAATTATATGTATTAGGTAGGAGTACATATCACATAACCTTGAGCGAAAAAAAAAAAAATATAGATATACAATAAATATGATTCCTTAACCTACAGGCATAAAATAATCCAAGACAGGTTGACATGCCATTAAAATTATCATCATCTTATTGTTACTTTTTATTACAACTCTCTCAGTTGTTATTTATTTGAAAAGAAAAGAACAATGAAAAAATTTTAATCGGTAGTTTTTCTGCCACTCCTTTTCTCTGTCACTTTTGTTTTCCTATCCAGTAATAATAAAATTATTTTGTAGCTTTTAGATAAAGCATTTTCACTATTATTTTCTTTACTCAAGCAATGATTACATACAGAGTGACAGGATACCTTGTGTTTGGTTTGGTTGTGTTTTATGGCATATTAATCCTAGCGAGTGATTTGATGCCAACACATTATATAGTATAATGATTAGTGAGCTTGGTTAGCAGGCCAAACAAGATTTCTGATTAGGTTTCTTTGATTAATGGCATATCAATCTTTGTGGGTTATTTAATGCCAAAGCTATCCTTGTAGAAGCGGAGCAATGATACTATTTAATCCATAGCTGGAGGAATAAGGAGATTCATACCTTACCTGAGGGTATTAGTCCAAAAGTCAACATAATAGTGAGATTGGAATTCAAACTCTCTTACTATGAGGCTGCAGCTCAGTACTTTGGCCATTAAGTCATGGGATCTCCCCATCAGATTTCTATCTTGATACTAAACTTATAAATAATAACTGATGCAACATAATCTTCCAATTCCCTTATTTCTTCCAATTTGGTTTTATACTAAACTTAGTTAAACTTGGTAAATATCATACATAATAACTGAAATTACTGCTTCAAATGCTTTCCACCAGAGGAATTTTTTCTTACCACTTTTACAGAGCCCATCCCCCTTCAGATTTGGTTTGAATTTAGTTTTTTTCTCCTCGACTATGAAATGCAAACAGCCTTGTTCAGGATTTGAGCTCAGGTAATCAAGTCCACTACGAACAATAATAACCATTACATCACATGCACCTCCACAAAATGTGATTTCGCAGAACTTCAATTAAAATAGTTACTTTTAGTTATGACTTATCTTTTTAGTCGCATTAATCTTTTATGGTAAGAGATCATGACTTTTTAAAATATTACTTGTTGGAATATATGTCCACTATAAGAAGATATCTACCAATTTATCTATGCAGCTAGCAAATTGGTTGACCTTTGGAGTCAAATAATTCTACTGTCATGCTACGTATGCTCTTGTAAAACCAAAATCAAAAGCTTTAAACTTGCTTAGTAGAATGATCATGTCATAAAAATAAAGAAAACTAATGTTGTAAAAAGGATGCCAGATCAAAGACAAAAGACATGCTAAGGAAATGACTCTGGGAGACAAAAGAATCACAAGTTGCAGCATTTCAGTTCCAAAATATCGGTGCGCAATAGTTTGCTTTTGTTTAAACTTTTTTTCTTACTTTTTTGGTTTTATGAATTCTTTATAAAATTTTAAGAGAATGTTTAAAAAGTGATATTTTAGGTGAAATATCATTATTCTCTTTAACTAGAAGTGTACCCATCAAAAATAGGATTATCTATATGTGGATTGGCACTTCTTCCTAGAATCAGTGTCGTATCTATGCATTTTGTTAAGTATCTCAGCAATGGTCCGGGAGAACTGGGTTCAATCCCAGGTTGTGTCAAACCAAAGACTTTAAAAATGGTACTTGATACCTCCTTGCTTAACACTCAGCAATATAAGATATGTATCAAGGGTAAAGTGAAGCAATCCAAGAAAAGAAGTAGCGCCCTCTCCTACACCTTGGTGTAGTAGCTATTGAAAAGAGAGCTTTCGGGTTGCCCTCGACTACAGTCACCAACTTTACTTTACTTATGCCTAGTATCAGATTGCAATACCTGTGTACTCTATAAAAAGTGATATATATATATATATATATATATATGAATGAGAGGGTTCTGAAAAATTATCATCCCAATAAAAAAGGGAATTATTTATTTTTATTGAATTTCTTGAAAATCTTTAAAAAAACTTAAGAAATTACATACTAAATGTGTTGAACTGAGAGAGAGGAATATATGGAAAACCATGTATGTTTCATAGGTCTAGGTGATTCACTTCTTGGTTAGGCTAAGAACTTTTCAGTATGCTCTGACATATCCTGTATCACTCATAAATAAGTCCACTCCTAACAATTTTTAAAATTAAAAATACTAGGATTTGACCATATCTTGTGAAATATTATACAATCAAAACAGATATTATGAGGGTCATTCAATAAATAAAGTGAATTTTGCCTGAGGAGTTTGTAACAGTAAGCATTGTTTACAGTTGGACCTTTTTCAAGGAAATCAATAGTGATGGGTCCTTTAATGTTCCTGAAGACTGTCAACATGACCTTTTTTACTGAATGTTGCACCAAGAACCTTCTCTTTACTCTTCATGGACTGCCTTTTTAACTGAGGCTTGTAGTGGCAAACCTAAGTTTAGCCCATTTGTAAAAGTTTTTTTTGACTTCTTCATACGCATCACAGATTCTTCTGTATTTGTCAGTCACCAAATATTTGATGACATCCCCTGTTTAAGACTAGAGCATTCTCTTTGATTTGCTGTCATTTTGAATAGCCTCAAAACAAATATTTTTGCAAGATTAAAATAATTTTTGCTATGAACCAATTTCAAACAATGCAGAGTTTACATATATGGAAAAATATTCTGAAAAAATTTTGCTTTTTTGAAAAAAAAATCCCTCTTATTTATTGACTGACCCTCAAATTAGGTTTTATTTATTTCCAAAGCACTGAAACTCTGTAACTAAAAATAAGATTGGCATATATATATATATATATATATATTATTCATTACATTACATTATTATTAAATTACATTATTTATTGTGGAACAAAAATATGAACATTTATCCTATAAAAAATAAGTATACTCTCTCTCTCTCTCTATTTTTTTTTTTCATCATACAACATATGAAAGCACGTGCGATACCCTAGCCTCATCAGCCGCCAACCAGGGTGATAACACAGTTTTGGTATATCTAGATATATATTTCTTTTAAATACCCTATCTGGTGGCAAAAGCTGCTCGGTAGCGCCAGGAGTGGCGGTACCGCCTTGAGCTATCGAAACTGTGTTATCACCCTGATAGGGTATTTGAACTGTGTTATCACCGGATAGGGTATTTAAAAGGAGTATATATTCAGATATATATTTCTTTTAAATACCCTATCCAGTTGCAAAAGCTGCTTGGTAGCGCCAGGAGTGGCAGTACCGCCTTGAGCAACCGAAACTGTGTTATCACCCTGGTTGGCGGCTGATGAGGCTAGGGTATCGCATGTGCTTTGACACGTATGATAAAAAAAAAAAATAGAGAGAGAGAGTATACTTATTTTTTATAGGATAAATGTTCATACTTTTGTTCCACAATAAATAATGTAATTCTGGCATCTCTAGCTTAGAAAAAAAACTTCTTTATAAAAAAAAAAATGTTTGAAGTGTTATTATTTATGGTTGATACTATATATATATATATATTAACAGTGATAAGAACATGAGCAATTATATTTTTACTTTATACACATATGTATGATACTTTATGGATAGCTATGGTATTTTTGTTTATATACACATACACAATATATATATATATATATACACACACACATTGCATTTTCTGCTGAGTCAGCTGAGGTTGTAGAATACGGTGACTGTATCTATGGAGAGGAATAAGACTCCGCACCCTAATAAGTATCCTGAATATGACACTAAACAATCTGAAGGTGAGACTCAAGTCCTGAAGCTTTAAGAAATGTGAAGTACCCCTTTATAGCCATTACTTCCAGGTCCACTCTGACTTGGAGTGGCAGTACCTGTTAAGGCCCCATCTATAGATCAAATAGAACTATTTGATTATTTACTTGAAACCATTTAACTGTGAACAAACAAATGATTAACATAAAATTGAATTATTACTATTATGTAGCAGTACTTGAAACCCTTTATCTGGGTGCAAATGGGTGTATTAGTGTTAGATAGCCATACTTGAACCCATTTTGAATTATTCATGTTAGCATTACTTGACCTTATAACTTTGCACAAACAAATGATTAATATTAAATAGAATTATCACTGCTAGATAATAATACTTGAAACTATTTAACGGTGTGTAAACAAATGAGCTCTGACTCATTTAAAGATAATGTACCTACCAACTATTTGCTTACAGATCATATATATATATATATATATATATATATATAATAATAAATAAATATACATTAGATAGATATATTTTTTTTTCATGGAATATAGACTGTGACCCTGGGTTTCCGCAGTCTATATATTCCATTAATTAAATATATATATACCTAATATATATTTATTTATTATTATATAATAGCTCTATCCTAGATATTGAGCACTCTCCATATTATATTGCACTTGGTTCGACACATAAACACAAAGTGATTTAGTGACAACCAACTCTCTTATAATGTTATATATATATATATATATATGCATGTGTGTATATATATATATATATATATATATATATATATATGTGTGTGTGTGTGTGTGTGTGTATATATATATATTTGGCATTAAATAACCTTCAAGAGACAACATGACCAAACTAAACACTAAACATTGCATTTTATATCAGTGAATGATTTCTAGGATTATTTCATGTCTAGAATTTCAGAATCCCATTCATTGTACATTTATATTTTTGTGTAGTTGTTTGGTTGGGTTGGGTTTTATGGCATATCAACCATTGTAGATTATTTAAAGCCAAATCCTGTTTATACATATGTATTAAATATATGATTTTTAAACAAGCCTGAACTTATTTTTTTCAACACAGTTAAATGGTTTCAAGTAACACAAACAATTTAACATCAGTCATTTGTTTTCACATTTTTAAATGGATGTACATGTATGATTTGTAAGTGAATAAATTAGAGGTAATTTCATTTCTAAATGAGTTACAATTAATTTGTTTGCACACTCTTTCTTTTCTTTGCTTTTCTTCCTTCACAGTTAAATGGTTGCCACTATTGCTATCTAATGCTAATAATTCTATTCAATATTAACCATTTACTTGCAGACAGTGAAGTGGTTACAAGTATTGATAAAGTAAAGTTGTAGACCTTAGTCGAGGGTTGTAATATAATGGCCGAGGGATTTCGTTTTATATATCTTGCCTTTGGGTGTAGTTAGGCTGAGAACCTTTCGGCTCAGTGCATGGGATAGTTAAGTGCAAACATGAGTGCAGGTGTGCGCGTGTGCGGAGCAGACATGTCATTCAGAGATGTCACAATAAAAATCCCAGATAGAGGATGTGATCAGGGATGTGAGTGACATCACACATCGGAAGCGTGGGCTGAGATTTGAGAAAAGTCAGTTGAGTTCCGCCTTGGAGGAAGAAGGTTGACTTTCGCTTGCTCACCGAGGCTTTGTGGCAGGTGTCGCACATGGTTTGAGGGAGATGGAAAAGTCAGTATAGAAATATGGTATCTCTTTCCTTATGTCGAAAAACCTTTTACCTCAAAGGTAAAAAAAATTTCATACCTGAACTAAGAAGTTGTAAGTGTTTTTGGTGTTTCGGGATTCCTATGTTCTATGTTATACTTAAATCATATGTTACAAACATTCTATGTACATTTCACACATTCATGGATGGCTATGTTACAGGGTGACTCAAAGGCTCCCTTTTCAATAGCTACTACACCATGGTGTAGGGGAGGGCACTACTCCATTCCCAGGATTGCTCCACTTTACCCTTGATCCTCACCTTATAATGCTGAATGTTAAGCAAGGTAGCATCAAGTACCATTTTTGAGTCTTTGGTATGACTCGACCTGGGATTGAACCCCGGTCTCCCAGACCATTGGCAAACACTCTACTCATTAGGCCAATGTTTCAGGAATAAATATTGATATTTAACACTAATTATTCAATTTAAACTATTCATTTATTTGCACACAGTTAAATGGTTCCACGTATTGGTACGTAATACCAATAATTCAATTTAATCATACAGTTAAAGAGTTTTAAGTATAGTTATCTAACACTAATAATTTTCAAACAGATCTATTGGATCCGTAGGTAGCACCCTAACAGGTACAACCACTTTTGATGAGAGTGGACCTGAGAGTAGTAGCAATGAAAAAGTACTCCACATTATTGCAATCTCCTTAACAGAAGCTTCACCATATAATGCAATTTTGTGTCATATCCAGGACTGTGCTTTTGTGGGGATTCTTATCCCTTTGCAAGAAATATAGTTTGTATATTCTAAGCCTCACTAACAGGGCAGTTTGAAGTTCTGGCATGCAGTGTTGTCATTATTGATTTCCATCCATTTTTTTATGACAATTGAATGCCTTCTTTGAGGTCTCAATGATGTGACTTGAATGTAATTTTATATTTCAGCCTGAATCAGGTGTATAAAATCATAAAAGAAAAGGCAAAAACCTCTTTATCTTCAGTAAATGATGACAGTTCATTTTAGCAACATTAGATATACAGGAAAATGATTATCCACCCCCTCACATACCCTGATTAGTATAATGTGGTGACAACATCAGGAATACAAAGAAATTTAATAGACCAAACAAAATTTGGAATGTTAATGACTATCTCTATTTGTATTTACTAAGTTTTGCTCAAAGCCTTAGGTGTGAAGTATTCATGTGTTCATCTATTCATTGTATACATTTGGATTGCTTTTTGTTTAAATTTTTTTAATGCTGAATCATGAAATAGTAGTCCTTGTAAAGGAACTAAAAGCATTCTTAAGTAGGAAAAAAGACAGATGAAATATACACTTGATGAAGGCTGGAGAATAAATGCAGGTATCACATCCCTTGTCTTTCAAATAGTACTTCTAATGGCTGCTAGTTGGCATGACCAAAGTAGGATAAAAAACAGAACAGCTAAATCAATCTTGCTCTCTTTTTCTCTCTCTTTCTCTCTCTGGTCCTACCTTGACACAAGAGCGTGTGTTTCTTAACCGAAGACTGGGCTCTAGTCTGAACAAACCTAGAGTTATACCATACACAACACAATGCTTTGACATAAGTCTTCACATAATTTCCATTCTATTAAGGATTCTTAACTTATACCAGAAGACTCTTAAACTGCATGATAGGACTTTTCTCTATAATGTCACTTTTAGTATTTATGTAGTTATTCTATTAAGCTTGCTCAGGCAATAGATATATCATTAAATTATCCTGAATTGTTTAACATTGTTTAACACGAGGAAATATTAAATCATTGTACATTTTTCTGTTTCAAGTGTCCAAATTGTGTACCTCAAACTCAAATAATTGTGGCAGTGAGTTTTGGTACATATAATATATATGATGTCAAACCTTCAAGTTGTCAATACCAAAGCCCACTCGATTTAAATTGCCACAATCAGGTAATAATATCAAGAATATAGAGGAATCCAGTTATCTAAACAATATTTGGAATGCTAATGACTTTTCTTAAAGTTAATGAAAAATATCTGACCATTTAAAATAAATAAAAAGAAGAGTGAAAAATTTTGGTTATCTTTTGGAAAGCTTAAAATTCCTGATAAAAGATCTTATATGGATTTGTCCTTATGAAAAACACTGAAAAAATAAATAAAAAATTTATCAGACAGATAATTTGTCTTAAGATTTAAATGTTACAAAATATGGTAGGGCTTCACCATCTGTGGAATCAGCAATCATTTGCCTTCATTTAACTGAATCAGAAAAACTTTCCAGTGTAAAACTTTTATTAAACAAAAACTACTTTGTTAAATATTTTTTGGAAGAGTAAAAAGCTATAGACGTAAGTCTAATAGCATTACTTAAAAAAATTGAAATAAAGAAAATAAAACAAACTCATTTGAAATATACTCAACAGAATCAAATTTTGAATTACCAGAAACTGAGTAGAAAAGCTCAAAAAATAATCTAAAAAATGTTTAATGGATAACTGAAATATTTTTGCCTAATTCATTTCATTTATCAGTTGTTTTATCTCATGAGTCAAATATTTTTCTTAGTGAATGGGAAGGTATTTATCCATTCTGTGCCCCCCACCCAAAAAAAACTAAACCAAAAAAACAAAAATGAAAAAACACTCCTAAGAAACAACAAAACAAAAAATGTAATCATCAATATACAATGAATACAATTTGATTAACTCTAGGCATAAAAGAACCCATGATGAGTTGCCATGCCATTAAATTTAATCAATCAATCCAACCCCTCTGCCCTGTGCAGGGTGTGACACACAGTGAATTTTTTAAACAGAGTACAATTGGTTTGTAGTTAAAGTTTTCCTTCTCCTAGACTGGTTGACATACCAAGGTCAAAGAGTGCAGTCTACCCTACTATTTGATAATATCTGGATTAATACTTTTCCCCAGGGTATCAGCATTATGTGAAAGGCAAACAGCCTCATCCAGGATTAGAACTCAAGTCACTGAGTCTATTTCCAGTGGTAATAACCATAATATAACCAGCACCTGTCATATCTGGAACTTTGAGAAGAGTCATTAACATTCAAAGATTTGTTTGAATAATTAAACTCATTCTTTGTATTGCTGATACTGTTAACACATTTCATTCATTCGACAGATTTTTTTCAGATGTATAATCCATAAAGATCTGTTACATTAACATATGGTAACAAAGGAGAGAGTGGAAGAGAAGTGACTCACTCACCAGGAAATTGTACTATCTGCTTGATAGCAAGGGTGAAAGAAAACAATAATAGAATCATCAATGAGGTGGAATTGATATGCATAACTGTGCAAGAGGGAGGCTTTTCTTTATATTAGTTCAGAGAGCTTACCAAAAAGCTAAGCTGTTGAATGTCTGTTCTGTAATGTTGAGTGTTTGGTAAGTTTATGGATGACTTGTTTGGGTTACCTTTTGGTATGGATGTGAGGTGAGGTAGCTTGGTCCCAAAAGGGAATTCTGAATTTTAACGATGTCTGACAGCTGAGGTAAGCAAAGGAACTACACTCTTGGGGGCTGTAATAATGAGAACTGGTCATTATGAGATGCTGGTTATTATTTCTATGTTTTTAATAGGATCAAGAAAACATTCACATTTGCAGTGCTTTTTAATCGGCCGAAAATAAAAAGGCTTAATTCATAGTCATGTGACAGCTAATCACTATGTCTGCCAATCAGTCCATAACTTTGAAGGGTCTATAGACCATTCTAATTTTTTAACTACAATGAAGAGTTTATGAATCTTAAAAAGATTTCATTTGGAGTATAACAGATGTTTATTTTGGTGAACAGAAGAAGCTAACATATCAATCAGCTTAGTACAAGGATCATTAAATAAGTTTCCAGACTTTTTTTCATATGGGCATTTTTATTGATAGTAACACACATAAAACTCTAGTCCCCTTTGAAGTAATCTCCTCCAGCTGCAAAGCATTTGTTGTACCATTCCAACAACTTCTGGAAGGCCCCATCGAAGTCCTCTTGTATGAGCATGTCAATGACCTTCGTCACAGCCTCTTTCAATTTTCTCATAACGACAGCCAGTGAGCCTTGGGAATAACCAAAAGTTGTCACAGGGAGCAAGGTCTGGACTATAGGGAGGGTGACGAACTGTCTTGATGCCCATCTTGGTCAAATAGTCTGTGACAAGGATGGAGTTGTGAACTGGTGCATTGTCTTGGTAGAAATGCCACTGACCCGATTTGAAGAGTGCTGGCCTCTTTCCAAGGAATCTCTTCCTGAACTCCCTTAAAACCTCATCATAGTAACCCTAACCCTAACCCTTTGGCCAATCAACTGTGGTGTATTGACTTCCTTATTCCTGCCACACCTCTCATCATCCTTCACAGACTTCCTGCCTTCCTTGAATCTCTTATGCCACTCAAAAACTGATTCTAGGTTCATGCAAGATGGTTGAAAAGCAGTCTGAAGCATTCCATATGCTTCTGTGGCATTTTTTCCAAGTTTAAAACAGACTTTTATTGCATATTGTTCTTCTAAAGTCCAGATTGTATTTTTGAAATTCACCAGCTGTGACAATCAGGCTTTAGTAGGGTGTATTCCAGTTGCTACTGTAGCTGTTGATTTGAAACTGAAATCATAAAAATTGGTCGGTCATCTCATAAGATGTATAGCAATAACATACTGAATTTTCAAGAGTCTACAACAATTTTAAATGCCTGTACAAAAAAAGGCTGGAAACTTATTGAAGGCACCACGTACATTCAAGCAATACAAGACACAGAGACAAAGCCATTCAACAGTAATTAATATACAGGTATATTCCCCAATTCTTTCCCTGTTGAACAAAGAAAACCACACCCTATTGAAATCTATACAGACATACAATTAAATAAACTGCATATTCCTTTCTGCAAATTTTCTTACTCTTCAGTAATGTTTGCCACAGAGAGGATAATATGAGCACAACTTTCTCTCCAAATATCATCTGTTATACAAGACATTTTTTTTACTTCCACTTTGGTTATGGTTTTCTTATGTTTCTCAAGTCTGGTTTTAAAGAATCTGTTATTTCCTCCCAAAGACATTATACTCAATTACAGTGATCTCCAACCATTTTTCATTATACAAACCACAAATTTTGGTTTGGTTTGATTTATTTGTTCAATGGCATATCAACTCCTTATGGGTTATTTAATGCCAAAATTTGATTCATTTATAGATGTTCAATTTTAATCATAACAATATTTTTGATATTTAATTCTATTTTTTCTGTCATGTTCAGTTATGCTCATGATGTAAATTTTAATTGCAGCCATAATTCCACTGTTAACGTCAGTTTCAGTTGTGCTCACAATGTAGGTCTTAATCACAGTGGTAATTTCACCATTCACACCTACCAAAGTTGAGAAAAGATCTGAATCACCATGTCCACTTACCTAGTTTTTATATGGCCTGTTTGCCCTCCTATGCAAATGAGCCCTCAGTATAAAATAGGCAGTTTGGTGCACATGCACTGGGCTCTCTGCAAATGGCGACTTAACAAGTGATACAGCGCATGCATTTGGCATTTAGTAAATTGCTGTTATGTCTATTACATTTTTAAAATTATACTTGTTTATAATCATTTATTTGCACACAGTTACATGATACCAAGCATTCCTATGTAATATGAATTATTTGCACATAATTTTATGGTTTCAAGTATTCCTGTCTAAAATAATTTGTAAACAATATGTTTTCAGGTAATTGATAATAATCCTTACTAAACAATCATAGTTTTAAGTAACTATTCTATTGGTAAAAAGTATTCCTATACTATACAAATAATTTCTAAACATATCTATTGATGGAGCTCTTACAACTTCTACCAGCCCAGATCCGAGTGGTCCTGGAAATAATGGCAACAAAGGGATACTTCACACTCTCTAGAGTTCTAAAACTGGAGCCTTACCACTATATGTACGTTAATGTCAAAGCTAGGACATCTGTTTTTAGGGAGGAAGGACGTACCTGTCTACAGGGGATGCAGTTGGAATATTCTAAGTCCCACTAACAGTGATACCCAAATATCGAGGGACATTGAAATATTAAACTTGATAATAGAAAGACATAAAAATCTTTTGATTTTCATTTATAAAAAGATCTCCATCATATCATAAAAAATAATAGATTAAATTAGAATCCATTAGAATCTCAGGAAAAATCTGATCTGATACCTATGAAAAACTTGGAGACTTAAGAGAGGGCTTAGTGGAGTACTTGTTCAGTTTGTGCACAGTGATAAGAAAAACAAAAATAATAAAATAATCATTTTTTTGAACATCTAAGATAAAGTGGCATTAAAACATTCAGTCTTTAAAATACTTTTCTTTTAACTTAATTATTACATCTATTCTTTTATTATTCAAATGTTAGATTTATCTTTATATACATATGAATATATAGAAATACAACTGTCAATGTCATCACCTTGGTCATTCCTGGTCATCACTGTCAAGCATGTTCCCAAAGCAATGTTTCTACATAGCCTGGCTGACTGCTAAATGTTTAAGTGTTGTTAACCAAATCAATAGACCTTTCTTTCAAATGTAATTAATACTAAAACAGAAGAATTTACTGTGTTACTGTATATGAAATCATTAGAATAAAAGTTTAGAGATATTTTTGCAATAATCCAGTCTGTGATATCATGGTTTATTTGTAAATAACTGGATTTTTTTTTGGTTTTATTAAAACTAGCAAATTCTCTGCTCATAGCAAAGCTTTGCTCTCAGCCCTGCAGGCAGCTTAGTCTCTTCTCAACAGGCTTGCTACACTCACAACTTTGGCTGCTGTGCAAAAGGCTTGCTGCATTTGCAACTTCATTATACAGCATTTGAAATATCGTTAATCTAATAGGCATTGTCTCTTCAAAAAATGTGGAAAGGCATACTCAGTATTATCTTTAACCTAAAAAATTAAGTTTTTGTCTATATTTTCTAAGACTCAATCAGAAAGGATACGCGCTATAGGTTACCAAAGCTTGTTCGTTTGTGTCACCAGATTTTACTTGTAACCCATTATTCGTCTTTTACCTTAGAACACTTTGATCTTATATCTTGCATATTACTTTCTACCAAATACATTAACTATCAAATTATTACGGATTATGAAATATTGTTTACTTTTTACCTGGTATATAATACCATTTACACATCACTGTTTACTTTTTATCTATCTATTCAGTATAAATGTCTGAGCCATTAAGAGAAAAAAGTAACAAAATTTCTCCTGACAGAATAAGCCCCTATATAATGAATATATGAATGGTTAAAGATTTTCCATAAGGCCAATTTAAGACATTGTCTTCTTGTTTGCTGAATTTGAGAAATTCTGAGTGAATAATTTATGTCATGCAAGAATTAGAATTGTTTCCTGAGAGAGAAAAAATAGCATAAAAAACCCTCCAAAAACACCAACAAAAGAAAAACTTACATATGGCATTAGATTAAAACAAAATTGCCTCTTAGATAGATGGTGGATTTTTAAACATTCTTTAGTAAATCACTTTTGTTATAGAACAAAGAATTGTATATGTTTATTAGAGAAAAATAATCATAAAACAAAGTTAAATTAAAATGCATTCTGTTTGAATCCAATATGCATATACGTTTGGTTTAAGGGAAAGAAAATGTTCTGAGGTTAGGAAATAAAGAAAAAAACTGAAATGGTGAAAAACTTTTCTGAAAGGAATTAAACCGGTAATGATTAAATCTGTTATTGTGTGTGTGTGTGTGTGTGTGTATATATATATATATATATATATATATATATATATATATATATATATATATATTATCATTATTATAATGTTGATGATGACCAGAAGAAACAAGAACTTGTCATATAATGGACTTAGCTGTTCTGGTAGACCAGAGAGAGAAAATAAAATAAAACAAAAACATAGACAAATACTTGGATCTTGTCAGACAGCTGAAAAAGCTATGGAACATGAGAGGACTGTGATACCAGTCATAGTTGGAGCACTTGCAATGGCCACCAAAGATTTGGGAAGGAGACAGGAGGAATTGGAGATCAGAAGAAGAATCAAGACTAATCAGATCACAATACTGTTAAGATCAAGTAGAATATTTAGAAGAGTTCTGGAGTCATTGCTATCACATAGACTTCAGTAAAAAACTACCAGTTAGAACAGGTATGGTTTCAGAAATGAAGTATCATCACCACCAACTCACAGTGCCGCAGCAATACTACTTATGGTCAAATCATGCTGAAATTACTGGTCTCTACTAGATAACAGATGAGCTTGTTCAGTACTAAGATGGGTGACCACTTAAGCTAACAACAGGTACTGTAGGCAACCTAAAGCCTGTGTGCTATATCTAAGCAAACCTTAGTAAATAATGACATACAATATTACCAGTCTTTTTTGCTTTTATGCCAGTGTGGGAATACCAGATCTATACAGATGCAGCTTCTGCCTGATCTCAGAGCTTCTTGTTTTCCATTTTACTGCTGGTGACAGACTCAATTTACTAAGATATGCAGAAGTCAAATTACCAATAAAACGATACATAGATATGATTAAGAAATATGACAGAAAATGAAAACAGATGTTGGAGTTAATAATTTATTCATATGATGATGTTCTACCTTCAACAAATAATACAAAACTGTTTTTAAAATATAACTAAAGCTTATCATTAAAAAAGAAAAAAATTGTATTCAGTTCTCTTTTATTATCTCATATAGTATTATTGATAAATCACAAACTATATTATTTTTCTACAATAATCTTTACTTATATCTTATAGTAATAGTAATAATCACAAAAGCAGATTTTCAAATTTAAAAGCTTCCAAGCAAATGACACTCAACATCTGCTTGTCTTCTTGATGATGCATGTCAACAAGTTCTGTAATCATTTTAAAAACAATTCCATAATTTCTGATGGAGCTAAATACTGAGTAAACATGTCATGACATGAATAAATTATTAATTTTAATCACTCAATTTTCATTTTTCAGTCATGTTTTTTAATTACATTCACGCATATCATTATTTAAATTATCATATACTTGCAAAAGAATCTGGCATTGCCAGGGATATAAATGATATACTAAAGCAAATTTTGTTAAACAAAAATCAATTCTATACAAATGAGTCTTATTTTTTCCCCCCAAAAGTCACAGTGGTCATTTAAATAGGTGGGATAGAATAAGGTGCTACTGCAGATGCTAATTTTATTTGCTTTCTGGAAGCAAATTAGACCTTCCTGAACAATTTCAAACTAAAATGTTCTGAATAGCTTTATAAAACACTCCTTGAAATATGCTAAGTTTCATCAATATTGGCTCCTTAGTCAATGAGTTTCCAGGTAGAATGTATAATTACCCAATCCGTCTGCCATGGGCTAGATACAACACAAGGTCAATTTTTTAAAAGTAAACAACATCTAACTTGAATTAATGTTATGGTGAGATATGTAATCACTACCGGAACATTTTAAATAAAAGACCATGTCACCAGTCACCAGATATAGGAGAACAGAGAGACTCCCTGGACTGAACATGATAAATACTACACATTCTCTCTCTGTAAATATATTCAATAAACTTACTTTCTTTATTTAAACCTATAGTACATATTTATTCCTTTATTTCCTTCATAGAATACTATCTCTTGATTATCCCTATATTACCGCCACCACAGGATATATCAATTAAGAATGTTCCTTCTCTAAAACTTGGGCTAAAAAGTCCAGTCTGCCCTACTATCTGCTCATAGCTGGGCAGGTGGAAGAGAACATATGGATTCATGCCTTTTCCAAGGGAATTTGTGTGAAGTGAAATGCAAACAGCCCCATCAAGTGTTTGAACTTTGGTCAACAATTCCATTTCCTCAAATGTAGTGTTGGTAGAATGAGTCCCTTCTGAGTAATGGGAGCATGCATAAAAGGTATGTTCAAAAAGTGTCAAGATTGAAGCTGTATTTATTCAAACAGAAATGAATGAAATATTTTCTAGAAAATAATCCTTTTGGCATTCAACTCATTTATTCATGCTAATTTTCCATTGGTCAAATTACTTCTAAATCTTATCTTTTGATATGGTGTGTGGCTGTTCTGTCATATATTTTAAATGTCTTTCACATCCTCAAATACATATATTTGATTGTTCACATTAGGAAATGTAGAATATTGGTTAGCTCAAGTAGAGTGCTGTTTATTGTTATTCTTTTGGAAAGAAGAAAAAAATGCTGTATTGAGACTGCTGATAAAAAAATTATTGAAAATTGGCTCATTTAGACTTCATCTATATAAAAAACTCAGTTGTACATGTCTTTATTTAAGTTTCAAAATAAAACAATAAAAATCTAATCTCAATTCTTTAAAATACCTTGTATATATATATATATATGTGTGTGTGTGTGTGTGTGTGTGCGCACGCACACACACTATATATATATATATATATGTATGTGTGTGTGTGTGTGTGTGTGTGTGCACGCACACGCACCATATATATATATATATATATATATATATATATGCACACACACACAGACCTATAATCCATCTGTTGACCGTGAAACACACAAGCTACACATGAAAGTCTGAGTAATGGACAGAGCTCAGCAGGAATATAATTTTGATATCTAGGTTTTAAAACTGCTCTGTAAATAATAGCACTGAACTTTTTCATATCCTTTTCTTAAATGAACTTTATTCTTTATTCATATATATATATATATATATATATATATATATAAGTATAGAGTAGATACGGCGTCTACAGCACTTGGTGACTGTCAGTTTCTCATTCTCTAAGTGCTGTTGACTCTGTATATGCTATCCTAACTTTATATATACACTCAAATATGGATATTGAGCACACTTTATATATAAATATAAACACACAAAGTGAAAAGTGATTAGTTACAATATTGTCATTAATTATTAATCATGATTGTGGTAATACTTTTTGCCATATGACACTTAAAGTCATAGTAATAGTATAATTAGTAATCACTTTTAAGTTTTAATACCACTCTGATAACAGGCATTTGAACACTTTAATGAAGAGTGCTCAATATCAAAGATAGAACGTATATACTTATATTTAGATAAATGTAGACATAGAGTCAACAGTGTTTGGTAACTGTCAGTTTCTTGGCCATACATACATGCATACACACAAATAACAAGAGGTGCTTGTGGTGTAATGGTTATCACAGTAGGAAATGGACACAGCAACACAAGTTCAAATCCTGGACAAAGCTGATTGCATTTCCCATAGCATTATTAGCCTTGGGAAAGGTATGAATCCAATTATTCTTCCTCCAGCTGTGGGTAAATAGTAGGACAGACTAGGCTCTTTAGACTTAGTTAGGCAACCAGTCTAAGTGAAGGAAAACTCTGAATTCAAACCTGTTCAACCCCACTTAAAAATTGACCTTTTATCACATCCTGCCTGTGTGAAGGGGTTGGTAAATATATATATACACAAATAACAATTCACTTATTAAATGATAACTGAAATTTTCCAGAGTCAAAATAAATAAGATAATGTAAATATTAAAACTGATAGCAATTTTGTGTGAATACACACACAAACACTATATATATATATGTATATAATTAAACACAGGGGACTCAACCTGTTTTCCTAAATGCTGCTTCTAATCTTCATATTTTCCCCCATTTGCTTGAATCAGACTAATTGCTGATATCTATATTTTAGGTAAGCCATAAATAATTTTAAAAAAATGATTCAAGCCCTTAGCTCAGTTTTTTTTTTATCTCTGATTGTTGGTCTTGTTCATAAACCATGATGATATCACTCCCTATGTGATGTCATTTCTATTTTCAAAGTAAGGGAATATTGCAATTCACAAGAGTCTCTCATATTCCTGAAAACTGCGATAGGCAATCTGCCATTAATAGATGGGAATTTACAGTGCTAAAATTTCTAAAGATTTGGCTCGTCTTCAAATTCTAGAGATTTTTCTTTCTTTCTTTTTCTTTTTTTAGATTAGCAAGAATTATCAAATTTAATTTGAATTCTAAAACTCAAGTATAAACAACTGTTTTATGTTATATGCTAAAAGAACTCTAAGAAAGAAATTTATTTCTTCATATTAAGCTGTTTATGATCATAATCAATTGATTTCCAACGAGAAACCTTAAACAACACCTATATATATATATATATATATATATAAATAGAAAAAAAATGTAATCCAAAAGTAATGAAGTGCCATTGACAGCACAATCCTAATCTATACACACACACACATATATATATATATATATGATACTAGTTTATACTTTACCTGACTATTCTACATAAAATTAAACATATTTTATGGTTATTTACTGTTGGGGATCACCCACCTTTTTCCATACAATGAACTATTCCATCTGCCATATATAGCAGTAGCTACTAATACCAGGGCAGACTCGAAGGTAAAGTTTTTGTCTGAGTTCTTTTCAATTTGAAAAAGTAAGTTGTTTTATTGTTAAAATTGTTATTGCTTTGAAAAGTATTGTTATTTGTTGGAATTTTCTTGTTACTGTTTTGAACTATTATTGTTGACTGCCCCTCCCCCAAACAATTGTTATTTTGTTTGTTGAGGGGGGTCAACGCTTGTTATCCTCGGATCATTTTTGAAATAACATAACGACTTATATCATCATCATCCAACGTATTTTCACCTACACAGAACATTCGACGGTCATCCTCTCCTAGCTGCCTCATAAGCAGCTATGGCAGAGGCACCAATTTCACCAGGGTCATTATCACCCGACATTTTTAAAGATCAAAGTCCCCCCTCAAAGCCGGAAGAAAGATGGCCTGCACTTTCGCAGCCATCTTCGTCGGCCAGTTCAATCCAACCGGCGCAAAAGGTACCTTCACTGCCAGCCTCTTGGACAACAAAAATAAAACCAAGCCCAAAAGACTATTCAAAAATAAGAGAAAAATACGAGAAGTACTTCCAAGGGAATAAGATCCTCCCTATTCCCGAACTTGTACAGGAAGTACAAGCAAAAATAATCTCGTATGTAGTCACAGACTTGAAAACAAAGAGGCTGGCAGGTATCAAAAAGGATACTTTTGAAGGCTTATTAAAAGCAGCAGACATCCCCGCAAAGTACTACTGTAGACGTAGCTTTGCAACATGGGATGTTCTGGTACCATCAGAAGACCTCACATAATAGAGTACGAACACCAGATCATGACAGTCGTTGTTGAGGGCAGGAAGCCCCAGTGCTGGAATTGTAAGCAGCTGGGGCACTTTTCAAAATCCTGCCCTCAAAAAACAACCAAAACAACTCCGGCCACAACAACAACAACAACAGAAACGACAACAAACACAACGAACACAACGACAACTATAGCAGCAACAGCGACAACAGCAGCGACCGAAGTAAACAAAAACGAAACCCCTAAAACTAAAACCGGGGACAGCCCCAACAAAGAAGAGGGCTGGACCCAGGTGGTTAAGGGGGGGAAAAAGAAAAAGACACCTACCAAAGAATCAACCATCACAAAACCAACAAATACTTCAACTGCAAACATTGACACTATCACTACTACAACTACTACTACTACTGCCACAGCCAAATCATCATCATCGTCATCTGCAAGATCATCATCATCATCGTCATCAACAAAAAAGAAAAACAAAGAAAAACACATTGAAAAAGAAGACGAAGCCATGGATTAATCAATTAACCTAAAACGGCGAAGGGATAGTGATGACTCGGTAGCTGGGGAGGGGGAGAAAAAACACATTAAGGGACCAGCAAAAGAAACACAAACACAGTCCCAAACACCCTCCCAACCTCAACAAAAGGGCGAAAAAATTGAAAGACCAGCCCAAATTATTCCTCCCCCACAAAAACATCAAAATACCCCAGCACACCTCTCTGACTTCCCACTTTCCCCAAAATCACCTTCACTCTCACCCATCACAACCCCTAAGCTCCTTACACGGGCACAATCGGTGACCAGGGAGTCACCAACAGCAGCAGCATCACCATCATCAACAGAACTCAAGCCAAGGTCACGGTCGGCTTCAAACGAAGTCCGACGTGCCTTCACCGCATTTCATTTCTGCGAGGACATCCTCGAGCCCCAAAACATGGACCACATTTTAAAAAAAACTTTAAAACCCTTATCATCACTTAAAAAAATAGACGGCAAGGACATCACCAACCCGTATCTTTTTAAGAGTGCCGCAATGGTGACCACATTCGTCCGTTCGGCTGGACCCCGAACCAAAGAGCTTTGGCACTTTCTTGAGGGGGCCAGTCGAGCGGACGCAATGTTG
Source organism: Sepioteuthis lessoniana (assembly GCA_963585895.1). NCBI lineage: Eukaryota > Metazoa > Mollusca > Cephalopoda > Myopsida > Loliginidae > Sepioteuthis > Sepioteuthis lessoniana. Next base: position 12,372,690 of record OY757911.1, read on the forward strand.
GCGGATTTGCGCCACCAAAGTTTAAAAAAATTGCTTCCTTTTTGTTCGGGCAGGGTCCCGATTTTAGTTCACCCATCCTTCTATAGGTCCCTAAAATTGCGGTACCCCGTGGATGTCGGTGGAATTACCAGGGACGACCGAGTAAGTACTGAGCTCGGCACCGGATCCCTGCGTCAGGCCGTCGGCATCCTTACTCCCAAGGATTTCCGGCCCGTAGTCGACACTGAGTAAGGTAAGTGGGATTGATGGCTCTAAACCTTGCTACTTTGAATGTGAGGGGATTGAGGGATCCGGGCAAGTGTACGCGCTTGCTTGGTGAACTTAAAACTCTCGGTGTAGATGTTGCTGCAGTGCAGGAAACCCACTTCACTTGCGGTGCCGACTGTCGTGTGCTGGAAAGCGATTTTAACGTTTTCTCAGCATACGGCAGCCGTACCAGCGTTGGGGTTTCTTTGCTAGTTGGACGCAGCCTTGATGCCGATGTTGACGTTGTTTTTGCAGGTGACGGGGGCCGACTGGTTGTGGCCGATGTTGCCGTGAAAAGTTTCAAGTTTCGTCTGGTTGCGGTTTATGCGCCCAATATCGTTGTGGAGAGGGTTTCCTTTTTTCGTCGGTTGGCGCCGTTCCTGGACGATACGAAGCGGCTAGTTTTAATGGGTGATTGGAATGCGATCCTTGATCCCAAGATAGATAAGGTCGGGCGGGGAGCTAGGCGTGTGGGAAGGTGTGAAAGCAGCCTTGCCGGCCTCATGACTCGTCATGACCTCGTCGACAGGTTTCGTCTGGATCACCCAGGGCGGGAGATGTGGACGTGGCTAGATAGTTCGCCCTCTGCCAAAGTAGCTTCCTACTTGGACAGAGTGTTAGTGAGACGAGCTGACATTGATTTTGTTAGTTGTCCCACGTTCCACTTGATAGCGTGGACTGACCATAAACTTGTTAGAGTCAGTCTACGGTTAGCAAATAGGCCTAGTCTGGCCGGCTACTGGAAGTTCAATACCTCCTTACTGGAGATACGGGACTTCCGGGACCGGCTAGAATCCCTAATTCAGCGGGCGTTAGTGGGGGCGGTTACCGGGAATAGGTGGTGGGGATCTCTTAAACATAGGATTAGAGATTTCGCTACCAAGTACGGTCGACAGCTCAACCTAGATAGGACCAAGGAAGCGAAATCTATAGACGATAGACTTTCCCGGGCGGTGGCTGGGGGGGACTCCCTAAACGTAGAGCTAGCTAGGGGGGACCTTGAGCGCGAGAGTAGCGAGCGCTACAAGGGATACGTAGTTAGATCTAGGTTAAAGAGAGTTCTCAACGAAGCTGTGAAAACGAACGCGACTGCGCGTGAAGAAGAAGTGCGAAGGTTCCCCGATCGGTATATCGGTTCTGTCAAGGCCCCGGATGGGCGACTGCTGCGATCGGCTCGCGAGATTCGTGACGCCTTTCGGGCGCACTTTCGGGATCGCTTTGCCCGCTGTACTGATCTCCCGCTCCGGGAGTTTCGTAGCTATCTTGCCGACTTTCCCCGCCTTGGGGTGGCTGAAGCGGCTAGCTGCGAGGGTGTGGTTACTGAATGCGAAGTCCGTGACGCGTTGAAGCAGGTCGGCCTCAACAAGTCGCCGGGACTAGATGGTTTGCCCTACGAAGTGTACTTGAGGATGTCGCACATGTTTGTGCCTATTCTGACGGATATGTTCAACCATTGGTTCGCCCAGGGAGCCATCCCTGGTAGCGTTACCAAGGGCGTGATCACATTGCTGAAGAAAGGTGGCAGGCATGTTTGGGAGGGTTTAGACGATTACAGGCCCATAACTCTGCTTAACACAGAGTTAAAGATTTTGGCCCGGGTCTTAGCGAATCGTTTACAGCTTGTCATTAGCGATCTGATCGGCTCTGAGCAGACCTTTGCTGTGAAGGGAAGATCGATCCAGGACAACCTGCACTTGATTCGCGAGGTCCTAGAGGGTATAGAAGACGGCACCGAGGCCACGCTGATCAGTTTAGATCAGTCCAAGGCCTTCGATAGGGTTGATCATCGGTTTTTGGCGACTGTTTTGGAGACTGCCGGATTCAAACCGGAGTTCCGCAGATGGATTAGCATGATGTACCACAACCCTCAGGCAGTGGTGCAGGTGAACGGAAGGCGTTCGAGGGTGTTCGCGGTCGAGCGGTCGGTCCGGCAGGGCTGCCCGTTGTCTCCTCTTCTCTATGTCCTAGCTTTGGAGCCCCTGCTCCGTAGGCTTAGGGATAGGACGGCAAATCCGGCCCTGCGCGGTGTCCCTTTTGCTGGCCCTCTTACGGCAAGGGTTTCCGCGTTCGCCGATGATATCACAGTGTTTGTATCCCGCCGTCTGGATATAAAGGCTGTGAAGAAGGCGGTTAGCGAGTACGAGCGGATTGCAGGAGCCAAGGTCAATTTTGACAAAAGCGAAGGTTTGCGGCTCGGTGCTTGGAGGGGTAGCAATACTCTTCCGGGGCCGTTCCGCTGGAGTGACGGACCCGTCCGCATCCTTGGGGTGTGGTTCGGGCCCGGCCTCCAACTGGAGCGAAATTGGTCGGAAGTACAAGCCAAGGTGAATGCTCAGGTGGGAATCTGGCTTTCAAGGAGGTTGTCCTTAAAGGGCAGGGCGGAGGCGTGCGCCGTGTACGTCTTCCCCTTGATCCTTTACCGATTGGCTGTACTTCCTCTGCCTAAGGTAAATCGGTTGGCGCTGCAACGATCCCTTTCCAGATTGCTCTGGGGAGGTGCAAGGCCGATGGTCCGTAGGCAGGTCTGTATCCAACGTACACGCAACGGGGGTCTAGGTATGCCTGATCTGGAGAGCCACTGGCTTGCTGAAAGACTTGCATACTTGGGCAGAGCCTTGACGGGGGACGCAGTGTGGAGACTGAAGGCGAGTCGGACTTTTCCTCGCCTAAAGTCAGACCCAAAGGCTGAAGGTCGACGTAGGCCTTTGGGCGAAACACTGTTTGTCCGCGAGTGCCGAACGGCCCTTCGTAACCTTCTTGGGTCCAGTGACCTTTCACGGCCTCGAAAAGAACTATATCGGGAGCTAGTGGTGGGTTCCGCTTCTGATCCTCTCAGCGAGCGGCGCGGCTGGACGGCGGAGGAGATTCGCTCTCATTGGAATTGGGCGCCAGGATCGAGCTTCTTGAACAACTCCGAGTTCTCGCTCACCTGGCGACTTGTGCGAAATGCGTTGCCCCTTGTCGGCTTGAACTACAAAGCGGGCCTGGCAGACATGCCCGATTGCGCTCGCTGCGGCAGTGGCTTGGAAGAAACGGCTGAGCACGCCTTCTACTACTGCGAGCGAGTTCGCCCGTTTTGGGATCACGTCGGCGAGTGGACGGCTCGCATCGAACCCAAACAGCTCGTGCTGCTCGACGTTGGTTACGTCGTGGACAACGTTCTTCCTCCGTATCAGGGTGAGAAGCGTGTGGTGTTTCTCGCGATCCTAGCTGTAGCTAGAATGGTGATTTGGACGACGCGAAACAAGGGATTGTATGACGATGCAAACTTTTCTCATCGTGATCTGATTTTGTATTTTCGGCATCAGCTGAGGGTCAAAATCAGATGCGATAGAAAACGCTTGGATCGCATAACATTCAGCAAAAGGTGGGTGAATGCAGCGAGCCTGGTCGTGCGAAAGGGAGCAACGTTGGAGTCATCCTTCCCTCCTCTGCCGGCTCATGGCGTCTACGGTACGGGTCCTTAGGGACCCCACCCCTGGTGAGTAGAACTGTTCCCTTTTTCTTTTGGTACCCAGGTACCTAGTTAGCAGTATGTTTGTGAGTCATTGTCCCCGTCGTTTAGTTGTTAGTTCTTAAGATCTTCCCCATCCCCATTATTTTTGTACCTCAATCCGTATCCCAGTCCACGTTTACTGAAGATCTTGAACATTCATATGTATAAAAATCATATCACCTGCTTGTATTAACCCATACCACGCCCGACCCCTTATTTCTTTTTACCCCTGTAGATTAGGATCCCTACCCCACCTAAGGTAGGTCTGACTTGTTTCCGGTTCTTTCGCCCCGGAAAACAGTCGGCCTCCAATTTTATAGACGGGGGGATGGGAGGGCAACCAAACGGGGGATTTTTCCTTTGTTTTTGTATATATTTCGGGGTTTTTCTCCCATTCCCATCACATTCATTGTAAATAAATCATACTTGTAAATAAAATTACATTCATTGTAAATAAATCATAAAATCATTCATTGTAAATAAATCATACTTGTAAATAAAATTACATTCATTGTAAATAAATCATAAAATCATTCATTGTAAATAAATCATACTTGTAAATAAAATTACATTCATTGTAAATAAATCATAAAATCATTCATTGTAAATAAATCATAAAATCATTCATGAATCTCGGGATTTTAAGTAGGACTTCTTCATAGAGCAAATGTGGTATTTTGGTGATTGCAGCGCAAAAGGCGATGGATGAATGGATATTTATTGTATTGTTGAATGGGTCGGCGAATGTGGCTAGCTAGGTCTCCTTAGTTTATATAGAAAAGTATGACCGCTCCCTTCCCCTCCCCAAAAACTTCAAGGCCTTGTGCCTTCTGCGTGTCATATGCAGAAATAAAGCAGACAAGAAGGTGAAGAGCAGCTTCTTATAGGAATAGTATTAGAGTGTTGGAGACTGGAGATCGCACTAGATCACCTTACTTGCTACCGTAATAATGGAAGCCAATACTATTGTTGGACTATATCTTTATTCTGTATTCGCTAATCCTATGTTCTTGTCTACTAATAGTCTCTCTATTGTATATACTTTTTCCTGAGAATATATCTCTATTTCCTCTCATATCGTGCTTTGTCCTTTATTTAATATTACAAGTGTTCACTAACCAGAATGCAACATATACTAAGCCTAGCTTTGTAGTATAAAGGTAGAAGTATAGAGCACCCACTGAGAATCAAACTCACTTTCAGTAATAACTGATCTACGAGACAAACTTAACATTTACACCATGAGAGGGTGCTGATAGTTAATCGTTATTGTTGCACAAGGTCTGAAGTATGGGTCACTCAGTGAAAATCAAACTCACTAGCCAAGCTGAATAGATATTCTGCCACTTAGGAACCCCTATAATGTAGCATGTCAAGGTCATAATAGTCGGTCATCTGTGAGGTCTAAACAGGCCTTATAAAGATCAATGTACATATACGATATGAATTTCTTTTTTGTATGAAGTCATTTATATTAATAATGGAAAAGTTAGTTTTTGTCTATCTACTGTAGATCATACAATGATTTGATGTTAAGGTACAACTAATGAGAATTTTTTTTTTGAAGTTGGCAACCCTGATTGAAAATCAGCTGATCAATGTTAATTTATTCCGAGTCATTCTCAGCACCAAATGTTGATCAGATCTAATAAGAGTTCTCACTTTTGTCACATTTTCTCATGAAGTAGCTGATTAATCAGAAAAGAATACAACTTCTACAGTCTCTTGTCCATCCAAAAATGTCTTGTATCACCTAAAAACCTATATCTGAGATTGAACTCTCTATAAATCAGTATTAACTAATTAAATGCTTCTGCTGTATTATCCCAAAGTTCGACGTAGGATTTGATCTTGTTTCATTTTTTGTGATACACTTGTAACACCAAGATTACTCAGCTAAAAGGGAATTCTGAGAGACAAAATTCAGTCTCATTACTTTCTAGACAGTATTCAATCTAGTATCTGTGTGTGAGGCTATTCTAGAGGCATGTTTAATATAATGATTATCATTGTAGGAAATAGAATGGGAGATCTAAATTCAAATCCTGGACTAAGCTGGGTCTCATTTTGTGTTAATACTCTTCAGAAAGGCATGAATCCATCTCTTCTCCCCCAGCTATAGGTAAAACAGTCAGCCAAATAAGGTTCTTTAGCCTTGATTAGGCAACCAGTCTTGGAGAAAGAAAACCAGTTTTATTCTGTTTAAAATGTAACTGCGTGTCACATCCTGAGGTTGGGTGAATACACACACACCCATCTTATAGATTTATGTGGCTGTACCATATGTATACATCACAACTATAATATCTATAATCATGACCAGAGAAACTATAAAATGTTAGTCTATTTTTGTTACATTCCATATGTCCATGGCTGCATATGAGAGAAAGATAAAATAAATGAAAAGTGTCTGAGTCACAAGTTGACTCAACAGAATTTATGGTTTCCTAGTTTAAATTGATTTGGATGAGTAGAAGTTTAAGCAAATAACAAACGATCTTCAGTTTTTTGTTTCCTTTTTTTCTTGTACAGTTGGCTTGTGGAAATATTGCATCTGGAATCAAATTACAAATGGACTGATATCGGTACATGCTTAAACCCTAAAAATAACCAATTTTACAGGCATCTGTCGGCTTTGAATATCTTAACATCCTGACTAAACTTTTCAAGGGAAAATTTTGCCAGGAAAGATATAAATTTCTTACTGGTGGATTAAGGCATGAGGTGTGTCTGTAAAATATCCAGCTATCTAATATTAATAAAAAAAAGCCAACCTCAGGCAATGGGCTCCTAAGTTCCTTTCAAAGTATTTCTCTAGGAACCATGCATACTTATCTCAGCATCTGTTCTACTTTTTCAAACAATCTCTAAAGTTTTCTTTTGGGATCTCCATCAGCTGCTTCATCCCATTTTCTTTGATTTTTGTTAATATTGTTTCAATGGTAATTTCAGCCTGAAGCTACAGGGAGCCAAATTTGGATTGTAGTAAAGAGGAAGCTGACAAACATGAGTGATATAACTTTAAGAAAGAGAAAAAACCTGCAGTAGACATGGAGAATGTACTCTCTTGGTTATTAAAGATGTGATGGTCATATTCAATGGCATCTCACTGACAACTGAATAACCTCATAGGAGAATGTCTGCACATGTATGCAGAGTAAGGTCTCCTCTGATTATTTGTCAAGTTACATAAAGGCTGTGAAACAAGTTATAAACATACTCAAAATGGCTAGACAGATCTCATAGTTTTTCAAGCAAAATAGACATGTACAAAAGAAAGTGGAGGTACATTTAGCTTATTTAAGTCTATGGATAACTTATTGCTGGTGTTGACAGATTTGTGATATTACCATATTTACCAACCCCTCCACTCAGACAGGATATGACACAAGGTCAATTTTTTAAGCGGAGTTTAACAGGTTTGAATTCAGAGTTTTCCTTCTCGTAGTCTAGTTGCCTCACCAAGGCTGAAGAACCCAGTCTGCTCTACTATTTACCCATAGCTGGAGGGAGAATAATTGGATTCATACCTTTCCCAAGGGTATTAGCGCTATGTGAAATGCAATCAGTCTCACAGACTATTTGACCAAGATGAGCATCAAGACAGTTCCTCACTGTCCCTATAGTCCAGACCTTGCTCCCTGTGACAACTTTTACTTATTCCCTAAGCTTAGAAGCTGTCATTATGAGACAACTGAGGAGATGAAAGAGGCTGTGGTGAAGGTCATTGACACTCTCACACAAGAGGACTTCCATGGGGCCTTCTAGAAGTTGTTGAACGGTACAACAAGTGCATTGCAGCCAGAGGAGATTACATTGAAGGGGACTAGAGTTTCATGTGTGTACTATCAATAAAAGTGCCCATACGAAAAAAGTCTGGAAACATTTAATGAGCCTCGTATATATTAGATATATAAGATTTGTAAACCTGTCAACCAATTAAACATTAGTCATTTGTCTAAACACTATTAAGGAATCAAACATTTCTATTTAGCATAAGTCATTTGTTTGCACTCAGTTTAAATGCCAAACAATTCTATTTGACCCATAGATAGGACCCTATCTGGTATTATCACTCTGGGTCAGAGTGGACCTGAGAGTGATGGCAATAAAGGGGAACTCCCCATTCTCTAAAACTCCAGCATTACTGGAGTCTTGCCATCAGGTTGTTTACGTCATATCCAGGACACCTGGTGGGATGGGAGTGGGGGGTTACCTCTCTGCATAGATGTACTCAATGTATTCTACAACCCCAGCCAACTGGGCTAGGTAAAGGTAGGAAACAATGTCTCACCTATCCAAAGAACAGAGGCAAAGGAGGTCTGAGAATGGGTTTCCAGGACTGTTTCCACAAAGCATCCAATTGACACACTTATTCTCTAAAAGAAATAATTATTGTCCCTTCTACACCTCTATTTCTCAAACCAAACTGACAAGAATCTTTCTATTAAGATTAAAACTTTAATCAGTATATGGTCAACACATTTCAAGAAGCATCAGTCAGCAGATTCTATGGTTTATTTAAAGTCACATGATAACATAAGATTGTATGAGTTTCAGTGGTTTTTCTTCTGTTGTATCTAGTATGTTCTGTTTTCAACTTTATCAGTTGCGTTAGATGCAAGATGCAAAAAATATTCCCGTAATAAGAGATAAGAATTAATTTATCAGTTTTCATGGTGCAAAATTTGGATGTTTTGGTTAAAATTCTAAGTACTGTCCAGGGTGCCCGGCTGCTAAAGGTTTTTTTTAATACCTTTCAGCCATTTCTTTTGATGGAATTCCATAGATACCTTTCTTATTTTACTTTAGTCTACACTTTCTTTGTTGATGGCAAAAAACAAAGTGGGAACAGAACCAAAAATATATTAAATTATAAATTTATAACTTTACAAAAAGAAAAAAAAGAAAGAATTTTTTTTTTCTATTATTGGTTGTATTTTCTCTGTAAAGCATTACTACATGAGAACTCTTTGAAGAAAAACCCGGAAGGAAGTGTGAAAACATATATATATATATATATATACACACACACACAGAGCATTGATTTAAAGGTTCATTTAGATATATTACAAGGAAATTTAAGAAAAGAATAAACAGAAATAGAACTTTAAGAACTTTTCTTGCGTGTGTCTTGAAATGTGTTTGATAAGATGAAGAAATTAGATAAAAGGTGAAAGGAGATATTCTCACTTGAACAGGTGGCTCGTCTTTTGGACATGCACTCAAAATAGTGTCTGTTGTACCAAATATCATTGAATACTTCAGGCAAAAAGTTTATACACATATACTATTATAGATAGTATATATTTTTCATTTGCTGTCTGTATGGAAACTTTCCCCTTTACATATTTTAGACAAGTTAACCTATAAGTTATATATATCTATGTTTATATTTACAGATTATAAAAAATGTTTAACACTTTTAAAAAGTGCCTTTGTTAGTCTCTAATCTCCTCGGTTCTACTTATGAATTAAGTGTATTAAACTGATTGCTAAAATGTTAATTCACAGTAGCAAGCCTCACCAATCCAGCAAAATAGATATCTTCTCCACTACTGCACTGCAGTACCAGTGATTTTAATCTACAATCTACACTCAAAAGCATATATTTACCCAACCACTCTGCCATGGACAGGATGTGATGCAAGGTCAATTTTTTAAGCAAAATGCAGATGGTTTGAATTAAGAATTTTCCTTCTTTTAGACTGGTTGCCTAATGAGTACAGTTTGCTCTTCAATTTACTCATGGCTTAGAAGAGAAGAAATGGATCCATGATTTTTCCAAGGGCATTAGTACAAAAGCTGGTGACCATAGTCGAGGGTGACCTGAAGGCTCCCTTTTCAATAGCTACTACACCGATGTGTAGAGGAGGGTGCTACTCCATTCCCAGGCATTTAGTACAAAAGTGAAATGCAAACAGCCTCATCCAGGATTTGAATTTGGCTTGCTGAGTCCACTTACTGGGACAATAACTATCACACCAAGGTATCTCCTTATAAAAGTAATTATTTTTTGTAAGCAGATATTTACTATGTCTGTCACAAGATCATAACAGCAGAACACCCAATAAGGATGAAATTTACATCATTATTGAAAGGTCTTTAAGATTAGCTTGATAATTCTGTGACAGACTGTTCATGGTTTTAGAAGTCTAGTTGAAGTGGAATCAACCAATTGGGGAGTAGTCAAATTATTTAACCCACAAAATAAACTGATGGATGTTCACCAATCAGACATAAGCAAAATACTGCTCTGCTTTTTCCACCTCAAACTTAGTTTCTTATATGCTCATTAAATCTCACCACTTCACATGGGCTTATCACATTCCCCTCCATAAAATAAGTCACACCTCTTGCGTCCTTTTCTTCTTCTGGTTTCTGTATGCCGGTAGCAGAGAGAGCACACCTTCTGTTTCTTCGAGGTAAGATTGTTCGTGGCATTACTACTAGACAGACACAACTGATATATTTTCTTTATGAAACTTCATCTTAATAGAACATTTTATTACGAATATCTTTATTTGAAGCTGAAAGCAAATGCATATGGAAGCCTGCTTAATGTAATGATTATTGTCAGGAAATTGAATTGGCAACTCAAGTACAAATTTTGGATGGAGCTGTTTGAGTTACACTTCCAACTTGGTAATGTTGAATAGTTGAGTTTGGTAGTTTATCAAAGTCATGTTAGATCTGAAGTGCAATCTGCCTAAACTCTGAAGAAGGAGAGTTATTTATGGCATATTGAGGCATTCCATTGTGCACATGTGGGATAGTCCATTCTCTGGATGGTGATTGGTTGCTGGCCCAAGAGTGGACATATTAGTGTATATATACCAGCTTGTTCAGTAGTAGCACAGGATTTGTATTGAGTTACAGCCCATTTTTTTTTGTCTGCCAATGGGATGCTAGTTGGAATCTCTGGGCTGGTAAGTGCTATCATTATTATTGTTGTTATTCTACACATTTGAGTTTTAGCCTTGTAAAGCAACTAGTCTGGAAGATAGAAAACTCTGAATCCAAACCAACTCAACCAATCTTTAAAAATTTAACTTTGCATTACTTTTTGATTATTGCAGCAGGATTGATGAAGCATCAAGTCTAGCAGAAGGAAAACTCTTAATTCACGCTGACTGTACTTCAACCTTGTGTCATATCCTGCTCATAGCAGTAGAGTTGGACCAATACATAGATGTGTATGATTAAATGTATACAATATTAAAACTGTAACCAGATTGAATAATTGCCAATGCTCGTCCAAAGACCAGATGGGGAAGGTGGAGGATTAAACATGGGATTAGAATCCTACCTCTTTAAAAAATTCCATTCCATACAGAAACACTGACAAGAAATCAATAAGACAATCCAGCCCTAGGAAAGCATGAGAACTCTTTGAGATTCATGAAGAGAAGATGGAACTGAATTGTATTTATTGAATAAAAAAGAAAATTGACAAATACCAATAGATGAACTGGAAACCCTAAGTTAAAAAAGTTAGTAAGAATGATAAAAAAAAACCAAAACAAATAAAATCTGACACCAGGACTATGAAATACATTCCTGAAAGCTGATATATATCTTGAACCAGTTTGTGAGAAAAGCACCAAATTGTTAAGAAACCTTTTGTGGACATTATAGAATGGAAGGCATTTTTAAACACATATAAAAATCCAAGTTGAGTGAAAAAAAGAAATTATTAAAAAAATAATTGGCAGAGTAATAGTTACTTAATCAGATAATTAAAAAGATGATGGCTTTTTTCATCATAATAACTATTCTTTTCTGAACAGGTGTGTGGTCTGAGGCTAGTCACGATACTTGATTGTGGCCTTAGTTCCGTGACTACCTTGTGTTTCCAGCTAGTTGGTTTATCAACTCCCTCTGTGTCCACATTGTTTGAAAGATCCATAGATGGAGGATGACACAATCAATTTGGAACTTTTAATGGTTAGAGTGGTTCATTGGGACACGTTGCTAGGGTATTGGCAACTCAAAGATAGGAAAAATCCTCTGTTAACATTTAACAACTATTTATTGAAACACAATGGTGTAACAATAATATAGGTGGCTTGCCTTTTGGACATACATTCAAAAGATAATCTATTTTATCAAAAACTTCTGAATACTTTAGGCAAAAAGTTTACACACATATACTATTATAGATAGTACATATTTTTCATTTACTGTCTTTACTTTGTCCTTTACATATTCTAGACAAGTATATATATATATATATATATATATATATATATATATATATATGCGTGTGTGTGTGTGTGTATATATATATATACACACACACAAACAGGGGGATTAAAAGATTTTTAACACATCCATTGGTGTACCTTTATGATATTATTTCAAATGGTCTCCACCTGTTCACAATCTTGTTAGTAGAGCTTAGAATATGCTTCCCATATTCCCTGTAGAGGGTGAAGAACCCTTCAAAAAGGAATGTCCTGAGTATGACATTAAACTGAACATGATAGAGAGGCCCATATTCTGGAGATCAGGGGAGTGTGAAATACGCCTTCATTGCCATTACTCCCAGGTCCTGTCTGACCATGAGTAGTGTTCCATCTCTGGATCAAAAAGATCTGTTTTAAAACCTACACATGGTGTAGTTGCTAACATATTGGACTGCCACAACACTGTGAGAATATTTAAATTCCAGTCACTCTATTTTGTTCCCTTTTGGACTAATACGCTTGGGAAAGGTATGAACTCCACAGCTATGGGTTAAATAGTACCACTACTGTGCTTCTACAAGGATGGCTTTGGCATTAAATAACCCATAAAGATTGATATACCATCAAACAAAGAAGAAAAAGAAGAAAACATTCATATATGATATGTATACTTGATGACATGTAACTGTAAATTATATGTATTAAGAATTGTTACTTGAAGCTATAATTGTTTAATAGGGATTATTAATAGTTACTTTAAACCATATAACAGTGAGCAAACAAATGACTATCATTAAATAGGAATAAATACTTGAAACTATGTGCAAACAAACTAATTTTATTAAAGTGAAATAATTACTTGAAATCATATAATTATTAAAAAAAGGTTAATATGAATGTACAATAAACATGATTTCTTAACCTATCAGCATAAAATAACCCCAGGTGGGTTGGCATGCCATTAAAATCAATCAATCAACGAAGTTAGTGTGTATTACACCAACTTATTATTATGCCAGTTTTGAAAATAAACTTTATTTGCTTTTTTTAGTACCGAAGAAAAAATTATAGCATTTCTAGTAAAATTTCAATCATACATAAATAAAAGAATAAATAACCATTGGAGAGGTTTTTATTGCCATAGCAACATTATCCAAGATCTTATCAGAATACCTTGGTGCTAACAGACAGCAGAAAGCTGGAATAGACCTGCTAAGAGTTAGTGAGAAAAGCCCAAAATAAGATGGTCTGGAGATCTCTTGCCAACAGCCAATATCCCAGAAGTAGGAAAAGCATATAATATATAAATAAATGAATTAAAAAAAACTCCAGATGAATGATCAGCAAGTCAATGTTGCTAAAAATCAGTTGACTTATATCTTATGGTTGCTGATTGTATAAGAACTGGACTGATCCATTATCAGAAAAGTAACTTTGTTTGTTTATAAAGATTTTGATTCTCTGAAATTGTAAGGAATAAATGAATTTGGTAAAGCACAGCATAGTCTTTCTTAAGAAACAGGACCCCTACAAGCAAGTTGGATTATGCTTTAAAAAATTCAGGGTGGTTATAATAATGTAATGGTTAAAAAGCTTGTTTCGCAAACCAGTTGGTTAGAGGAGTTGCTTCAATCCTAACTGGGTGACTTTACAGCTGTGTCTTGATTAAGTTAAACTTAGTAACTATGCAAAGACATTATTATTATTATAATTGTTGTTTTACTCCTTGCAGTTTTTCACATCAGTTTTATTTGGTGGTTTTTCACTAAAGTCTGAGTGATAAGTTTCTATAGGTTTTCAGAACTCTTTTAAGTATCCAAGGTGATTTTAGAAGTGCTGTAGTTTGGATGGTCTTCAATCTTCTTCTGATTTCCAGTTACCTCATTTTTTCCTCAGGCCTTTGTGGACCATTTCAAGGCCATAAACTTCATGTTATACAGCTTTTTCAGCTCTCTGGCAAGATCCAAATATTCGTCTGTTTGTTTTCTCTTATTTTCCCTCAATAGTCCACTGGTATGGCAAAAATCAACAATGTGACAAACTTTTTAAAATTATTATATAGGTCTGGTCTTCTGGTTGGGATTGACTGATCTGTTTGTGTCTCAAAATCCCAGAGAATTTTATGGGTTTCATTCTCTTGAGCATATTCTGGTTTTTGCATAAACCATTTTTTCATATGTTCAAATGTTAATCTCTTGCACAATTCCCAGTGAATCACCTTTCCTACTCAGTCCTGCTTGCTCTTATATCAGTTTGCTGCATTTGCTTATTATCTTATAAATCATTTCATCTCCATTACCATATAACCTACACTTGCTATTTTGCATATTATCAATTCAACCTTGATTACTATTTTCTTTCATCATTGATTTTTATTTGTAAATAGTTGGGTAGACAGGTCTTTTGAACCCTCGTATGACAATTGGTTTAGGAGAAATAAAGCTCTGAATTTAAACCTGTTAAACTCCATTAAAAAATTTACTTTGTGTCACATCCAGCTCATCCAGAAAGGTTGAATAAAAACATACCAAAACTATGAAAAGTAAATAAAGGATTGTAATCCAACAATATGTAGAAAAATTGTTAACAACGATCCAAGTGGAAGGAGAGATTTATTGAGAGGTTGATACTATAGCGTTTTGGTTCTATTGAACTATCATCAGGACCATGAGGGGTGATATTAGCTATGTTAAATCAGCCATGGATGTTTAAAAATGCAAAATACAAAACCTAGGGGAAAATTTGTATATATATACAAATTTTCCCCAAGGTTATATGATTATATATATATATATATATATATATATATACAAATTTTCCCCTAGATTTTTGTATTTTGCATTTTTAAACATCCATCGTTGACTTAAAATCACTAATATCATCCCTCATGGTCTTGATGATGGTTCAGTAGAACCGAAATCTCTCAATAAATCTCTCCTTTCACTTGGATCATTGTTATCAATTTTTCTACATACCAAAACTATCAAACCCAGCCAGAGTTTTGATTTATTCATTAGTTTTTAATTGATAAAAAGAACAAGACAGATCAATAATTTTTCAATTAAATAAAATTATTGAGATGCTTCGAGGTAGAGAAGATATTTAATCAAGTCTCCATTCATCATGTACCAATATTAGCATTAATATATCCATGATGTATTAACAGTGAATATGAGGAAGGAAAGACAAGATAAATGCTTTTACATATACAAATCATTTTGGCTTTTATATATATAATATACATACCAATGGTATTAAGAAGAAAGAATATACAAACATGTCTAAAATATACACATACTTTTCCTAGAACAAGCAGAATGTAAAAGGGGTACAAAATGAAAAAAAATTACTTGACAATTGTGGGTAATATAGTCATGTAGTTTTACTGTTCCTTAACAGGGTCAGAGACAATGTCTCTGCTGTTCAGAGAACAGAGGCAAGAGAAGTTGAAAAATGCATTCCTGAGACTATCATGTGACACCCCATAAGGCCTTTAATGGACATTCCCATTCTCTAAGCTTATGTATTGTCTCCCAAAAAAATAAATGTTTTGCATCTAAAAATTTGTCATTAGTGTTTTGAAAGTCTAGAATACTTATCTGTGCGCCATTAAACAATATTGTGCAAAATGATTTGTCTCTTCCATTTCTAAAAGGGTAAAACTGTTTCTAAAGTAAAAGTGTGAGACTACAAGTTGGAGATTAAATGAAGCCACTTTTGTGATAATCTGGATTTGTGTTGTTTCTTAATTTGGAAACTTGGTTTTATTTTGAGTGGCAAATTTCCTTCAATTGCAGAAAGAAAATGCATTTGAGACAAAGGATTAGCTCAGTAAAATGGGATTTGGTAGTAGAAACTAAATAAAGATTAGTACAGAAAAGGAGGAAATCTCAGAAAGAAATTTGCATCTTTTGTGCAAACTGTTAAAGATGAGAAAACAAGAGAAATCTACAAGACTAACTCATATTAAGTCTCTACTAATACATTCGTCTCTGCAGGATTTGGGATTTTAGCTATTTCATTTCAAAGATCATACCAGTCTAAGACTCTAAGAAGCATTGTTTCATGCAATTTGAAAATTCAAGTTATTTTATTTCAAAGATCTAACAAGTTTAAGACTATTTGTAAGAAACATTGTCTCATGCAATTCAGAAATTGCTTTCCTTTTTCTATGTGAATCATTATGACAGCTGGAAATGGTACCTGAATTACTCAGTCCCAAAAGTGAAACATATTTTTAATTACTTTTTACTTACTGCTTAGATATCTTCATATTTCAATCAACTTAAATTCACTATTAATCAAGATTATTTTAATCTGGCACTTGTCCAATGATCAGATTTCAGTATGGGGAAAGCTTTTTCACTTTGAAAATCAGGATATAAAGTTATAGATTTCTACTTACAATATAAACCACAAATAAGTACACCCCAAACATTTTTTAATAAAATCTTAATTTTCTTTAAAATCAAAAATGTCAGCATTTTAATATTGGTTTATTTGTTTCATAGCATATTAATGCCTAATGGGTTATTTAACGCCAAAATTTGATTCATTTGTAGATGTTTGATTACAATTATAATTATTTATATTTAAATATACCATTGCAATCATTTCTTTAATCTTGTTTTTTTTTAATTTGACTATAATAATCATTTGTTTGCACATTTATATGGTATCAAGTATTTTTATTTGATAAAAATAATTTAAACGCTATTATATTATATATAACTATTCCAATTAAATGATAATAATCATTTGTTTTCCTACAGTTATATGGTTTCAAGTATTCTTATCTAATACTAATAATTTCCAAACAAATATACTTCAGCCAGAGACAGGACCTCAAAAGGTATTACCACTCTGGGTAATGGTAGACCTGGGAATAATATCAATACACTTCCCAGAGCTAAAGAAATGGGGCCTCACTATTGGATACAATTTAGTGTTATATCCAGAACAAATCAAATCAGAATTACATAATTTAAGAAATTGGTTGGGAGTTTAGAATATATCAACTGCATCTCTGAAGAGGGGTAAAACCCTCTCCATTAACGACTGTTCTGGAGTATTCACTAAACCATCTGATGATGAGACTCCAGTCCAGTTGTAGTGACTGTTAAGGTCCCATCTATGCGTTAAATAGAATTATTTTATCATTCACAATACTTCAAAGAATTTACATTGAATAGGATTTTTGGTGTTAGATTGCGTTTCTAGAAACGATTCAATTTTGTACAAACAAATGAGATCTGGCACGTTTAAAACTTATGTTATCTTCAAGCTATTCATTTTCAAAACATATATATATATATATATATATATAAAGTGGCGGCCATAATATTCAGAACGGCATAGTTTTGTCAGAAAAAGTAGGTGTAACTTTTTCTGCTGAGGATACACTTGCTGTATTTTAAGCTCGGAGAAAAAAGATTTTAGCATTTCTAGTCGAACAATATTCAATCAAAATCCAGTATAGTTTTGTTATGAATATACCTTATGTATTATTTATTGCCAAACTCAGCAGCAAAATTGAAACACAGTAAACAAGAATAAAATAACAATTCTCTGTAAGTAAAATCAAAATTACATAACCATGAATAAGGGGAGTACTATTTTTGGATTGCTTCATACACATATTTCAGGATGTACACTTAGCATAACAGCTATTACCATAGGAAATGGAATTGGTGATCTGAGTTCAAATCCTGGACAAACTCTTTGAGTTTCACTTTGCACTAATGCTCTTGGGAAAGGTAAGAATCCATCACTTCTCCCCCACCCTCTAACAATGGGTAAATAGTTGGGTAGACTGGATTCTTTAACCTAAGTTAGGTAACCAGACTAGAAGAAAGACAACTGAATTTAAACCAGCTTTATTCTGCTTAAGAATTGACCTTGAGTCACATCTTAGTTTGAGTAAAGATATTCATATTTTTGGTTACAGAGTTTCAATTATTATTATCTATTAGAAAATTATTCACAAAGCTTTGAAGCTTTGTGAATAATTTTCTAATTGAAATGCATTGCAAAAGAGAAAAATGAATTGTTAGTGATTAGGAATTAATGCAAGCATCACTGACGGAAAGAAAAAGGCAATTACAACTAGAATATTATGCTCCTTTTTTCAAATAACTAATTGGTATAAATAATCTCACGGAAACTAGCAGAAAATATTTTCCAAACTTGCAACAAAAACTCATCGATATTCAAGACATTAAACAATGAGAATAATTTTCAAAGGTTTTAATGAGAATTTATATAACAAATATTTTCTAAAGCAAATTGCTTAAGTTGTTACTCCTCAACCTTTTCATATAAATGTCAATATGCAAATATAGTCCGAGTGGGGGTTACAACTGATAGAGTAATTCTGTTATCATCACAGGGACTAAAATTAATGTTTCTTTTTTTTTTTTTTTTATTCAGTATAGGATAATAAGGGTAGCACAACTGTCACCATGGCTAAATAGCTGAAGTGATGGTCTGCAGCCTCAAATAAGTGAGTTCAAATTCCAGTTATACTCTTACATTCACTTTTGGACTAATACCCTTAGGAAAGGTATGAACCCCACTTATACCCTCCAGTTATGGATTAAATTGTATCTGCTGTTCTTCTATAAGTATAACATTGAATAACCCACAAAAGTTGATATGCCTTTAACAAAAGAAAAAGTAAAACATACATAATAATAGTTACCTTCCTTGGAAAATTATAATGATCAGGATGAAAGTAAACGTAGACCTCACTATTATTATCAAGCTGAAAGATGCACTTGAAATTGTTTTAAGTTCAAGCATTTTAATGCTAATGCACAAATAAAAATTTTGTTCTAGTGTGTTGTTTTTTATTTGGTATGGGAACAAACATATTCAAATAAGATTATTTTATTTTTGTTGAAATACCAGCAAATAATGAACAAGAAATAAATGTCCTTATTGAGCTAAGTTGTTGATAATAGGTTTATTAAAGATCCATATCTATTACGGGACCTTAAAAAGCACCACTACTCTGAGTCTTAGTGGACCTGAGAGTTATGGCAATGATGGGATCATATTTACCAACCCCTCTGCTCGGGTAGGATATGACACAAGGTCAATTTTTAAGCAGAGTTTAACAGGTTTGAATTCAGAGTTTTCCTTCTCTTAGACTAGTTGCCTCACCAAGGCTGAAGAACCTAGTCTGCCCTACTATTTACCTATAGCTGGAGGGAGAATAATTGGATTCATACCTTTCCCAAGGGTATTAGTGCTATGTGAAATGAATTCAGTCTCGTCCAGGATTTGAACTCATGTCGCCGTGTTCATTTCCTATGACGATAACCATTACACTACGGGCACCATGATGGGATACTCCACACTCCCCAGACCTTAAGAACTGGAGCCTCATTACTGGATGTAGTTTAGAGTCATAACCAGGACATCCTTTTTTTATTGGTAAAAAAAAAGAGACTAAAAACATTTCTTAAAGTCTGAATTACAATCATAAATCTACAAGCATTTTTAAAGAGTTTAACATTTCACAAAATTTTTGTGTCCCTATTGACCAGGTGGGCATCAAGTCAAATGCATTAATAGGATTTATTCGTAGCAGTCAGTACAAAGCTTTAATAATTGAGCCTGTTTTTTTTTGAAGATTTATAACATGGTGAAAAAAATAGTGGTTGTAAAGAGTTGCAAAACAGGTTGGGGACACAAAGATGTTTTATCAACAAAACTGAGTCAGAATAAGAATTAATATGAATAGGAAAGGTATGGACTGCTATTGACAGCTTAACAACCATATGGAAATCTGATCTCTTCTATTAGATAAAATAAGAATTCTTCCAAGTTCTACTGTTGTATGATTTGAATTCTTGGACTATAGTGAAATGTCTGAAGAAAAAGTTAGATAGGAACTACAAAAGGATGCTACATGCTGTTTTGAACAAATCTTGGAAGCAGCACCCCAAAAAACAGCAGTTGTACAGGTATTTACTTCCAATCTCACAAACTATCCAAGTAAAATGAACAAGTACTGATGGGAAATTAAAGACAAACTCAGTGATATTTGGACTAACACTTAGACACACTAGTATCAGCTAACCAGCAAAACTTACATTCACCAGTTACATGCAGACACTGAGTGCCGTCTAGTGGACTTATCAAGAATAATGACCAATAATGATTCATGGCAAAAGAGAGTCAGGGCAATCTCCACTGTCAGTATGTCTTGATGATGATGATTTTCACATTGTAATCAAGTGAATCTTTCTGTAAAATCAATGTTATTAAATAAAGAGAGGGTCACTTTCAAATGTTGGAAAGTTGATCCAACAATGATTATGGCAGAATAGTACTAAGAAAGAAAATACTATCAGAACACACACTAAATATACATATATAAGTTGGTGACCGTAGATGAGGGTGACCTGAAGACTCCCTTTTCAACAGTTACAACACTAAAGTGTAGGAGAGGGTGCTACTCCTTTCCCTGGATTGCTCCACTTTTATCTTGATCCATACCTTATAATGTTGAGTGTTAAGCAAGAAAAATTCGAGTACTATTTTTTTGAGTCATTGGTATGACTCAACCTGGGATTGAACCCTGGTCTTCTGGGCCATTGGCAAATACTCTAACCATTATGCCTATATATATATATCACTTATTTAGCAAGATGACATAAGCAGCCAGAATCAATATCAGTCTGAGACAAATTTGGAATAGTGTAGATTATGTTCTGTTGCTATGTGATAACTATTCAGTTTCAAGAATGGTAAATACCAATGGCATTAGAAGGCCATAACATATGATTATAGTATTAGTGTAAATGTTTCTCTCTTTTAGTATGGGGGCAGACCAGATAGATGATTTTACATTTGAAAAGTTTTGAGTCAATATTATAATAATCTACTTTTTGTTTGTAAGTTATTGAAATACAGCAACTATAATATATTATCATATGGTTTTGGTTATTGCAAAAGAGTTAAAATGCTCTTACAGAATAAAGCAATTTCCAATCGAATTCATTTTGTTTGGTTTATTTGTTAGATAGCAACTTATGGTTTATTTAATGTCAAAATTGGATTCATTTATAAGTGTTTGATTACAATAAGCTTTTTAGTAACAATGGAGTCAGGATTTCCTATTAAAGACAGTTTGCATGCAGTTATATGGCATAAGATATTCTAAACTAATACAAATAATCCATACACAGTTATATGGCATAAAGTATTCCTATTTAATACAAAAAGTCTGCACACAGTTATATGATATAAAAAACATTCCTGTCTAATATGAATAATCTACACAGTTATATAGTATCAAGTACTGTTGTATAAGACAATCTGCACACAGTTATATGGTATCAAGTATTCCTGTCTCATAGAAATAATTTTCAAATAAATCTATTTGACTCATTGATGGGACCCTAATAAGTATTACCAGTCCAAGTCAGAGTAGATTTGAGAGTAATGGCTAAGGAGGAATACTCTACACTCCTCAAAAATCAAGTCTCAACATTGGATACAGTTTAGTGTCAAACCAAGGATACTCTTTGAGGTGAGGGTCTTAGCTCTTTGCTGAAGATGCAGTCAGTATATTCTAAGCTCCTACAACAGAGTGAGAATCCAATTCATAGCATAACAAAAACAGTTAGGGGCTTGTTTTCAAGCTCACTACAAACTTTATAATTTCTCATGGGAGAAAACTATTAAATGCTCATCATAAAGTACTTCCCTTTATTTATTATTAGGAAGCTAATTGTACAGGCAATTACTACTATAGTGAGAGTGATACCTACTTGATGCTCTATACTTGCAACCTTAGGCAATACTAAGCCAAACTTTGACATAGACTGTTGCTACCATAGAGAGTTTAATCCTCATTGGGTGCCCTAAACTTGTCAAATTTCAGTTGCATGAAACAAAACTGGTAAATGGACATTCAAAGTGAGGCCAATTCATTTCAAAGCCAATCATTTTCATTCTCTTCAAATCTTTTTTTATTCTTTGACAAAGAATTGCCAAGTGTTGTTGATTTTTTTCTAGTATTTTTTCTGCCTGGTTTTGTTAATTTTTATCACATCTCAATGATCTTTAATTCAATAGCATGGACGTAAAATAAAGAATAAGCTTTATTTTTGGTTTGAACTTTCTGACTCTAAGGAGCCTGTCTTACAATAATAGTTTCTTACTGGTTAGACCATAAAAGCTTTTACAAGTTTATTTTTTCCTAATCCACACTTCTAGTTGGTTTCAGAAGTCTAGTTGAAGAGGAATCAACCTATTGGGCGCTAATCAACTCACTTAACTTGCAAAATGAACTGATGGATGTTCACCAATCAGACATAAGCAAAATGCTGCTCTTTTCCACTTCAAACTTAGTCTCTTTTATGTTCATCAAATCTCGCCACTTCACGTGGGCTTATCATGTTCTCCTCCATAAAATAAGTCACACCTCTTGTGTCCTTTTCTTCTTCTGGTTTCCACGTACTGGTAGCAGTGAGAGCACATCTTCTGTTTCTTCGAGGTAAGATTGTTTGTGGCATTACTACTACAACACTGCTTGCCAAACAGTCATAGAAAAATGATATTAGAATTGTGATAAAAAGCAAGAAAATAAAGTGTAAGAAAAATTGGAAAAATTATTAATAACTCTTCCAAGTTTTAATCTCTTACTTCACACTCATTTTATCTATCTGCCTAGATCTAAGTTTAAGTAACATAGACACAAAATCAGTTGCACTAGGTGACTGACAATTCCTCACCTATGCAATCATCAGATCAAACTGACAATCACCAAGTGCCTCTGACTGTGTCTATACTAATCAAACGTAGATCTACATATGCTTTATCACTGACATTGAGCTCTGTTTATGAATATAGCAAACCATATAACTATATTATTATTATCTATATGAGTGCTTGAGAAATAAAAGTGGTTATACAAGCATAATCAGATAGCAAAATACAAACTATTTTATCAAACCAGGATTAGAAATAAAGAATTCTTTTAAATCACCAATTACAGTATGAGTGAGTGGTGGTTTGGTTGGGTTAAGTTTTATGGCATATCAAACCTTATAGGTTATTTAATGCAAAGTCCTCTTTATACATATATATTAAATATATGATTTATAAACAGTTTGTCGGTAACATTTTTAAACAAGTTTGAGCTCATTTTTTGCACACAGTTAAATGGTTTCAAGTATTTCTATCCAACATGAATAATTCTATTTACAATTAATCATTTGTTTGCACACAGTTAAATGGTTTCAAGTATTACTATATAACACTAATAATTTGACATCAGTCATTTGTTTGCACACATTTAAATGGAAATACATATATGATATTTAAGAGAATAATTTATAGGTAATTTCATTTTTAAATGAGTTCAAACTAATTTGTTTGTATACTTGTATTGCTATTGTTTCTACACAGTTAAATGGTTGCAATCATCTAACACTAATAATTCTATTCAATATTAATCATTTGTTTGAAGACAGTGAAGTGGTTACAGGTATTGCTATTTAACAGTAATTATTCAATTTAACACTATTCATTTATTTGCATACAATCAAATCATTCCAGGTATTGCTATGTAATACCAATAATTCTATTTAGGTACACAGTTAAAGAATTTCTAGCACTGCTATTTAACACTAATAAATCTATCCAACATTATTCATTCGTTGGCACAGTTAAGTGGTTCCCAGTATTGATATGTGTCATTAATAATTCAATTAAAAGCAGTCATTTCTTTACTCAAAAAGTTCTACTTCTTACAATTCAATTTAACATAAATTGTTTGTTTGCACACAGTTTAGATGTCATTCAGTTCTACTTGACCTATAGATAGAACCCTACCAGGTGCAACCATTCTGGATCAAAGTAGATCTGGGAGCAATGGCCATGAAAGAGTACTCCACATTCTTCAAAGCTCCAGGACTGGAGCCTTACCATCAAATTGTTTAGTGTCATATCCAAGACATAAGTTGGTGGGAAGTCTTACCCTTCTGTAGAGATGCAGTTGGTATATTGAGCTGATTAGGCTGGTGAGTGGTAGTGTTATATGTTTATGAAGATGTGCATTCATTTCATACAAATAATGTCTTGAAAAAAAAAATCTGTTTTCTTTATTTGGAATTAGTCATAAAAACATCCTGTTAAATAAACTATCTACAGTTAGAAAACAAGATTTATTACTCTTTTTACCACAGACATTTTTTGCTGATGACAAGAAACTTCTATATAAGATGCTTCCTTTGTAAATTATCATCTATTTACTACATACATATGTGGATATATAATCAGAAAGGAAGTAATACTGAATAGAAAGAACTTGGAGTTACCAAATAAAGTAGATAAACACTTTTCTATTAAACAATAAAAGGGAACTCACTTATATGGCTTGTGACAAAGTTTCTTCTTTCAAAGATGGATGTATAAATCAAAAGTATGATTACAAGGCAGATAGTTATGTGGATACAGAAAATGCCACCTTAAAGGCATATTTGTAACAAAATTTCTAAGCTTGTAAATCAAAAGTTCTGCAATATTTGCACACACTTGTACAGAATCCATAAAAATATTCTTTATATTAATCCGCATTCTCACCAAGACTTAGAATATGCAAACTGTATCCCCAGGAGAAGAGTAATACTCCTAAAAAAAAAATGTTCTGGTTATGCCATTGTGAGGCAAAAATACCTGGAATTGGTTAGCAAAAATCAAACTCTTCTGCACCAAGACAACCTGAAATAAATTCCAGGAAGTTGAAGAAATTGAACTGATCCCCAACTCAGCATGTAGTTCAGTCCAAGCTCACTTGGATTATTACTTTTTTCTGATCTATAGTTCAATTCCAGCATTTACAACACTTCAACAACCAAGTGGAGGTGAAAGATTTAATGAAGTTCCTTATCTCAAAAAACAAGAACTGGTATCAGTATGGGAATCTAAGAAATGGTAGAAAGGTGGCTTCATATGGTGCAACATGATTGCCTCTACTTGAATGCGAGGCTGTTTTGGTCATTACTTGAAAGATAAAGCAAGTAAGTTACCAAAATATTGCAAAACTTTTGATTCAATGTAGTAATTCAAAGACTATATGATAAATATCAATATCAATCTAAAGGTTATTTAAATATATCAAATGGATAGAAAGAAATCTCAAGAAAACCTGTTAAATAGATATAAAAGGTAAACTGTTATATATAAGTAACATTTACTAAGGAAAAAAGAAAAAAAGACTTTAATTCCCAGAAAAGTTAATTCTACATGTCACTAACATTTACCTTAATTCCTGATGTTATGTTTTGACCTTCGACCTGGCCCCCAAAAAAATGCTATTCCAAGGTGATGCACCGGAAGGAAGTGAAACATTCCAATGGCTTGATGACGATTAAACATTTGATTTCAAAGATCGAGTGGGCATCAAATGATTATATAATTCAGTTGAGTTCGATGAGCCAGTGGCAGTTGAGTTGAAGATCGGACGGAGTTATAGACGAAATGTGGTAGGGAAAGCCACATCAGGCTGAAGGGGTCTTTGGGCCCTGATGAGTGGGCCCTAGGCCTCTGGTTGAGCTGCACTAAAGAACGAGAGACACAACGTGACGGTCATAACAGTGGGGTCAAGATGTTACAGTTTATGTTCGGTCTCCAGCTCCCCCTCTCACACGCAAACCTTGAACAACCCTTTCAAACCCTTGCAATAAAGTGAGAGGTATATATTTTTGTAAAGAAGTCTTCCTTCATGCATCTGTCTTTGTCACTGCGTCTGTTTAATTATTGTGTCGTTGTGATGCTGTAGATGAGTATATAACACTGACTACTGTTAATTTCTTTTTTGATTACAGAAATCAAACCTTGATTGATTGCTAAAAGTTCCTAAAATAAATTTAGGTAAACAATTGCAAAAACTGTTTTTTTCTTACTGCCAGAAAATATTCAATTTTCTATTGAGATAATGACTAAATCTAGACTAGGGAGTAGTGAAGTAGTGGTAAAGTTAGGGGGAAGCAATATAAAGGACACATAAAACTTACCTAAGTATTCGGGGTTCTTTGTTTAATGGTATGTCAACTTTTGTGGGTTATTTAAAGCCAAAACAATCCTTCTTGAAGAACAGCTGTGGTATTATTGAACTCAGAGCTGAAGGGATAAGGTGATTTGAAATGGACTTTTTTCCAAGTAGCGGTTGTGATGATTTTGCTGTATTGATGCACTACATGGACACTAAATAAACGTATAGAGAAAAAGCTTGACGGCAACTATACAAGAACTCTGCGAACAATATTGGACAAGTCCTGGAGGCAGCAACCCACAAAGCAGCAGCTGTATGGCTATTTACCACCCATCATGAAAACTATCAAAGTTAGATGAACCAGACATGTGGGACACTGCTGGAGAAGTAGGGAGGAACTCATAAGTGATATACTCCAGTGGACCCATTCACATGGACGAGGAAAGGCAGGATGACCAGCTAAAACCTACATACAACAGCTCTGAGATGAAACAGGATGTGACCCGGAAGACCTGCCGGAAGAAATGGACGATAGAGAAGGGTGCTGATAGTGCAACATGAAGATGATGAATGTAATAATGCAACTGAAGTCCAAAATGATTTACTTTGAGATACTAGTCCAAAAGTGAATGTAATAATGCAACTGAAGTCCAAAAGGATTTACTTTGAGGCACTAGTCCAAAAGTGAATGTAATAATGCAACTGAAGTCCAAAATGATTTACTTTGAAGCACTAATCCAAAAGTGAATATAATAATGCAACTGAAGTCCAGAATGATTTACTTTGAAGCACTAGTCCAAAAGTGAATGTAATAATGCAACTGAAGTCCAGAATGATTTACTTTGAAGCACTAGTCCAAAAGTGAATGTAATAATGCAACTGAAGTCCAAAATGATTTACTTTGAAGCACTAATCCAAAAGTGAATGTAATAATGCAACTGAAGTCCAGAATGATTTACTTTGAAGCACTAGTCCAAAAGTGAATGTAATAATGCAACTGAAGTCCAAAATGATTTACTTTGAAGCACTAATCCAAAAGTGAATGTAATAATGCAACTGAAGTCCAGAATGATTTACTTTGATGCACTAGTCCAAAAGTGAATGTAATAATGCAACTGAAGTCCAAAATGATTTACTTTGAAGCACTAATCCAAAAGTGAATGTAATAATGCAACTGAAGTCCAGAATGATTTACTTTGAAGCACTAGTCCAAAAGTGAATGTAATAATGCAACTGAAGTCCAAAATGATTTACTTTGAAGCACTAATCCAAAAGTGAATGTAATAATGCAACTGAAGTCCAGAATGATTTACTTTGAAGCACTAGTCCAAAAGTGAATGTAATAATGCAACTGAAGTCCAAAATGATTTACTTTGAAGCACTAATCCAAAAGTGAATGTAATAATGCAACTGAAGTCCAGAATGATTTACTTTGAAGCACTAGTCCAAAAGTGAATGTAATAATGCAACTGAAGTCCAAAAGGATTTACTTTGAAGCACTAATCCAAAAGTGAATGTAATAATGCAACTGAAGTCCAAAAGGATTTACTTTGAGGCACTAGTCCAAAAGTGAATGTAATAATGCAACTGAAGTCCAAAAGGATTTACTTTGAAGCACTAATCCAAAAGTGAATGTAATAATGCAACTGAAGTCCAGAATGATTTACTTTGAGGCACTAGTCCAAAAGTGAATGTAATAATGCAACTGAAGACCAAAAGGATTTACTTTGAAGCACTAATCCAAAAGTGAATGTAATAATGCAACTGAAGTCCAGAATGATTTACTTTGAAGCACTAGTCCAAAAGTGAATGTAATAATGCAACTGAAGTCCAGAATGATTAACTTTGAAGCACTAGTCCAAAAGTGAATGTAATAATGCAACTGAAGTCCAAAATGATTTACTTTGAAGCACTAATCCAAAAGTGAATGTAATAATGCAACTGAAGTCCAAAAGGATTTACTTTGAGGCACTAGTCCAAAAGTGAATGTTATAATGTAACTGAAGTCCAGAATGATTTACTTTGAAGCACTAATCCAAAAGTGAATGTAATAATGCAACTGAAGTCCAGAATGATTTACTTTGAAGCACTAGTCCAAAAGTGAATGTAATAATGCAACTGAAGTCCAAAATGATTTACTTTGAAGCACTAATCCAAAAGTGAATGTAATAATGCAACTGAAGTCCAGAATGATTTACTTTGATGCACTAGTCCAAAAGTGAATGTAATAATGCAACTGAAGTCCAAAATGATTTACTTTGAAGCACTAATCCAAAAGTGAATGTAATAATGCAACTGAAGTCCAGAATGATTTACTTTGAAGCACTAGTCCAAAAGTGAATGTAATAATGCAACTGAAGTCCAAAATGATTTACTTTGAAGCACTAATCCAAAAGTGAATGTAATAATGCAACTGAAGTCCAGAATGATTTACTTTGAAGCACTAGTCCAAAAGTGAATGTAATAATGCAACTGAAGTCCAAAATGATTTACTTTGAAGCACTAATCCAAAAGTGAATGTAATAATGCAACTGAAGTCCAGAATGATTTACTTTGAAGCACTAGTCCAAAAGTGAATGTAATAATGCAACTGAAGTCCAAAATGATTTACTTTGAAGCACTAATCCAAAAGTGAATGTAATAATGCAACTGAAGTCCAGAATGATTTACTTTGAAGCACTAGTCCAAAAGTGAATGTAATAATGCAACTGAAGTCCAAAATGATTTACTTTGAAGCACTAATCCAAAAGTGAATGTAATAATGCAACTGAAGTCCAGAATGATTTACTTTGAGGCACTAGTCCAAAAGTGAATGTAATAATGCAACTGAAGTCCAAAATGATTTACTTTGAAGCACTAATCCAAAAGTGAATGTAATAATGCAACTGAAGTCCAGAATGATTTACTTTGAGGCACTAGTCCAAAAGTGAATGTAATAATGCAACTGAAGTCCAAAATGATTTACTTTGAAGCACTAATCCAAAAGTGAATGTAATAATGCAACTGAAGTCCAGAATGATTTACTTTGAAGCACTAGTCCAAAAGTGAATGTAATAATGCAACTGAAGTCCAAAATGATTTACTTTGAAGCACTAATCCAAAAGTGAATGTAATAATGCAACTGAAGTCCAGAATGATTTACTTAAAAGCACTAGTCCAAAAGTGAATGTAATAATGCAACTGAAGTCCAAAATGATTTACTTTGAAGCACTAATCCAAAAGTGAATGTAATAATGCAACTGAAGTCCAGAATGATTTACTTTGAAGCACTAGTCCAAAAGTGAATGTAATAATGCAACTGAAGTCCAAAATGATTTACTTTGAAGCACTAATCCAAAAGTGAATGTAATAATGCAACTGAAGTCCAGAATGATTTACTTTGAAGCACTAGTCCAAAAGTGAATGTAATAATGCAACTGAAGTCCAAAATGATTTACTTTGAAGCACTAATCCAAAAGTGAATGTAATAATGCAACTGAAGTCCAAAAGGATTTACTTTGAGGCACTAGTCCAAAAGTGAATGTAATAATGTAACTGAAGTCCAGAATGATTTACTTTGAGGCACTAGTCCAAAAGTGAATGTAATAATGCAACTGAAGTCCAAAATGATTTACTTTGAAGCACTAATCCAAAAGTGAATGTAATAATGCAACTGAAGTCCAAAATGATTTACTTTGAGGCACTAGTCCAAAAGTGAATGTAATAATGCAACTGAAGTCCAAAAGGATTTACTTTGAGGCACTAGTCCAAAAGTGAATGTAATAATGCAACTGAAGTCCAAAAGGATTTACTTTGAAGCACTAATCCAAAAGTGAATGTAATAATGCAACTGAAGTCCAAAAGGATTTACTTTGAGGCACTAGTCCAAAAGTGAATGTAATAATGCAACTGAAGTCCAAAAGGATTTACTTTGAAGCACTAATCCAAAAGTGAATGTAATAATGCAACTGAAGTCCAGAATGATTTACTTTGAGGCACTAGTCCAAAAGTGAATGTAATAATGCAACTGAAGACCAAAAGGATTTACTTTGAAGCACTAATCCAAAAGTGAATGTAATAATGCAACTGAAGTCCAGAATGATTTACTTTGAAGCACTAGTCCAAAAGTGAATGTAATAATGCAACTGAAGTCCAGAATGATTAACTTTGAAGCACTAGTCCAAAAGTGAATGTAATAATGCAACTGAAGTCCAAAATGATTTACTTTGAAGCACTAATCCAAAAGTGAATGTAATAATGCAACTGAAGTCCAAAAGGATTTACTTTGAGGCACTAGTCCAAAAGTGAATGTTATAATGTAACTGAAGTCCAGAATGATTAACTTTGAGGCACTAGTCCAACATGCCATGGAGACTCTTCTATGTATGGTGGGTTTAAATCAAGTTGGTGCAAAACTATGAATGTGATTATTGATTCATCTTTTGTTCCCCTGTAATAGAATTTGCAGACCCTATATACAGTATATATATGGGTAATATTATCATCATTGTCAGGTATTATTTGTAAATAAACTTTACTGTACTAAAAATCTAAAAAGGAAATTAAAATTGCCATACCTCTGTAACCAAAAAGAAAATTGCAACCAGTGTTTGCACAGAGGTGATAAAGAAATAATTATATCTATTTTGATGGTGTTATGTTTCACTTGAAATAATAAGATCTTGATAGGAGTGGATTTACTTTTAGGTGACACGGTTTTTAATTACAAGTGTCAAAAAATATTCTTGTATTTACCCAACCTCTCCACCATAAGCTGAATGCAACCAAAACTCAATTTTTAAGCAGAGTAAAGCTAGTTTGAATTCAGAGTTTTCCTTCTCCTAGACTTGTTGCCTTACCAAGGTTAAAGAACCTAGTATACCCTACTATTTACCCCAAGTGAAATGCAAACAATGTCATCCAGGATTTAAACTTCAGACACTAATTCAATTTCCAAAGATGATGATTATTTCATAGAACATACGTAACTCTTATAAAAAAATGTTTATGTAGTTGTTTTCATAAATCCTGCCTGAGATATCACAGTTTATACAAACAGGTAGTAACTTGATAACTCTTGTAGTCTTGTACTAAAATTTCAATGAAATTAAATTTTAATCATTAGATCTTTTCTGTTAACTTATCATTCACTTTTTATCTGTTTATACATTTGAATGAAACACATTTTTGACGTATTTATTTAATATAAAACTTGTGTATATGAATATTAATTATTCATGTTGGGTAAGCACTATAATTGCTTTGTTTGAAATGCTATTTAAAACTTAATGTTTCTTTGATTCCAGCCTACAAGTATTTCAGTCAAAGGAGAGTAATTTATAAGACATTCTTTGCTGTAATTATATTGGAAATGTTCACTATTCAGGTGAAATTATCCACCCTCTACCATGGTACACTCATCTCAACCAAGCTTTTAGAGATATGTACTAAGTTAAGTTAGTTAGTTGTCACAAAACTAGATACAGAAAATGCCACCTTAAGGGCAGATTTGTACCAAAAATTCTAAGCTTGTAAATACAAGCGTAAATCAAAAGTTCTGCAATATTTGATCACATTTGTATGGAATCCATAAAAATACCCAAAACAATAAAAATAATATCTCCTGGGTACAATGCATTAAAGAAAATGATTAAGTCAAATAATCTTAGAGAAGAGATTGCAAGCATTATGCACATGTTTGACTTTAGTGGATGTCCCCATGGGATTGTGGCTAACATGTTGTAATGCAACATTATATGAAGCAATTTCAAACTCCAGTCATGCTATTACATTCACTTTCAGATTAACACCTTTGGGAAAGGTATGAACCTCACACTATACCCCCAGCTATTGATTAAAACATACCTCTACTGGTTTTCTACAAGGATGGCTTTGGCATGAAGTAGCCTTTGAAGGTTGATATGCCATAGAATAAAGAAATCAAATCAAACCACAGCTGACTTTGAAGAATTTATTGGTTGGTTGGTTAGTGTCTTATAGCATATCAACCTTTGTAGGTTATTCTATGCCAAATCCTGTTTTTATATATACAATTTGTAAGTGAATAGTCTGTTGGTAACTTTATTTTCAAATGAGTTGTTGAAGTTCATGTGTATGTACACAATTAAATGTTTTCAAGTATTCCAATCTAATTCTATTAAATATTAATAATTTTTTGGGACGCAGTTAAATGGTTATGTGTATTGCTATTTAACATTCATAATTCTTGCCCAGTCAGCTGGGGCTGTAGAATACACCGACTGCACCTTTGCAGAGGGAGAAGACACCCCCCAACGAGTGTCCTGGATATGACATTAAACAATCTGATGGTGAGGTTCCAGTGATGCTGGAGCTTTGGGGAATGTGGAGTACCCCTTCATTGTCATTGCTCCCAGGTCCACTCTGGCCTGGAATGGTAGCACCAAATAGGGCCCTATCTATGGGTTAAATAGAACTAAACTGCATAATTATGCTAAACTGAATTGTTTGAATTAGAACTCTTTGACTAAACTGAATGGCTTTAAATAGAAATGTTTTTCACAATTAAACTATACTTACATTTAAACTGTGTGCTTATGCTGAAATGGAACTGTTTTTGACATTGAAACTCTACTTACACTAAACTGAATTGTTTAATATAGAACTGTTTTGACATTCAACAGTGTGTAAACAAAATCTGTACTTATACTAAACTGAATTAGCAAAATTAGAACTGTTTGAATAAACTGAATAGCTTTTTAATGTTTTTGACAATTAAACTGTGTACTCATGCTAAACTGAATTGTTTGAAATAGAACTGATTATTCATATAAAAACGGATTTAGTGTTAAATAACCTACAAAGGTTGATATGCAATAAAACCCAACCAACCAACCATTCATAATTCTATCCACCAAGAATTCCTATAAATATAAATAATTTGCATACAGCTGTATGGTTTAAAAAAACTAATAATGATAATCCTATGAAAATGATAGAACAGTTCTATTTGATCCAGAGATGGGGCCCTAACAGGTACTACCAATCTGAAGCAGACTTGAACTGAAAGTAAAGCCGCACCATAAGATGCAGTTTAGTGTCATAACCAGGACACTCATTGGCTGGGGGATCTTACCCTTCTGTAGAGTTCCAGTCAGCATATTCTACAGCCCCAGCTGATAGGGTGCTTGAATAACTTGTCATCAGTCATTTTCTTCCTAAAACTTTGAATC
Source organism: Sepioteuthis lessoniana (assembly GCA_963585895.1). Classification (NCBI taxonomy): domain Eukaryota; kingdom Metazoa; phylum Mollusca; class Cephalopoda; order Myopsida; family Loliginidae; genus Sepioteuthis; species Sepioteuthis lessoniana. The sequence continues at coordinate 12,405,822 of OY757911.1, forward strand.
AAAGATGTTCATTTTGCTAGTAATCTTGGAACAAGCTATGAGGTTGATTCCTTGAAATGACTTACTGTAATAAATCATATTTGCTGAGCACCATCAACTGAACCCTAGGCAACCTGGACTATAATCCAATTCTGAATATTTAACTCTGCTCTGTACCAGTTAATGAGAATTAATAATTTACACTTAGACATGAAGATCTCTAGGCAATACAGTTTCCAATTACATATCTCTTTGGTAACTCCTCTCAGTGATACCTTGCGGTAACACTAGTCAATTATAAGCAGCTCATTATCTGAGCTTAGAATCAAGTTGAAATAATCATTTCTGGATATAAGAAGTGAAAATATCTACTAAGCTTAACTAATACAACACTAAGTAAAATAGAAGTAGACATTAGATAAAAAGATAGTGTTGTATCATTTTTCTAAATACAATACTTGCTTTAAAAATCAGTATTAATTGCCTCTTTTTTTATATACAACTAAAATATAAGGTAGACATTGCATAAATGTTATCACAGGAAATGGAATTGATAACCCAAGTTCAAGTCCTGGATGAGACTGTCTGCAATCTACTTTGTACAAATACCTTTGCGAAAGGCATGAAATCCATCTGTTCTCTCTCAGCTATGGCTAAATAGTTGAGCAGACTGTGTTCTTTAGCTTTGATTAGGCAACCAGTCTAGGAGAAGGAAAACTGTAAACTAAAACCAGCTTTACTGATTACAAACTAACCTTGTAATACATCCTGCCGATGATGGAGGGGTTAGGTAAATACATACAAATAAAATAGTGTTATATTTTGACCTTTGACCCGGCCCAAAAATACTATTCCAAGGTAATACACCGGAAGGAAGTGACACATTCCAACGGCCAGTAATCGAAAGAGATCGCGTGGGCGGATTAAGGCTTATGATATGGGACAAGGTGAAGGTCCCATTGTGCCATTACAGTCATGCACCGGAAGAGAGTAACCTCTGAACTGCATGACAGTTATTTCCGCTTGATGACGATTAAACATCCGATTTCAAAGATCTAGTAGGCGATCGTGTGGGTGTTGAGTTATTATTTAACTCAGTTGAGTTTGGGTCCCAGAGCAGTTGCCAGCAGACTCCCAGAGGGTTAGAGACGAGATGTGGTAGGGAAGGCCACACCCGACCGAGGGGGACCTCGGAAACCCCCGATGCAGTTGCCAGCAGACTTCCAGACAGTAGAGACCAGATGTGGTAGGGAAGGCCACACCCGACCAAGGGGGCCCTCAGAAAAGCCCCGATGGAGTGGACCCCAAGACCTCTGGTTGAGCATCTAAGAGAACAAGAAAGACACAACGTGACGGTCATAACAGTGGGGTCAAAATATGAAGTTTACGTTCGATCTCCAGCATCCTCTCACATGCAAACCCTTAAACAACCCTTTCAAACCCTTGCAATAAAGTGAGAGGTGAATATTTTTCTAAAGAAGTCTTCTTGTGTCTTCCTTCCTGCATCTTAATTCTTCTTGCGTCTTCCTTCCTTCATGCGTCTTAATTATGGTGTCGTTGTGATGCTGAATAAACGTGTAAATAACTATATAACAATAGGCCAACATGATACTTCTTCATAGGGTAAAGATTAGCAAGTTAGTTTCAAAAAATAAGTTACTGACTTGTGATTTTGATACTCACTGAGTGCTTAATACTTGCAGCCTTGTTACACTAAATAACTAAAAGAGGTAAAAATATATACTACTTGTGCACACTTCTCTGGATCAACATGTCTCTGCTTTTCTGGATCAGAATGTAGTATCTGTGTACACTAAAAGTTGTTTTTTTGATATGGTGTAAGCTGTATTGTTATACTTAATTTAATGTCCCCTGTAAAATGAGAATAAATAAAGTCCAACAAGATGGTACAACAGGAGAAGTGATTTATTAGACCACCTTGTTCACCATAAAGTGATAACAATATGGTTACAGTTGAACTTCTGGGCAAGATTCTCCCATACTACCGAAGAGTGTCCAAGTGTTGCAACTCATGAGGACTAACAATACTTCCTCTTTTTTCTTTTTCTTTCAGATGAGTATCATACATTTTTCTGAAAAAGAAAATTGAAGAACGTTAATTCATTAAATTGGGTTCTGATATAAAGCCAAGGATTTTCTCTGTTAAGGAGTCTGCAATTTATGCATCAGCTGGTGTACAAGAGATCTCTGAAATTTTCTATCTATCATTTCTCTCAAAATGACCATCTTATTTCAAAGTCTCTTGTCTAAAATCTATGTTGGTGAATGTACTAAGTCATAAAGACAGGAATTGTCTGTTTTTGCATATGATTTTAATGTTCTCAGTTTTATCTTTTATCTGCAGTAGTTCCAATAGTAGTTTTCTGTAAGATAGGCAGACTTCTGACATGTCAACCATGGCTAATCTTTCAGCAGCCAGTGTACTTTTGTCAACTGTTCTAATACACTTTGATTGCCAAGCAACAGCATATACATGTTGTTACTTACTCCCAAAAAGCAATGGGCATATATATATTATTACTTCCAAACAAAAAGAGCATATAACCTACTTAGGATACTCAATCAGTTAAATTAACAAAAGAAGTGTCACTATATACAACAATTTTAAATGCTCAAGGTTTCCCAAGTCTGGAATATCTATCTGGAATTTTTCATTTTTTGCCTTTTTAACAACTCTCTTGGCTTGTTTTATGCATTTTATATTTTCTTGTTTTACTATGGAGCTTAAATCAGGTTTAGTTTGGGTGGCCAGCAAGTTAGTGTAGCAAATAATTTGCCTGGTTTCAATAATTTTTGTTGTGGATATTGCATCTTTCAAGTTTCTGTCTGCTTCGATTGGAATATATTTTAATTTCTTTATACATTTATTCTGTTAAAATTTAATATTCTCACCATTCTTTTTTTATATGTCTAATCCCATGTATTGAATCTCAGCAACTTCTTCAGATTTAACTGCAAATACATGATGAAGCCTTTCTTTAACTCTTGTTTGAAAGATCTCTGACCTTGAAAAACAAAAATCATCAACATGAGCAGCAGTTATACCCTGCAGTTTGTTTCCAAAATACCATGTAAATACTACTTTTGACTTCATTAATTCCTCCCTGAAAGTTAGGTAGCAGAATCAAAAAGCAACAATCAAGCCATTTTGAGAGTTTTCAAATATAACCTGGAGGAAGACCCTAATAAACAAATCAGTCTAAGCATTTGCTTTGCAGGAATGCTGACTTTATGTCCATTGACTTTTAACATCCAATGATTAGCTGCCATTATTGCCAATGTTACAATTATACCTTCTTTAGAACATGAAGGAGGATCATTTCTTATGTTGCAAGTAACTCTGTCTCAAAAGCCACTAGCAACAAGACTAACATTACAGATTTGTTTGCCATTGGAATTTCTATTAGTGTAAATCCATCTTGTGGAAACTTTGGGTGGACCTTGGTCAGGTATTTGGATGTACACTGTATTTTCAATGCAGCATTGGAGTTCCTTCTTTCAAGCTTCTTCCAGGTCATCATCATTAGAGGAGGAAATTACTTTTCTATTCCCAAGAAGTAAATCTCACTTGTTTGCCACTCTGATAGTCCATGCTCACAGTCCAGCCAAAAAGGTTTACATTAATCAAATGCTTAGCTAGCCTGTTGCTTTGCCTGTCCAACTTATGACATCCAGTTTTCTCCATTCTGAATCAGTGTCATCGGCAAAATTGCATTTAATGGTTTGTCCTAGTTTAGGAAGATCAGTTTTCTTTCAAGTGGAGTTTTGTTTAGGTGGCCAATCAGTATTGTTATTTAGGGTTTTTAAATTTTCATCCATATCAATATCTTCAAAAATTGGTACTTCTGGAGATTCGTCCTGCCTTTTCTGTGAGGTGATTGGTTTAATTTTGCCATTCTCAGAAGAACTTTGATATGTTTCATGATAGGGCATGAAACAAGATGGATGTATTCTTATATATGTGCTAGCATGTTTTAGAAGCACCTACATATGCTCCCATCCTATAACAGTTCCTGGGCCAAGCTATCTATCACGCAAGTTCTTTTACAAAGAATAAGATCTCCATTTTTGTTGGGTTATGCTATGCTTGTTCTAACTTGGTGATAAAGTACATGACTTACTTTCTCTAAGGACTCACATGCTATGAACTGTTTCCTGGCAACATGCAAGGCATTTAAGCTAACTGTAACAACTTCACTGGTGGATACACCATTTAATGCAATGAGTTTGTTATTTAGAAGGGAAGGCAGGATGGGATTCCGGCCAAAAACAAGTTGATTAGGACTGTTATCATGAACACAGTGAAATGTATTTTTGGTACTTATGCCCTATGCAAATGTTTACTCAAAAGTACAATTAGTGTCTTTAGTATTTTTCCTAATATCCCATTGTAACATTCATTCAACTTATAGTTCCATTGACTTTTGGCAACAGTTGTACTTCTACAATATTCAGACTTTGTGTCATGTTCCTAAACAACTAGTAATTAAACTCCCTGGAGTTCCAAAATCCACAACCCAGTGCTTGAAGATAGCATTAATGATGTCAAAACTTTCCTTACTAAGGATCCTGACTACAAGACTCTATCTTGCGCTATAGTTGATCAGTTGTAGTACTTTGTTGCCACTGATTTCTTTTATATCCATGGCAACATTTTCAGATCAAAACTATGCACTGCTACCAATGTTAGATGGAATATATTGGTGAGAATAGCAGCAGCAATGATAACAGTAAAGTACAAAGTGTTTAACAAATCATGATTTACACTCGCGGCTGATACTAAACAAACCCATAAGAAATATACAGAGCTTTCATAGAGCTCCAAGGTAGGACTCACACCAAACAAACAAGTTAGCCAAGCTATCTTAAAGCTGATATATATGCTATGTATATGTTACATACCCGGGAAAGGAGTAGCGCCCTCTCCTACACCTCAGTGTAGTAGCTATTGAAAAAGGAGCCTTTGGGTCACCCTCGACTAAGGTCGCCAACTAATAAATATGTTACATGGAATGCAAATCTAACATGAAGATTCAGTCTTGAATACTTTTGATTACATTTTGTATACAGGAATTTTTAAAATTAATTATTGTTCTTTTCACCCACATATTTTGTTGTTTTAAATAACATCTCATAAAAGCTTTCAAGTTTCAATTTCCTTGTTTAAAGGCATATCAACCTTCATTGGTTATTTAAAGCCAAAGCCATCTTTGTAGAAGAACAGTAATGATACTATTTAATCCATAGATGAGGAGGATAAGGGAGTTCATACCTTTCTCAAGGGGTATTAGTCCAAAAGTGAATGTAATAGCAAGACTGGAGTTTGAACTCATGGCAATGTTGTAGTCCAACACAAAAACATGGGGTATTCCCTCTAAAAGGTTTCAATTTGGTGTTTTTATTCAACTTTTAGGAAACTTCTTTTTTTTTTTCATATATTTTTTAGCATGTCTATTTTCATATTATGTCATTGAATACCTAAACCAATGCAATCATCTTTTTTCAATAACTCGTCTGCCAAGAGACAACAGTATTTAACCTTTTAGGTGGCCACGTTTTCTTGATCAAATTATTCCTTCACCTGAATGTTTTTAAAAGGTTCCAATTCATAATTGAATGCTGATGTAATTTCCATCTTCCCCATGAAAAAAAAAAAATGCATATAACACAAGAAAAGGAAAACGTTGTGAAAGATATAAACATTAAGTATAAGCCCGATCCACCCAGCCAACTAAAAGAATAAAAAATCAGAACATGACCTAATAGATCAAGGTACTGTTAATGCTCATCTGTTTCTCTGCAAGTCATGAGTTCAAGCCCTGGTTCAGGTAGTGCATGAATATATACACCAAGTCAGCAACAGATCAGTATGATAAGAAAGAAAGGATGATTACAAAGAACATCTGATTTAAAAAGGAATAAAAATAATTTTTATGCATCAAGTCCCAACCTCTCCATTATGAGCAGGATGTGACATATGATCCTTTTTTAAGCAGTGTACATCTGGTTTGAGTTTGAAATTTTCCTTCTCCTAGAAAGTTTGCCTAGCGCAGGCTATCCTACAATTTACTCATAGTTGGAGGGAGAACAAATAGATTCATACATTTCCTAATGGCCCTAATGGAAGTAAGACACAAACAGCCTCATCTACAATTTGAATTCGGGTGGCCAATTCCATTTCCTATAACCATTATGCTATGAGTGCCTATTTTTGGAACAACTAAAGAAAGAGAAGCAACAACATCACTTCTGAAGATATCTTTTTACCCAACCCCTCTGCCACATGCAGAATGCAACACAAGGTCAATTTTTAAGTAGAGTACAGTTGTATGGAATTCAAAATTTTTCATCTCCTAAACTGGCTGCCTTACCAAGGCTAAAGAACCTCGTCTAGTTTACTATTTACCCATAGCTGGAGAGAGAACAGATGCATTCATGCCTTTTCTGAGGGTGTTAGTGTAAAGTGAATCATACACTGCATTGTCCAGGATTAGAACTTAAGTCTCTGATTCTATTTCTTATGCTAATAACCATTTTGCTAAATATGCCACTTCTGAACATATGAGTATGTTCATTTTACTTGAGATAATTTATAAATTTATTATAGCACAAGGAGTTATCAAAGATTGTGAATCACTGTCAAGGAAAGAAAAGACATAAGATTTAAATTAATAAAAAAACTACCATCAAAATATCCTATCAGTTAAACACAAACTAGAATATACATTTTATTTCTTATTATTTTGTTTTAATGAATAATAAAATTTTGGTGTAAATTAACTGCATTATTAAGTAATGTAAATATACTATACAGACACTAAGTTAAAAACCTACCCAAAGGCTTAAAATACACTGACTGAATCCCCTGCAGAGGGGTAAGACCCTCTAAAAAAAGTAGTGTCCTGGGCATGACACTTAACTGCTTGTGATGGCAAAGCTCCAGTTTTGGAGATAAGAGGAGTGTGGAGTACGTCTTCATTGCCATTACACCCAGGTCAACTCTAACCTAGAGTGTCAAGGTCCCATGTATAGTTCAAAAAGATGTTTAAGAATTAATCATTTGGTAGAACCGTGTGCAAAAAATACCGTTTAAGAAACAACAATACAAAAAAAAAATCTAAACACGAACATACAATAAATGCAGTTCCTTAACTTCTTGGCATAAAATAACCCTACACAAGTTGACATGGCATTAAAATCAATCAACCATTATAAAAAAAATGTTCTCCATATTTTTGCATCAACATAAACACATTTATTTCTTCATAGAAACATTTCTTCAGTTGTTACAAACATATTTCTTGATATTTACTAAGCTTTACTATGTATGACACAAGGATAATGAATAGGGAAATTGAGGTAGGTTGTATTAGTTTTTCAAGTTGAGGAAGATATGTCTGGTTTAAAAATCAACATTCAAAAATGTTTTCAATGGAGAAAAAAGTAACATGCCATTCCACAAAAATCCACAATTTTTATTATATTTATATCCTTGTAATTCACTTTGATGCAACAGATTAATTCGAATGTATACATATCATTTAACAGAGACATATGGGATCAGATTAAATTCATATTTTCTAATCATTATGAAATATCAAAATTATATATATATATATATAAGAAAAAAGAACAAAATTACCCAACTCACAACTTTATATTTCATAATTTTGTAATCACCGACACTTATTAGATAATCAAAAATTTGTGAAACTTAACTGTAAGAGTTGGTTAATTTTGTTTATTTTTCTTTTTTAATATAAGATATCTTTGTATTGAGCACTATTTTATTAGCAAATGTTGGCACTGACATTTTGGTTTTTAAACTGATATTTTTAATTATGAATAGTTATATTTGTTTTAAAGTAAACACACACACACACACACACACACACACACACACACACACACACACACACACACACACACACACACACATATGTTGTAATAAAAAATTTGATTGTAGAAACTACTTCTTGGGAATGAATTATTCCTATTCCTTAATTTAAGTTAATATTTCTTGTTTTCTTTGCATGTCAAATAAATTCTTAATAAAGTTCAAATAAGACAGAGTTTCGATTTTGGCTTCGTTGTTTCAATTAATGATGAATTAATCTGAGATGGGGAAATTTTTTAATCAGATTGCTTCAATGAGGACCCCAGATCCCACATAGAAAGGAGTGAGTAGCTTCACTGGTTCTAGACATTCCATTTCTCTAGCACCCTTGTACAACCAAGTGAGGATACAAATCTCCTTGACTTACATATCAATTATGTTACACCTCATGTGCAAGACTACATAGCCGACAACCCAAAATAGGAAAATGTTATCAATATCTTAAGGAGGATATATGTGAAACCTAAAAATAAAATGTTTGCTAGGCATGTGATGGTCACTCACCATCAGGAACCAAGGAACTAGTTCTTTGACAGGTGCTTACTCCTCACAAAGAACTGCACCTTTAAGGCTGTATTAACTGCTGAGGCTTGTGACAATTACATTTGGAATGCCTTTATAAATGTTTTGTCTTCTAATATTTGATTATGTCTTTTAGAAAACAAAAGATAAGATCTACAATTGGGTTCAAGACAAGAAAGAACATTTGAGATGGACTAGAAACTGAGCTTCATATGCTGCCTCTCCCACTCTATTCATTAATATTATCTTATTTGAATCCCCAAAAACACAGATTTTGATTTCAGAACTTCCTGGTGAAATGGGTGATTATTCTACATGCCATATCTGTGACCCAGCCTTGTTTCTTCAGTGGGTTTAAGAATCAACCATAGTATGTCATTTGCAATAACTGTAAAAAGCAAAGATATTATGCCTAAGTGTGTAAATCCAAAAAGTTCATAAATGCCACACCTGATAGCAGTATCTCTAGCTCGATGCTAACATAGTACCAGTCCTGTTTATCTATCCAAAACTCTAAGTACTTTTATGGTCAGTAAAGTACCTATAGATATAGGAAGTTTACAAAACTTCATAAAACAAGTGGTAGTGAGAGAAAATAATTTAAAAATTATTCCCTGTAATGTCTCTATGGCCATTATGGACAAAATGTTGTTGCCTTAGCCATATGATTTGGCTCATTGTCATGCTGGAATACCCATCCGCAACCTATCTTCAGTGTCCTGGCTGAGACAAGGACATTTTCATTCAAGATTTCACTGTACTTGGTCCCACCCATATTTCCCTCAAACCAGTATAGTTGTCTTGTCCCCTTAAGCAGAGCAACAGACCCAAAGCATAATGTTCCCACCATCATGCTTAATGGTTGGAATGAAGTTCTTGGAGTCAGCTTTTTTTCCTCCAAACATAGCGAGTTGAGTTGATGCCAAATCGCTCAATTTTAGTCTCATCTGACCATAGCACTTTCTCCCAACCCTCCTCTGAATCATTCAGGTACTTATTTGAAAACTTCAGATGGGCCTGTACATGTACCTTCTTGAGTAGGGGGACCTTTCAGGCACAACATGTTTTCAGTCCACTACAACACAGTGTGTTACTAATGATCATCTTGGTGACTGTATATTCCCAGCTGCCTTGAAATCATCAACAAACTCTTGCTGCATAGTTCTTGGTTGTTCCCTCACCTTTCTCATCATCAGGTTTACTCCACATTGGGAGATCTTGCATGGAGCTCCAGACCGAGGTAGATTGATAGTCAATTGGTGTTTCTTCTATTTTCTTATTATTGCACCAACAGTTGACTCCTCACCTAAATACTTGCCAATTGTCTTGTTGCCCATTCTAGTCTTGTGCAGGTATACAATTTTGTCCTGGATATCCTTAGACAATTCTTTTGTCTTGTTCATTGAGGAAAGATTAGATTCTTATTCATTGAAGGATTCTATGAACTAGTGTCTTTTATACAGGTGATGAGTACTTGATTAGGAGTAATAATTGAATAATAGGACTAGTCTATATGGCTTCAGGTCATATAACAGGTCTGTGGGGCATGAATCATTGCTGATTGGTGGTGGGTGAAATATTTGTTTTTTCAATAAAATACAAATAAATGTTCAAAAATCATTATAATATGATTTTCTAGAATCTTTTTTAATATTCATGATAATGAACCAAAGCATATGGCTAAGGCAACAAAGGAGTTGCTCAAAAAGAAGCACATTAAGGTAATGGAGTTGCCTAGTCAGTCTTCGGACCCTAATCCTTTAGAGAATCTTTGGAGTGGGCTGAAGATTCGAGTTGCCCAACAACAACCTACAAACCTTAAGGATTTAGAGAGGATCTGCAAAGAGGAGTGAACCAAAATCTCCCCTGAGATCTGTAAAAACTTGGTAAGGAACTACAAGAAATGTCTGGCTGCTGTGCTTGCCATCAAGGGTTTTTTCACCAAGTACTGTTATGTTTTGCTATAGGGTGAAATACTTATTTTTTCAATAAAATACAAATAAATGTTAAAAAATTATGATAATGTGATTTTCTAGAATTTTTTAAAAATATTTTATCTCTCACTTTCAAAATGGACTAACCCTGAAAATCATAGACCATTCCTATTTTTGTAAGGTGGCAAATTCAGAAAATCAACAGGGGATGAAATACTTATTTTCCCCACTGTACATACAGCTTGATGCCTACTCTCTCCCAAGAATAGACGACATAGCAAATGAAATTGCTAAATACAAAATATTCAGTACTTTGAACACCCATAATGCCTATCACTAGATCACTATAAAAGAAGAAAAGTTCTGCATGTCTTTTGAAGAGATGAGTTTAATAGAATTCCTTTTGGGGTTACTAGTTTTCAGCATGTGTTGACATAATCATATAAAAGGAATATCTCAAGGGGTCTTATTCATACACAGATAACATCACCATATATGGAAAATCTGAAGAGGAGCATGATAATAATCTTAGACAATTCCAGAAAGTAGCTAAGAAATACAATCTAAACGAGAATCAAGGTAAATTTTCCTATAAACTACATTTAATCATTTTGCTTGGATCTTCCGCACACAATGGCAAGATCCGCTCTGATCCAGATCAACTGGAGTCATTGATGAAATTTTCCTTGCCCCAAGAAACTGCCTCTCACTCTAAGTTGATAGGGATGCAGGCACATTACTCAAGGTGGATTCTGTGGTTTTCAGAGAAATTGCATTGTATGTATGTCCTATTTGTTCCGAAATAAAACTTCAATTTTTTTCAAACTAGAAAAACCAGGAAAACTAGTGAAAACTAAACAGCCATTTGAAAAGCTCGACTTGGATTTGAAGGGAGCTTTACCATCTCAATCTCCAAACAAATATATTCTAAGCAGAACTGACAAATTTTTTAGATCCCCTTTTACATTTCTATGTCCTGATATTTCTACTATCACTGTTGTAAAATGTTCAACTCAACTCAATTTACCCTACTATTATAGTCATAACTAGAGGACACACACACACACATATATATGTATATATATATATATATATATATATATTTGAGTTTTGAATTGGAGGCTCTGAGTTTTTATTTTGTTTGATTTGCCATTTGGCTATTATTGAATAGATCTTCAGAAGGAGCTGAACATGTTTTTGCAAAGTTTGGTTTAGATGCAAGATGCTTTAAAGAGAGTGTTATTTATTATTCCTTCGCTCTCAGTTTAAATGTCAAACAGGTTTATTTGACTCATAGATAGGACTCCTATCAGGTACTACCACTCTGGGACCTGGGAGCAATGTCAATGAAGGAATACTCTGCATTCCCCAAAACTCCAGCATTACTAGAGCCTTATCATCAAACTGTTTAGTGTCTTATCCAGGACACTCATTAGGGGAGTTTTACCCTTTTGCAGAGATGCAGTCAGTATATTATACAGCCTCAGCTGACTGGGCTATATTCTGACAGATATGTTAAACCATTGGTTCGCCCAGGGAGCTATCCCTGGTAGTGTTACCAAGGGCATGATCACATTACTGAAGAAAGGTGGAAGACATGTTTGGAAGGAGCAAGACGATTATAGGCTCATAACTCTGCTTAACACAGAGTTAAAAATTTTGGCCTGGGTCTTAGCAAACCGTTTGCAGCTTGTTATTAGTGATTTGATCAGACCTGAGCAGAACTACGCTGGGAAGAGATCAATTCAAGACAACTTGTACTAGAGGGGTTAAAAGATGGCACCAAAGCCGTGCTGATCAATTTGGATCAGTCCAAGGCCTTCAATAAGGTTGACCATCGATTCTTGGCGACTGTTTTCGAGACCACCAGATTCCAACCAGAGTTTTGCAAATGGATTAGCATGATGTACCACAATTCACAGGTGGTGATGCAGGTGAACGGGAAGTGCTTGGATGTGTTCTCAATCGAATGGTTGATCTGAAAGAGTTTCCTCCTGTTTACTCTTCTCTTTGGAACTCCTGCTCTGGAGTTTTAGGGATGGGAAGGCAAGGCTGGCTCTGCAGAGTATTCCTCTTGTTGGTCCTCTTTTGGCAAAAGTATCTGCGTATGCTGATGATATCACTGTCTTGTGTTCCGACGTCTAGACATAATAACTGTGAAGAAGGCAGTTGCAAGGTACAAACAGATAGCAGGGGCCAAGATCAACTTTCACAAAAGCAAAGGTTTGTGGTTAGGTGCCAGGAAGGGAGGAGTTTCCCTGCCAGGGCCTTTCCGCTGGAGTGACGGACCAATCCACATCCTCAGGGTGTGGTTTGGGCCTGGGCTCCAGCTGGAGTGAAATTGGTTGGAGGTACAGGCCAAGGTAAATGCCCAGGTGGCTACCTGGCTTTGAAGGTGGTTGTCCTTAAAGGGTAGGGTGGAGTTGTACACCGTGTACATTTTCCCCTTGATCATTTACCTAAGATTCATTGACTGGTGCTGCAACGATCTCTCTCCAAATTACTTTGGGAGGTCTGTTGTCAATCTCCGTGTAATGAGGATCTAGGTATGCCTGATCTGGAGAACCATTAGTTCACTGAAAGACTAGCATATTTGGGCTGATCCTTGTTGACGTATGTGGTATGGAGACGAAAGGCAAGAAATACCTTTCCTCACCTTGTCAGACCTCAAGGCTGAAGGCCAATGTAAGCTAAAGGACAAAGCACCATTTGTTTGAGAATGCCGTAAGGCCCTTCGCAACCTTCTTGGGTTCAGTGACCTTTCTCGGTCTCAAAAGGAACTGTATCAGAAACTAGTGGTGGGCTCCGCTTCGGATGCCCTTGTGGATTGGCATTGCTATTAATGGAGGAGGTTTGCTCGCATTTGAATTGGGCTTCTTGAACACTTCTGAGTTCTTGCTCACCTGGCGGAACTTGTTGTCCCTTTTTGGCCTGAAGTACTTAGTGTGCCTGGCAGACATGCCCGATTGTCCTTGCTGCTGCAGTGGCTTAGAAGAAACTGCTGAGCATGCCTTCTACTACTGCAAATGAGTTCACCTGTTCTAAGAGTGGACGACCCACATTGAACCCAAGCAGCTTGTGCTGCTCGACGTTGGATATGTCATGGACAACGTTTTGCCTCAGTTTCAAGATGGTGTTTCTCGCGATCATAGCTGTAGCTAGAATGGTGATTTGGATGACAGGAAAGAAGGGATTGTATGACAATGCAAACTTTTTTTCATCGTGATCTGATTTTGTTCTTCAGACATCAGTTTAGGGTCAAAATCAGATGCAATAGAAAACACTTGGACCGCATAACATTCGACAGAAGGTGGGTGTATGCAGTGAGCCTGGTCGTTCGTAAGGGGGCAACTCTCCTCTTCTTGCGCATGGCGACTACAGACCAGGTCCTTTGAGATTCCACCCCAGGCAAGTAGTTTGTTTGTTCCCTTTTCCCCTAGTTAGCAGTATGTTGTGAGTCATTGTCCTGTCATCTAGTGGTTAGTCTCGAAGGTTTACCCACCCCCATTCTTTATTGTCCCTTAACCCTCGATGTAGCCCCATTTTTTCTGAAAATCTTGGAATTCATATCTATATTCTCATTCCTGCATACACCTCTCACACTGCGCCCTACCCTGCACCTATTTTGCCCCTTTAGCTTAGTTTTTCCTCTCCACTAGGGAAGGTACGGCTTGGGAGACCGGAAAACAGTCGGCCTGCATCTTATTGATGGGGGGATGGGAGGGAAACCAAAGGGATGTTTATTTTGTTCGATTTTTAATTTTTCTTTCGGGGTTCCTCTCCCATTCCCATCACTTTCATAAATTGTACATAACTGTGAATGTAATGGACGCAACGTACCTGGAAATTCAAAGCGTGCACGGACGTGTCTGGCCTGTAGAGTAAAAGCAAGAAAACAGATATGGCTGCTTCAAGCACTGTATGGAATGTTGGGTGATCTCGAACTAGCGAGAGTCGATTTGCGCGTATGCAAATTCTTTCGAGATCGAGCGAGCATATAAACGCACGGTGACGGCTAGAAGGTGTGATTCTTTCTTAGTGAATCAATTGACGAGCACGCACGGAGTTTTATTAAAACTTGAAGGAGAGAAGGAAAGAAAAGGAAAGGAAACGATGAAAAAGAAACACTCGTATTAACACGCACAAGCCTTGGGAAACTGATTTGCGAAATTTATTGCAGCAGCATTCCAACACAATAATGTAAATAAAATACATTTTTCATCCGTTTTTTTTTTTAAGTAGGAATCTTCTCATATAGTAAATGTGGTATTTTGGTTGTTGTAGCGCGCTTGAAGAATGAATGACCAATTGTATTGTTGAATGAGTCGGCGAATGTGGCTAGGTAGGGTTCCTTAATTTTCATAGACCAGCACCTATTTCCTTTCCCACTCAAAACTTAGGGCCCTGTGCTCCCCAAAATTGTATTTTTGGAAATAAAGACTTAGTGGTCTTGCTGACGGTTGGACAATCGTAGTAACGCGGTGAGCGAGAAAAGGATGTGAGAGACGCGATTTGTGTTGTCTGTGATTGCCCCTCCCCCCGTGACAGTTGAGAAAGGGAGTCTCGAAATCCATTTCCTCCGGCCACCTTGAAGTTATGTACGAGATAGAAGGAACAGCCGGCGAGCATCGGATTTTTATTTCTACAAACTAACAATCTGCTTAAAGGATCTATTCAGTAGGCCTAACATAGATATGAACATCTTGTTTTATTAATTTCAACAGAATTTAAGTAATTTAGTTTTAAAGAATATTAGCACTTGTATCAGTTAATGCTGAAGTCTTTTCTTTGCACAAGTAGTTATATCGTTTCAACTAATAATTATTCGTAAACTATTATAAAGTCAAGAAGTAATACTTAATACAAATAATTTGCACACAATTATATGGTTTTGAGTATTCCTATCAAATACTAATAGCTTAATCACAATTATGATTTCAAATAACTATTACTGTTTAATGATAATGATGAGTTGTTTGCACATAGTTATATCGCTTCAAAAATTATTATCTAATATTAATAATTTACAAACAAATCTTATTTCACAAATAGATGTAGTGACTTTGTTTGTTGTTGTGGTTTAAGGGAGTTATTCTCATGTTTAGTTCCATCACAAATACAACACAAATTTTACAAGCACATAAACAAATGGAATATGACAACAACGAACATTAAGAAACAAACAATTCACTAATCATAACAAAATAGGAATAAAAATAATGAGAAATACAGTTATGGCCAGTTGCATGAAAATAGGGTTGTTTGCCCGTGCGTGTGTGTGTGTGTTTACATGTTAGTAAAGTCTATCAAATAAATGGGTCCATAGTTGGCCAAAGTAAGGAGGATAAAAATGTTGTCTTAACTTACATACATGGGTATGTGTATGTGTATATGACTGATGGACCGTAAGTATGGGTCTTTGCTTTCATTTAGTTCGTACATATGTTTTCTTACGATCTTGGCGACAACGTTTCGCCTTGATAAAAGAAGGTCGCATGCCTTTTCCCTTTGAGTCTTATGGCGTGGCTCTCTGCTGTCCGTTCATGACCTCTGGTAGTCGGAAAAGTCTTTTTGGCAGTGGAAAGAATAAACTTTTGGCCGTGGAAGGAATGAATGACCTGGTTGATTAAATTCGTTATTTATACTTTTTGGGGTCACTAAAGTGGATCAAATATAGTTTTATTGCAGGTCCTAAATTTCAAGCGCGTAGACATTTCTTGACCAATCAGATTCGTATATTTACTTATTTGTTTTAGAGCCTGGAAATTTTCTGTTAATTCGTTTCTAATCCAGATTTTCTAGAATGTTCTTATTCTATGTTTTTATCTGATTGGTCGAAAAATATAAAAATGTAACTTTAATGTTAATGCGATTTTGATCCGAAATTTCTAGAATGTTCTTATGTATGTTTTTGGGGTTGATTATTTTAAGGCTAAAAAAATGTGTATTCTATATAGATGAGACTTTAAAAGGTACCACCACATCAGGTGAGAGTGAACCTGGAAGTAAAAGCAACAAATATGTGACTCTACACTCAGATCCAGGAGGATTACCACTGGATGCAGTTTAGTATTGCACCCAGAAGACTGCTTCAGGCATTGATATTGCTCTATTTAACTACTTTGAAACAGTTCAGTTTCCCCCTATCCTTTTTTTTTCTTCACACAGAGGAAAAAAGGTTGGTTTGGTTTGGTTTGGTAGGTTTTATGGCATATCAACCTTTGTAGGTTATTTAACACCAAATCCATTTTTATGTAAATAATCTGTTCTATTTAAAACAATTCAGTTTAGCATAAGTACACAGTTTAAAAAAACATTTCTATTTCAAACTATTCAAGCAGTTATATGTAACAATTCAGTTAAGTGTAAATACAGTTTTAATGTCGAAAAACAGTTCTATTTGAAATAATTCAGTTAAGCATAAGCACGCAGTTTAAATGTAAGTACGGTTTAATTGTCAAAAACATTTCTATGTCAAACAATTCATTTTAGCATTAGTATGCATATTAGTTCTATTTGACCTATAGATAGGATCCTTATCAGGTGCTACCACTCCGGGCCAGAGTGGACCTGGGAGCGATGGCAATAAAGGGGTACTCTGCATTCCCTAAAGCTCCAGCATTGCTGGAACCTCACCATCAGATTGTTTAGTGTCATATCCAGGACACTCGTTGGTGGGGGGGGGTCTTACCCCTCTGCAGAGAAGCAGTCGGTGTATTCTACAGCCCCAGCCGAGTGGGCAAGGAAAAAAGGTATAGAAAATATCTTTCTATGTAAATAACAAAATATACTTCACAGAATGAATTACACAATATTATTTAAGTTTTTACTGAACAATTTTTTTTTGCTTTTTCAATCAGTTTTTGCTTTGGAAATAGCATATCTATGCCCCAAGATAATTCAACAATTTTTTTTTCAAATCATCAGTGAAACATCAAGATTAAAATACAATGCAGGTGGCACTAATTAAACCATTACACCTGGGAAAAGTAGGCTTTTCTTTGTGGTCAGTGTTGTAAAAATAACTGTATCCTGAGTCATACACATTGATGGCAATGTTTTGTAACAATACAAGATTAGCACTTTTTATGTTGAATATAGGGTCACAGGTTTCTTATGTTCGTTTAGAGACACTCATTGCATACAACTCAGACATTAAACCAGTCTAGGAATGTTACAATATGCAATATAAATATCTGCTAAACTAAACAGTCCATTGATAACAATTAATTACTGATTTTAGGTCTAATGAAATAGCTAAGTAGTTAGTGCCAATAGAGTGGAACACATGAGGAGGTACCAAAAAATTTACATGGAATTTGAAGAGATTAATCAGTTTAACTGTCAAGTTACTCAGCATTTTCCATAAGGATCAATATTTCTCCAATAGTCATAGTCTGTGGCAAATATTGACTTAGTATTGTACAAGGTCACGAATAAAGAGCATCAAAAAGGTATTAATCTACTAACAGTTGTAATTACATGTAAAATTAACTTCCTAATGATAAATAAAAGGAAGCTCTTTGTAATAAGCTTTTAATAGTTTTCTGTTATAAAGTTTGAGGTGAGCTTGAAAACAAGCCCCACCCACACTGATATTATAATAATGGGAATTGGATTCTCACCCTGTTGGTGGGGCTTAGAATACTGTATCCTCAGCAGAGATGTAAGACACCTCCACACACACACAAAAGAAATGTCCTGGGTATGGCATTAAACTACATACAGTCGTGAGGCTTCAGTTGTGAAACTCTGAAGCATGTAAAGTAACCCCTTTATTGCCATTACTCTCAGGTCCACTCTGACTCAGAGTGGTAGTACTTGTTAAGGTCCTATCTATGGATCAAATAGAACTGTTTGATACAATAAAATAATTTTGAAATGCGTTAATACATTTGTTCTTAAAACATTGATTTTGAAGATACATTTTTGTCCTGTATATAATTGCAGACCATAATTGTTAGGCTGATTTTGGTATAACCCCATAACCCCCCCCCAAAAAAACCTAAAACAACAACCAATCAACAAAACAAACATCATCAGACAGTTCATACATCTGTTGAATTGTTTGTAGGAGGTGATATTGTGTTTTTGATATTTAATTTCCATTTTGTAGTGGGAAATTTAATTTGTTTTTGTATGTGGTTGTGTGTTCTCACTGTCGGAAAGTCGCCATTGGTGTTGCGTTGGTATTTCGTTGGTAGTTATCCCCTCGCTAAATGTTGATGGAAAATAAAGGTGGTGGAGAAGAACGAAGACGTCGTTAGGTTTTGCACTAAGGGTTTAATGGCAGCATGAAGTAAGGTGTTTACGCTTGTATGCTGCAAGGTTTCGTAGGAAGGAAAGGAGGTAGGAAGTTGTTAGAGTGTATCATCTAATTTGTTTTTAACTAGGATCCCTTGGCCCAGAAGAATAGACCCAAGGGGGTCCATAAACTAGATGGCTCTCCTCATAATGGTTGATGCTGCTACTGCTATTTAGGAACAGACGAATAGACATCTGTTCCCTTTGAGGGTTTCTGAGCGAGAGATAGATTTGCGGGCTTTCTTCAATTTTTGGTGCAGCTAGGAAATATGGTTCGGGCTGAATCAGACAAGTTATCCTGATTAGGTGAAAATTTTCGGCGACTCTAACGGTCAAATTAAATTACACGCCAAACAAAAATTCAAGTTTCTTTCTGCTATATGTTTAAAAGGATTGTGAAGATACATTTTTGTCCTGTATATAATTGGAGTATATAATTGTTAAACTGTTTTTGATTATCTGATAATAAAATAGCCCAACAAGGGTTGACATGCCATGAAACCAAGCTGCCAGTTAATTAAACAACTAACCATTATCAAACATTTTACACATCAGTTGAAATCAATTTATAAAGAAATAAGGAACAACATTTTCTATGAAGTTTTTTTCGTTCTTTTTTTTCGTTCATTTTGTGCCCTAATTTCTTCTAAAGTTTTGTTAATACTTCTCATAAAGCAATACTTCAAATATTACTGTTAATTAGTTGCAAAACACACTGTTCAAGGTCTTATTATAATGAGTTTGTATATTTTCAAGGTCTTATTATAATGAGTTTGTATATTTTCAAGGTCTTATTATAATGAGTTTCAAGATCTTATTTTATGGGTCTTTATTGATCTAAAAAAATCTTAATCTTCATAATTAAAACAAGTCAAAACCATTTGTAATACATAAACAAAAATAATCAGAAAAGAAAAATTTGAGTGCAATTTAAAAAAAATTTCTTGTAAAATAATTCTGCCGAAATAAAAATCATATGGAATTGTGATCCTAAATGATAAAAAAAGAAATAATATGCATATTTTATGGCATGCAATCAATTTTCTCTTATCATTTTCATTAGAATTTTCAGTTTCCAAAAGTCAACCAATTTTAGTTAACAATACAAGATGTTTTTAAACTTCAGTAATTAAGTAGGAACAAAGTTTAAAATTGTTAGTCTCAAATACTAAAAATATACTCTGTTAGTCAGTCAATATTGTCAGGTAATCAATCATATGGAAATCTAATCTATCTGATAAAATGAACCTATTTCTTCCAAGCTGTAGCTGTAGTGACACTACTGTATGGAAGCACCACATGGACAGAAAAAAAAAACACTTGAAGAAAAAGCTAGATGGGAATTACACAAGAAAAAATTAAATGGGAATTACATAAAAATGCTATGTAGTGTTTAGAACAAACTCTGAAAGCAACAGCAGCTGCATTGTCACTTACCTCCTATCTCAAAAATTATTCAAGTAAGACAAATGAAACATGTAGAGCACTATTGGAGAAGCAAGGAAAAACTCATAAGCAACCTTCTATGGACCCCTATAAATGGATGTGCCAGTGTTAGCTAACCAGTAAGAACTCTGTGTGGACCCTAAATGTAATCTGGAGGACCTGCTGGGAGCAATGGATGATAGGGAAGGATGGAGAGAAAGAATCAGGAAAATCCATGCTGTCAGGGCAACTTGATGATGATGATGAATGATGGAGTGAATCTTTTTTTTCTGTTTAATTTCTCTACATTTTTTTCTCTTTGATAGCACATTAAAAAATGGAATGAGTGGGGATAGTGATAATGACTCACATGAGATGCCACAATATTTTATGAGGCATAGCATTTTGCAGGACAATCAACAGACTGATAAATTTATATATATATATATATATATGTGTGTGTGTGTGTAAAGAGAGAGAAAAAGATACATTATATCATTTGATATCAGGAAAATCTTGGCACACTGAAGTAAATCAATTAATCCTTTTTATTAATAAAAGTAATGGAATCTATCAATGGTAGGTGCGTCACATGACCAAACAATTGAATTTAAAAGACTTTATTTTAGGAATACCAACTGTCATTTGATCAACTTAGCATCATCATCATCATCATATCGCGCTGGTAGCACGGATATCCCTGACCCTCTCTCGCCACTCCTCCCTATCGTTCATCGCCCTAGGTAGGTCTTCAGGACAGCAACCCGAATCCTCACATAGCTGCTGAATGTATGTTCCTGCTGGTCATCCTGCTTTTGCACGGCCATGTGTGGGGGTGCATAAGAGTACATCTCTTATGAGTTCGTCCCTGCTTCTCCAGCAGTGTCCTGCATGTCTGGTTCGTCTAACTTGAATAGTTTTCGTGATAGGGGGCAGGTGGCCGTACAGTTGGTGTCTTGTGGGGTGTTGCCGCTAGGACTTGTTTAAGATTGAACTTAGCATAGTGTTTGTGTATATATAGGTTCTACTATGTCTGTACACACAGATGTTTTATTAGTAAGGATAGCATAGACCCAAAGTGAATGTGTCACTATCTTAACTTAGATTTCACAGAAATCCATGAGACAATCATATAGGATATTCCACTTTGGACTATAAGGACCCAGACATAAACTTAACACTGTAAATTGCACAAGAATAAAACTCATCTACAAATTTTTTAAGAGGAATTAGAAAAAGTCAATTAAAGATTTCCTAAACACTCACACATCTTCACGGACAGATTTAAACTAGGAAAAATAACAGGATGTGCTTATAGTACATAAATGGAAAACATCTAAAAAAACATCTGCTAAATAACACTTCTATATTCCCAGAAGTTTGCACAATCAACATGGTTCTTGACCTCATCTCAGAATCAAGGAATAACAAATTCATTAGCTTTTCTGATTTGCTATCAATGTTGGAATCATTAAAAAAAAAGGAAATTTGATAATCCATTAATAATAAAAATTCAATGCAAATTAGAAAATTTATCAAATGATAATGATGTACAGATATGTTGGGTCCCAAGTCATACTGGAATCAGCAGAAATGACCAAGCAGATATAGCAGCCCAGTCTACCCAAAACATAACTAGTGAAAAAAGTTTAAAATACTATCTACAGACTTTAAAATGAAGATAAATAAATACATACTACAACAATGCTGGAACAGCAATAAGCAAAATAAATTGCTAGAAATTAAACTTACATTGGGGGAATGGAAACGAGGCTACAGAAAAAACTGAAATGAGGAAGTTATGTAGTCCAGACTTCGTATAGGTCGTACAAGGACAACACATTTCTACTTATTTGAAGCAAAGCAGTTACTAACATGTCATGCATGCCAGACTGAATACACTATGAAACACATTCTCATTGAATATACCAACCTGGCCCATATAAGAGAAACCTTTTATAGTGCAAACAACATGAAGGAGCAGTTCCAAAAACTGAAATGAATAAGGTAATGTCATTCCTAAAAGTAGTGAATTTATACAGAAAAATCTAAAGGAATTTTCAACAAGACCAAATTTCTTCAACAATTTTTTTCTCTACAAGGAATATTGCAACAAAAACTGATCCTTTCCACAAGCTGTTCTTTTGCAAGGAGTAAAAAAAAATTCTACAATTTCCTTTGAATAAACTTTCAATGAAACCTGAGTCTTTCAACAAACTGTTTTTCTACTAAGTTCCAACATAACAGACCTTTTCGTTTCCCAACCCCTTTTTTGATCTGATTTGGCATTAAATAACCAAGGAGGTAAATAAACATAAAACAAATAAACAAACTATCCTAACTTGGATATATATGCTCTATCACTGATATTGAGCATTCTTTATGCATAAATATAGCAATCTAGATTATATGTATACACTTTTCTAAAAGTTTGCTTTATGCCACTTCAATTTTACAAAATAATTGAATTTGAATTGTTATCCTGTGATTGTTTTTATCTTTATACTTATGAATTATACATACTATTTGAAATTTCTCCTTAATTATTTTCCTTTGGCATATATTCTCATAAGAAACAAAACAATTGAAGCAAGTTTCTTTATTGAAAACGTAAGTTGGTTGTGAAAAGCATGATCAACAAGTTTCCATTGTTACTAAGACAAAACAATTCAAAGTAATAGAAAAAATATGTCTTACTGCTGGAAGCAACAGTTCTCATCAGATTACTGAAGTTAAGCAATAATGAGAGGGGTGATCACTTTTAACAGCAAATGATATAAGCAATCCAAAGCTTGCCAGACTAAGCAAAGTTTATAACAAGAAATATGTCTTATTTGTTCCCTGACCCTAATAACTTGCTATAATTTGTATTTTTTGTTCAAAGTGTAAACAATGAGGATGTAATTGGATTCTTTCAAAGCTGACAATGGATGTAACAAATCTTTAGTTTTACTACTACTACTACCTGGATAGATGATATTTGTTAGTCTACCCACAAAGTTAATTGTGGGAAGTCTCCTCTGTACATATGGTTCGGAATAAACATTACTCTCTACTCTGAAGGTAGCCATTAAGACACTTCAAGTATTAACTCTAACTCTAGCCCTTTGATTATGTCTCCTGTCATAGGTAAAGGTGGTTATGGGAGAGTGGTTTAGCCAAGAGCTCACTCAGCCACTCACTTACTGAATACTGTCAAGGTTGACTCCAGCTTTTTAGTGTTAATGATTGGGAAGATGAGATACTTAATAGAGAGTAGTTTTTCATAGTGCTTATTCATACACACCCATTTTCATCAATCATCATAACATGCCAATGACAAGATATCTGGCTGTGAGATTGAGTACGGGAAGAGATGGATTCATGCCTTTCCTAACAGTAAATTAAATGTAAGCTCTTAGGATTGTGGACATCATTAAGTGCAATGTCAACATTAAATTGAATACACAAAATATTGAATGCAATTTACAGTCGCTATACAAACAAAGTCATGAAAATTTCAAGTGTTCTTTTGTAATTTTGTCTCAGTTAAAAACAAGCTCAGGCTGATCAACTGCGAGAATCCTGAAATGGCTTTCTATTCTATATTTTATAAAAGGAAAAAAGGAAAAAAAGAAAATAAAAATATCTAAAGAATGAGTAAATAACATTTCTTGTTTATTCACTAGTGTACTCAGACTAATGTCCTCATCTTGGTTGTTATTATAGTCATAACATTTTGGCTGTTATACTCCCAAGCTTTCTTCAGGTTTCTGCTATAGTCAGCCAAAACATTTGGGCTATAACAAACAAAATGAGGATGCTAGTCTGTGTAGATCAAGTGATAATCTTATTATTTGGAGGTGCCTGTGGTGTAATGGTTATCGTCGTAGGAAATGGACATGGCGACACAAGTTCAAACCTTGGACAAGACTGATTGCATTTCACATAGCACTAATACCCTTGGGAAAGGTATGAATCTAATTATTCTCCCTCCAGCTATGGGTAAATAGTAGGGCAGACTGAGTTCTTTAGCCTTGGTGAGGCAACTAGTCTAGGAGAAGGAAAATTCTGAATTCAAACCTGTTAAACTTCGCTTAAAAATTGACCTTGTGTCATATCCTGCCCGAGTGGAGGGGTTGGTAAATATGATAATCTTATTATAATTCATCAAATGTCTGCCCATTTATATAGTTAAGGCTCCATAATTTTTGGCCTGATTTCAACCAAACTTTCACCATTTGGTAGTCATGCTATGAAAGATTTTAAATTGTATTAGATCTGGATCATAGGGGATTTTAAGTGGGATCTGTCTCTCACACTTTATGTTTTACTGTCTTCTTCACTGTAAAGAGGTGTTTGTCTCACATTCAGTGTAACCCACTTTCTTGGTAATCATTACAAGAAGCAGATGGCTCTTTTCCTTTATATATGCACTCTCAGATTGTGGCCAGGTATTAGGCTAAGAGGGAATCCATTTTATTTCTTATTGGATGGCCTAAAAAAGGCTTAGAAATCCAATTGAAAAACAAAATTAGATTACTACTCTGCCTCCAAGTCTGGAAAATAATAAGATTAAAATATTTATTTGAAATATTTATTACTTTTTAGGAGTATTCAATGATATCTGGAATCTGCAATTGAACCTGAAGCCAATTTCTGTACATCACACTCAAAAATAATCCTTTAACATACTGATAAGCAAGTTTGAATTTCAGTTGTGCTATTATGTTAGCTTTTGGATGAATACACTTGAGAAAGGTATGGACCCCCTTGCCCCCCTCTACCTATGGGTTAAATATTAGCACTACAGTTCTTCTAAAAGATGTTCTGGCATTGAATAACCCAGGAAGGCTGGTATGCCATTAAACAAAGAAAGCAAACTAAATTTATTTTAAGTTATGTCTATTTTTCGACTTGTATATAAATTGGGTACAAACTTCTAGTTATGATATTTCCTCATTTCAGTCAAGAATATTTCCAGATTTTAAAAAGTTTGATAAATAGAAAATAACAAAAAGTTATCTATATTCTGTCAAATATATATATATCATCATCATCATGTCGCGCCGTCTGCGCGGATATCCCTGACCGTCTCTCGCCATTTCTCCCTATCACTCATCGCCTCCGGCAGGTCTTCAGGATTACAACCCGTGTCCTCACATAGCTGCTGTATGTAAGTTCGTGCTGGTCGTCCCACACTTGCACATCCATGAGTGGGGGTCCACAGGAGTACATCGCTTATGAGCTCGTCCTTGCTTCTCCAGCAGTGTCCCGCGTGTCTGGTTCGTCGAACTTGTATAGTTTTTGTGATGGGGGGCAAGTGTCCGTATAGTTGGAGTCTCGTGGGGTGTTGTCGCCAGGACTTGTTTAATACTGCTCTCAACATTCTTGTGTAATTTCCGTCCAGCCTCCTCTCCAGCCGCTTCGTAAGCGTCCATGTGGTGCATCCATATAGCAGTATCGACACAACCGCTGCCTGGAAGAAACTGCGTTTCATTTTATCTGTTAGGTCCGACTTCCATATGATCGAGAGCCTATCGATAGCTGTCCATGCCTTCGTCAGTCGTGTGTCGATGTCCTTCTCGGTTGATGAGACGCTGCTTCCTAGGTAGGTGAATTTGTCGACTAGTTTCAGAGAGGCTCCGTCTAGTGTGGCAATGTTGCCTGTTTGGTTGTAACACATATATTCGGTTTTGTTTGCATTGACATGTAGGCCAATGCCAGCTGCAGCTCGTTCCAGACTATGTAGTAGTGTCTCTGCTTGATTAGGCGTATTCGCTAGTAACGCCAAGTCATCAGCGTAGTCGGCGTCCGTGATTGTTTTTGCGGGGTACCTTTTGCTTCTTCTCTTAGTCAGCTCAAAGCCATTTTCTCTGATTTTGTCGATCGAAGTCCTAAGCACATAGTCTAGACAGATGATAAAGAGGTACGGGGCTAGTGTGTCTCCTTGTAGTACTCCTGCAACAATGTCGAAGTATTCCGTGTCTCCATCTGGTGAACGTACTTTTACTTTGGTGTTTCTGTAGAGAATCATTATCGCTGCTACGGTTTCTTTTGGTAGGCCGTAAGCTAGTAGGATTTGCTCCATCTTCCCTCTGTGTATGGAATCGAAGGCCTTGGTAAAGTCGACAAATAGTAATGTCGCCTGTAAGTTTTTTGCCCGAACGCCTTCCAGGATTCTACGGATGGTCAGTATTTGTGAGGTTGTGGATCTATTTCTCCGGAAGCCATTTTGGTTTTTCCTAAGGATGTTTTCCATTTTGGGTTCTATGCGGTTTCGTAGTAGGGCATTGTAGATTTTGGCTGCTATGGATGTAAGTGTTATCCCTCGGTAGTTCTTGGCTAGTCCGAGGTCGCCTTTTTTAGGGAATGGAAGGATGCATCCCTTCGTCCATCGTTCTATCCTATTTTGACTATAGACTGCGTTGCATTGCCGGAGCAGTATATCGTCGAATTGTCTCGTCTTCCACACTTCTGGGGGGATCTCGTCTAGCCCCGCCGCTTTCCTATTTTTAATTCTTCTGAGAACCGTGTCGAGTTCTTCTTTGGTGAAAGGACCTAGTTTTACGTCTAATTGCTTACTAATAATTCTGGTGATCGGTTCATCCGTTATTTCCGGTGGGTTTCCTAGTAGATTTTTGAAATGCTGTTCCCACAGTTTTATTCTTTCTTGTTGGCTTGCAGCTTTCAATTTTGCTTTGGCTGTGCTCTTTCTTCCACTTACTTCGTTTATTGTTTGCCAGGCTATCCTGGATTGCCTATCTTCCACCGAGTCTCTAATCTTATCTATCTGATTTTGTACGTATTCTGCCTGTTCTTTTAGGTATATTCCTGTTAATTGATGTTGCGCCTTTTCTAGTTCTCGTGCATTTGTATTTGTTGGGTTCTGTTGATAGTTTTTGGAGGCAGTCTTCACAAGTGCACGTTTTTCTCTAGCCGCTAGCGTTTCCCAAGGGACTCTATATTTAGTTCTAGGTTTTGTTGGAATACACTTTTCTGCCGCCTCCAGGTGCGCTTCTACAAAATTTTCATATTCGTCATTTGGGGTGCCTATTTCTACCTTCTCTTGTAGTGCTTCGAATCTGTTTCTTAATTCTAATGCATATTTGTCTCTAATATCTCTGTTGTTGAGTAGGGCCCAGTCATAGTGCTTGGTCGTGGCTTTACGTGTGGCGTTTTTTCTTAGGCTTAGTCGTACTTTGGCCGTAACTATTCGATGATCGGAGGACACACCCTCGAAGGAGGAGTATGCCTCGCAATTCATCGCACTGTTTCTCCATTTCCTGTTTATAAGGACGTAGTCTATCTGTGCTTTACTCTTATTTGCGTATGTGTAGGTCCATAATTTCCCCTCCCTTTTTTGAAAGTTTGTATTGAGGCAGGTTAATCTATTTTCTATCATGAAATCTATTAAATGCTGTCCATTCCTGTTAGACGTGTAGTGTAGGCTGTATTTGTTGTGTCTGTTTTTCCCGATTTGTGCATTCATATCTCCACCAATGACTAGCAGGTTGTGTTTCGGAATGCTACGTACTAGGGAGGATAGATCTTCGTAGAAGGTGGCTATTTCGTTTTCTTCGCTAACATTGGTAGGGCTGTAGCAGGAGATAATTGTTGCTTTGGGGTTGCCATTAAACGTTGCGGCCATCATCCTAGGTTGTATTCTCTCAATGCTGTTCAGTGTTTTTAACGCTCTCGGTCCTAGAAGTATTCCCACCCCTCCTACCGATGCATTGACAGAGTTTTTCCATGCCGATACAGTCACCAGCATCCATCCATTTCCAGTTTCGTGATACTTGATATCTTCGGTGTGCGTGTATCGGTGCTCTTGTATGCAAATTATATCTATCTTATGTTCTACGGCTGATGCAGTTAGCTCTGATAGTTGACCTATTCTATTTAGGGTTCTCACGTTAAATGTCGCTATCTGTATTGTTTGTTTGCATTTTAGTAGTTTATGTTTGTGTTTGAGCTCTGTAGCTGATTTTTCGAACACCGAGGCCAGGGCTCCAACCTCAGCAGGACGCGCCCCTTTTTTACCCGCGCGAAGAGCGATGCGGTTTATGGATCTGGTTTGAGTACTAGTCATGGTTATCTTTCGATGGCTGTTTTTGTTCTCATCTATAGAAGCCACTCTTATAGATGAGCAGCAGTAGTTCCCCGATCGAACTGGCAATCTTGAGCGTTAAGCCGCAAGACTCACACGTACAGCATGCTGCTTCCCATGTGTACGCGGTAGTAATAAAAAAAAAAAAAAAAAAAAAAAAATTCTTTTTTTTATCTTAAGTTTTAACTTAGTTAAAGTCCAGGACTGCTGGATGTTAAAATTCAAAGAAATTTTGTGGTATATTTCATGGTTATCTAGTGGTGGACAGAGAGAGAGAGAGAGAGAGACACACAGAGAGAGAGAGAAAGAAAGAGAGAGGAGGAGTCAACTCTTTTATGGCTTTCGTCTTTAGCACGTGTTAGACTACATTTGAGGTGTTTTGGATTTTTTTTTTTCTTTTTCCTTTCTTTTCAGGGGGGGGGGCAATTTTGGAGGTTTTCGTTAGCAAATTTAGAAGTTCGCCTTCCAAAAGTAAAGTTTTCCTGAAAATTAAATCGCATAAGTCTTCATTTAAACAACACAATAATACAGCTGAGATTTAAGACATTACTATTTTAAATCAAATGTGCATTTTTAAATGAATAGTTTAGTAGAATAAATTTACTGACCTCTGTGAAAAAACTTCTGGAAACGGAATCACTTCCAAACGTATGCATACTATTTCAACAAATGAAGGATTAAATTATTACTAATTTTAGTATTTATATTAAAGGTTCCACTCCTATATCATGGTCAACTGGTGGTGGACAGAGAGAGAGAGAGAGAGAGAGACACAGAGAGAGAGAGAGAAAGAAAGAGAGAGGAGGAGTCAACTCTTTTATGGCTTTCGTCTTTAGCACGTGTTAGACTACATTTGAGGTGTTTTGGATTTTTTTTTCTTCTTTTTCCTTTCTTTTCAGGGGGGGGGGCAATTTTGGAGGTTTTCGTTAGCAAATTTAGAAGTTCGCCTTCCAAAAGTAAAGTTTTCCTGAAAATTAAATCGCATAAGTCTTCATTCTTCATTTAAACAACACAATAATACAGCTGAGATTTAAGACATTACTATTTTAAATCAAATGTGCATTTTTAAATGAATAGTTTAGTAGAATAAATTTACTGACCTCTGTGAAAAAACTTCTGGAAACGGAATCACTTCCAAACGTATGCATACTATTTCAACAAATTTTTATATATATATATATATATATGGTATCTTTTAATAATACTAAATTAGAACTTCTATGAATTGGTTTTCTTTCCTTTTAGAGGATTCAATGGTTCTTTACTTTATTTTCTGTCCAGTAAATATCCTGAAAGATTGTCTCTTGATTGGGAACAAATCAGAAAGAACATAAAAAAAGAGTGATATCACAGCTAAGAAGACTTATGTCTAGGAAATAATCACTTACATTTTAGTAAATTAGAGGGTTAAATAGAAAACTTTTATTTGCATGTAATAAGGAGATTTAAGACTCAGTTGACCTTTACTTTTTCATCATGTTGGCAGAGAATAGAATATGCTGAGTGCATCTTTAGCAGAGGGGTAGAACTATACAAAAGTGGGTATACTGCATAAGAGTAAAGACCATTTATTGGTGGGACTCTAGTTCTGGGGAGTGTGGAATCACCTTTACACTGCTATGATTTTAAAATCTACTTTAAGTGAAAATACCTGTTAGGATACTCATGTTAGTATTGGTCTAGTGGGTAAAGAGTTCGCCAATGGCCCAGAAGACTGGGTTCAATCCCAGGTCATACCAAAGGCTTAAAAATTGGTACTTGATGATGCCTTGCCTAACACTCAACATTATAAGGCATGAATCAAGGGTAAAGTGGAGCAATCCAGGGAAAAAAGTAGTGCTCTCCCCTACACATCAGTGTAGTAGCCAATGAAAAAGGAGCCTTCAGGTCACCTTTGACTAGGGTCACCAACTTTTTACTTACATAAAAACACACACACACACACACACACACACACACATATATATATATGTAGAAGTTTCCTACAGGAGGCATTCATGGTATAATGGATACTGTCATAGGAAATGAACACAGTGAAATCCTGGGTGAGACTCTTTGCATTTCACATAGTGCTAATATCCTTGGGAAACATATGAATCCAATTATTCTCCCTCTAGCTATGGGTAAATAGTAGTGCAGATGAAGCTCTTTAACCTTTATATGGCAACCAGTCAAGGAGAAGGAAAACTCTGAATTCAAAGCTGTTAAACTCTACTTAAAAGTTGACCTTGTGGTGCATCTTGTTCATGCTGAGGAGTAGGTATAAACACACACACACACATATATATATATATATATATATATATAAAGATTTTATACATATATGCTTAGGCTCTTTGTCATATATTCACTTTAAATTCTAACAATCCAAAGTAACAATAATAGATAGACTGATGCCTTTACAAGTTAGGCTTTCATTTTATATGCTTACTTAATATTTTTATTTTATATTCACTTAAAATTCTGATTTTGTAGTTTAAATCTGTTAAGAACTTGTAAAATCCTTGATACTTAATTTTCTTAATGCATCACATCAAAAAAGAATAAAATAATTAGTGAAATTGTTGATTGTTTTAGGCAGTTTTAACAAAGACTTAATTAAAAACCAGCTTGACAAGTACATTTTCCATTTATCACAAAATAATTAACAATGAATTAATAATTGCTTTCTAAGATGATTCAGTTATAATAACACCTGGATAAACATTACCAATCTAATATCTTGAGTGGGTGGCATGAAACAATGGATAAACTGTTTAAGGATTCGTATTATAAAAACAAATAATCTGGGTTCAATCCCAACATAATGCCTTAATTAAATCAATTTTCCTGTCTTCTCTATTTTAAAAGAGTACTAGACTTTGAAAGAAAAACATTATTTTTAACTTTTCTTCTGTTTAATTTATATTGTATTTTCACTATCAAAATTTTGAACTTCAAAATAGGGATGGCCAACCTGTGGTGAATTGATAGATTAGATGAAGTATATAACATATTAATAATTTTGATTATCAGTTTACAGTCAACACTTGTATAGTAGGGAGTTAGGTTTTATTTATAGTCAACATTTGCTGTTTTTTTTTTAAATGTTGTCTTTTTCTAAAATTCAAACAGCTGGAATTTGTTGACTTGAAAACATATTTATTATTGATGATAAAATTTGATGAACTATTCTCAATCTCAAATGCTTCAAAATCCCATCAGGGAGACTTAGAATATGCTGACTGTATCCCTTGAACAGGAATAAGATCCTCCCACACACATTGATAGGACTGCACACAAAAAACCTCTCAAGAAACATTTACACAAAAAAAATTTATGGCCATCTTTTACCCTGAGAAGATTTTCTGAACTTAGAAAATTTGCTCAGAATTATATATTTTCCAGTTTTAAACTATGTTCAAATAATTATTAGCATTTTCATCTATAAAGTTGATTAAAAACAATGATATCAAGACAGACTGATTAAAATTTAATGAATTCTTATTTGCTTCCAGTAAATAATTTAACTCCAAATATTAGAAGTTTGGTAAAATCAAAATAGACTTAAAAGCTTTATTCAGAGAAGTAATGTTCATCATATTTTATCTATTTATTTATTAGACTTTCTTGGGCATCTCTTCTTTTTGGGATCTTACTTCAACCTTTAAAAGAAAAAGAAATCTTTGCACAGAACATATAGAATATTTATATAGTATCTATATACAGATCAATTTCTGTTAAATATTTCATCCAAAAGTTCTCAAAAATGCCCTCTTAAATTGTTTTTCTTACCGTCATTTCTAAATTCATCCAATTCAATCATAAAATTTTCTATACAATTAATGTTTTTGGTCTGACGAAATGATTTATTCCAAAAATATAGTACTCTATTAGCAAAATAATCCAATTAATTAGTAGACTTAGTTTTTAACATTAAATTCATAGTAAAAAAAAAAATGTCTACCATAATTAGAAATTCTACTGATTATTTTAGCAGTTTCAGTTAGATCACCTCCCATACTTATTTCTAGTAAATTTTAATTCATCGAATCTTTCCCTGTAACTGTAATCTTAAACTCTCTTTATTTTTGTCACTCTTTCTTGAATGCCTTTCAATCTCCATATTACATTCCATTTCCTATTTCTCAACACTGGAGAATAGGCCTAGGTACAAAATTTTATAAGAAGTTTTATTAGGGTTTTATTTATCATTAAAACAACACTTGCCTCCCTTGAAATAAAATTTCTAACCATCCAGCCAATCATTCTATTGACTCTTGATACAATAGACAAAATATGATAGTTTTAAATATATCATCAAAGCCAACCCCTATATGACATACCTATTTTACTTTTTTTGATTTCCTTGTTGCTTAATTCATATTCAACGAATATCTTTGGATCCAATGTCAAGTACTTTACATTTTTCGATATCAAATTTCAATTCCCAAATATCTCCCCAATTTATTTAGATCCATCTGTGTTATTTCTTTTCATAATAGTTTTAAAAGTATTTTAACATCGTCAGTAAATAGTT
>OY757911.1:12443511-12486011 GCA_963585895.1 Sepioteuthis lessoniana
ATCCCTATGTTATATACAAAGTCTATTTGGAAATGGTCTACCCATTTAATATTACCAGAAATCGCTAACTTACAGAAATAGTGCCTTAGTCCCCTTCAAAATAGTTTCCTGGGGACTTTACTCAATTATCCCAGAATCACTTCTATATAACAGTTTACAAAATCTTCTTTAGGCATTTCTATCAGCTGCTAAATGTCAGCCATTGCTTGAAATCTCTTTTCTTTCAACAGTGATAGCCAGAAGTTTCAGGGTGACAGATCTAGGTAAGGGAGAAATTAGCAAATCTGGATAATGTGACATTTTGCAAAAAAACAAACAAAAAGAATAAGGAAAAAAAAAAAGGCACAAGTCTATGCTAATCTATATTCTCAGTCACAGTGAAGGTTGGGGGTC
The DNA here is from genome assembly GCA_963585895.1 of Sepioteuthis lessoniana. Taxonomy (NCBI): domain Eukaryota; kingdom Metazoa; phylum Mollusca; class Cephalopoda; order Myopsida; family Loliginidae; genus Sepioteuthis; species Sepioteuthis lessoniana. Next base: position 12,443,905 of record OY757911.1, read on the forward strand.
ACATTGTATAAAATCTCACTCAATGGAGTCTTACTGCTGATTAACTATGTATTTACCTAATTTCTCCACTAAAGGAAGGATGTGACACAAGGTCAATTTTTAAGAGTAATAAAACTGATTAAGTAACCCAAGAGAGAGTGTCTGTTCACACATATGTTGTGAAGTCCCCTCTGATTGATTGTCAAGTTTCATCAATCCATGCAACTGGTTCTCGAGATATTCAAAATGGCTGGGGAAACTTGTACAATGGTCATAATGAAATAGGAACTACTGACATAAATGACAATAAGTGACTTAATAAAAAAGGATTTATTATCTTTTGTATAAGTTGTAACTAACCTTAGCTTAGATTATTACAAAGTCAGAAGTATGGGCCACCTAGTGAGAATGGAATTTACTAGAAATGTCAGCAAGTTTAGCTTACTAGCCATTACATAACATGAGGTGCTCTATCTTTTGTAATAGATAAAAAAACAATGTGAGGGTATAAGACAGAGTTAAAATTGATATCTATAATGCTTTACATATAGCACATATAGAAACTAAGAAGATACCAAAAGTTTGATTAACTATTTGTTATGTGAACAGATACAGGGAATATAATATTAATAAATCAATATCTTGAGCATTTGACACTTTAACTTTGCTGTAAAAATTATTTGGAATACAAACAGACCAGTAGTCAATTATGCTATTCATTTTTTAATTTAATTATTTTTTCCATTTAAAAAAAATTGTAACTCATTAATTTATCTTTGTATCTAAATAATCCACTTAAAATGGATTAAACCAAGTTTTGGATTAATATACAATACTTAGGATTTTTAGTTTGTCTGATAACATAGTTTAAAGCTTTAGTTGGGAGCTTAGAGAATCTTTTAATAGATTTACCCATGTATAAGGATAAATCAATAAGCTTGTAGCTTAACAGTTATTTGTTGAGTTTTAATCAAAAATTCTCATTGTATAATGTTAAATTCATGTGATCTATAAACAAGTGTAAGGTTAAGTACTATGATATCACAAATGATATTTATTAAACAAATATATTGAATATTTAAAATGCTCGACTAAAAGCACATACAGAAATAGAATAGACAAAATTTTTCATAATACATTTGTTAGTTGAACAGATACAGTGAATATAAATAATTCAATGTGTTGATCATTTAACACTTAGCTTTTCCTTGGATAATTATTTGGAATATAAACTTCAAGATATGCTGAGAGAGAACATGAAGGGAATATTGTAACATTGTAAGTAAATGTTAATTTAGCCTGCCAAATGCAATTTTTTATGGACTATATCCATGTACAGTTAATAGGCAAATTTTGGCATTAATCACCCAACAAATAGCTGTTTCTCATGGGAAGTTTGTGCTATTTTTATGTAAAACTTCAGTTTATGTGGCATTGTGTCTTTCAATTGCACCATTAGACCAAGGAATATATGCAACTGTTTAAATTTTCAGTCATGTTGCAAAATTAATATCATTATCAGTAGAAACACCAACTTCAGAAATTCCACATACTCTAATCCATATCTGCATAAATTTTTCTATGTTTTGAGGACCATTTTTTCATATTATAGCAGCAGCGCTCAATCTACTAAATGCATCTATGATGTGCAAATAATACAGATAACATAAAATTTAATGCAATTTGATTATAATGGTTTACAAGAGAAAAGCCAAGAATGGGGCTTAACTTTTGGCCATCTGAATTTATGGCAACACAATTTGAGAAAACATTCCTTACAAGTGATTCAATACCTGAAGTACATGTTACAGCACTTTGAAACAAGGCCAACAATTGCCAAAAGATGCATGTCCAATCTGCAGTTTTAAAACTATTATTTTTCCTATCAAAAGATAGTTTGTCACTAATCATCAAAATCCCTTCCCTACTGCAAACCTTCAAATCAAAAGAACTTAATTTTAATTACTTAAATCCAAAATAGTTTTTGCTTGTTTCAAATATGCTTAGCTCAGTAATACTGGAGTTTTACAATTAATAACTTCTGTCTCAATAAGACAGTTCACAGAGACAATTCCTGCAGGGAATCTAACATTTTGGTTAGAGTATACAGTGATACTATCCCTGAATTTGAACGGTATGTTATATATACAGCAGCGTACTTTCTGCTCTTCTGCAGGAGACCATAAGTGAACAAAGTTTAAAAGCCAATTTGGAGTACACCATGTCTATGAAAACTGTAGTATATGCCTCCACCACAAACACAGACTGAGGAGAAAAAACTTGAGTTGCTGATGTCATGTTGTTTCCATTTTTGAGATATCAGACTGGTTTTCAGTTATGTGAACATTTTAAGGTTTTTGTGGACAATCTTTAATCCAGTAGTATTTGGAATCACAAAATGTACACCTAGATATAAGTCCATAAAAAGATGAATTCAGTTTTCATACAGATTTAGTAGCAGTACCATTGTTGGACTTTTCGGCACAAACGGGATTTTGTTTGTTTGGTTGGTTTATTCTAACATAGCCATACATATGGATCTGAAACGTACATATAATGTTCATAAAATGTATACGTAGAACATAGGAATCCCGAAATACAAAAAACACTTACGACTTCTTAGTTCAGGTATGAAACTTTTTATTACCTTTGAGTTTAAAGGTTTTTCAACATAAGGAGAGAAGCACAATCTTTCTATGCTGGCTTTCCATCTACCCCCCCCATCACATGCGGCGCCCGTACCGCACAAATTTGTCTCGCCTTGCCCAGCTCTCAATCTCAACTAACTAACTTTTCTCAGATCTCAGCCTGCGCTTCTGGTGCGTGACGTCACTCACGTCCCTGGTCATATCTTCTATCTGGTATTTTTATTGTGACATCCCTGAATGACACGTTCGCTCCGCGCGCACGTGAACACCTGCACCCATGTTTGCACCTAACTAACCCATGCACTAAGCAAAAGGTTCTCAGCTTAACTAAACTGAAAGGCAAGATATATAAAACAAAATCCCTTGGTCATTATATTACATTATGGCATATCAACCATTGTAGATAATCTAATGTCAAATTTATTTTATACATTAAACAGCTCTATTTCAAACAGTTCAGTTCAGCATAAGTATAGTCTTTTGTTTACATACACAGTTAAATGTAAAAACAGTTCTATTTCAAGCAATTCAGTTTAGCATATGTAAACAGTTTAGTTCTATTTGACCCATAGATAGGATCCAATCAGGTGCTACCACACCAGGCCAGAGTGAACCTGGGAGTGATGGCAATAGAGGAGTATTCCACATTCTCCAAAGCTCCAGCATTACTGGAACCTCACCATCAGATTGTTTACTGCCATATCCAGGACACTTATTAGGAGAGTTTTAACTCTTTGAAAAAATGCAGTTTGTGTATTCTACAACCCCAGCCGATTAGGCCAACACAATCTTGAGGTAAATATTTCCTTTAGTACTGGTGGCCATAAACACTACTGGAGGTGCCCGCGGTGTAATGGTTATCGTCGTAGGAAATGGACACGGCGACATGAGTTTAAATCCTGGACCAGGCTAATTGCATTTCACTAATACCATTGGGAAAGGTATGAATCCAATTATTCTCCCTCCAGCTATGGGTAAATAGTAGGGCAGACTGGGTTCTTCAGCCTTGGTGAGGCAACTAGTCTAGGAGAAGGAAAAACTCTGAATTCAAACCTGTTAAACTCCGCTTAAAAATTGACCTTGTGTCATATCCTGCCCAAGCGGAGGCGTTGGTAAATATGATAAACACTACTGTAAATTATAAAGGCAGATTCCTCTTTGATATTGAATGACATGTCATTCCCTACAGTAGATGCTTTGGTCCCAAAAACTATATTTAAGGCTGCTTAAGAATGCTGCGTGCAATCCTCAACAAGTCCTGGCAGCGGCACCCCACAAGACACCAACTGTACGGCCACCTGCCCCCTATCACGAAATCTATTCAAGTTAGGAGAACCAGACATGCAGGACATTGCTGGAGAAGCAGAGATGAACTCATAAGAGATGTACTCTTATGGATCCCCACACACGGCCGCGCAAAAGCAGGACGACCAGCACGAACGTACATTCAGCAGCTGTGTGAGGATACAGGATGTTGTCCTGAAGACCTGCCTAGGGCGATGAACGATAGGGAGGAGTGGCGAGAGAGGGTCAGGGATATCCGTGCTGCCAGCTCGATATGATGATGATGAATAATCATGTTGGGTAATTCCAGCAATACACAAGAACTTGAATATTAATACAGCATCAGGATGTATCATTTCATACTTTTTGCACTTCTATTTCTGCTGAAATAAAATCAAATAGTAAGACATATTCATGTTAATGTCTGCGGCACTTATCAAATTCTGTATATGCAGCATAGAACTGATCTATTTTTTCCCTTTGAACAGTTTTGAGCACTTCTTCTGTAAAATAATCAACACATTTGTAAATATTTAATTCATCAGGATTCATTTCCATGGCTACATCTGTTATTTTGTTTGTGAAGTGAGAATCTAAATATCAATGGCTTCTAACTCACTCACTTCTGTTTCTCATGGTTGCAGAACTTCTCATCTTCAAAAGTTGGTGGATTTTATAATTCGTAGATGCTATTTTTTGTCCACTTCTAAACTGCTTCTACTGTTAATCTAGTTTAATAGGGATTCAACAGGAAGCTGAATCCAAATGCCTTCAGGAGAAATGAGTTAATATAGAAGTCAATGAATAGGACTCATTTTAATTGCAGGTGGAACAGGTAAACTTACAAGGTGCATACGATAAGTTTCCAGACTTTTTTCATATGGGCATTTTTATTGATAGTACACATATGAAACGCAAGTCCCCTTCAAAGTAATCTCTTCCGGCTGCAATGCACTTGTTGTACCGTTCCAACAACTTCTGGAAGGCCCCATGAAAGTCCTCTTGTGTGAGTGTGTCAATGACCTTTGTCATAGCCTCTTTCATCTCCTCAGTTCTCTCATAATGATAGCCTCTGAGCTTAGGGAATAACCAAAAGTCACAGATAGCAAGGTCTGGACTATAGGGAGGGTGAGGAACTGTCTTGATGCCCATCTTGGTCAAATAGTCTATGACAAGGATGGAGTTGTGGACTGGTGCATTGTCCTGGTGGAAATGCCACTGACCTGATATGAAGAGTGCTGGCCTCTTCCCAAGGAATCTCTTCCTGAACTCCCTTAAAACCTCAACATAGTAACCCTAACCATTTGGCCAATCAACTCAGGTGTATTTGACTTCCTTACTCCTCCTACAACTCTCATCATCCTTCACAGACTGCCTGCCTTCCTTAAATCTCTTATGCCACTCAAAAACTGATGTTCAATTCATGCAAGATGCTCCAAAAGCAGTCTGAAGCATTCCATACGTTTCTGTGGCATTTTTTCCAAGTTTAAAACAGAATTTTATTGTATATCGTTCTTCTAAAGTGTCCTCACGTCCAGATTGTATTTTTGAAAATCACCAGCTGTGACAATCAGGCTTTAGTAGAGTGTATTCCAATTGCTGCTGTAGCTGTTGATTTGAACCTGAAATCATAAACATTGGTCAGTCATCTCATAAGATGTATAGCAATAACATACTGAATTTTCAAGAGACTACAACAATTTTAGATGCCCATACGAAAAAAAGTCTGGAAACTTATCGTATGCACCTTGTAACTAAGCATAAGTTAATACCAATTGACATTTGTTAGTTCAATACTTGTGCAGGGTAGTAAATAAATATTTGAGTTATCTAACAACTTATAAAATTAAATGGCACTGGGGCATGAATTGATAAGTTATCAAAGCGACCAGATGAAAAATGAGTTGAAAAAGTTCAACATCTCTTTCAGTGGGCGAGGTGCAACATGATATGTTTGATCAAACACCACAGACCAAGGTCACTAGTGATGGCCACATAAGTGGTGGTAAGCCCAAATGATGTCACCTTTCTGAGGTGGAAGTGTGGGTAGGATGTTCTAGGAGTTTCAATATAAAATGACTGATTTAGTGATTCTGTCTTTTACTTTTGTTGGTTAGAGTATTCATGTAATTGGAGAACAAAGACTGAATCAAGAAGAGTCAGTTCCAAAGAGAAGCTTATTTCATGTATTGTATTCATTGTCCATTTCTTCCTGCTTCCATGGCCCCAGAGACTGAATGGAGAGAATAAAAGAACAAGATTCTAACACTTAAGATGAGCTGTGTTTTTCCTTCCCAATCTGATAATTAGCCAACACTGACATAGCAGTTACTGGTGACTATGCTACAATATTTCAGGACCCTGCACAGAAGAATTCAAAGACTTGGACTGCAACTGAAGTTAGAAATCGGAGAAATGGATGAAAATCACCAAAATAATCTTAAAACTTGAAAAAAAAAAAGAAGAAATTTAAGCATTAAACCACTTAATTTTCCCAGTTATGACCTAAAATTTGTTTGAGGAAGTTTATTTGTTCAATCTATATTTTGTGGTTTTCAGTGACGAAAAATTAATAAAATAGGGCTATTATAAATACAATGATTGCCATTTCTCAACATTGTGGTTTTGTTTTACATCATTTCAGTTTCCTGTATAACATAGCCATACATGAATACGTGAAATGTACATAGAATGTTCATAACATATATACATAGAACATAGGAATCCCGAAACATGAAAAACACTTACGACTTCTTAATTCAGGTACGAAACTTTTTATTACCTTTGAGTTAAAAGGTTTTTCGACATAAGGAAAGAGATGCACATTCTTTCTATGCTGACTTTTCCATCTGCCCCCCAACACATGTGGCCCCGAAAGTCAACTGTCTTCTTCCGAGCCGGGAACTCAATTCAACTCTTCTCAAATCTCCCCCAAATCCTCTGCACGCACTTCCAGTGCATGACGTCATTCACATCCCCTGGTCAACCTTTATATCTGGTATTTTTATTTTGACATCTGTGAACGACGTGTCAACACCTGTGCTCAAGTTTTTACCTAACTAACCCATGCACTGAGCCGAAAGGTTCTCAGCCTAACTAAACCCAAAGGCAAGATATATAAAACGAAATCCCTCAGCCATTATATTACACCTGCAGTCAAACCCAGAAATAAAAAAAAATTCATAAGTTTTGCTTAATACTAGCCCCAAAAGCACAAGTGTAGCAATGCTGGCAAAGTCAGATATGCCAAAGAGAAGCCATGAGCTCTTCTTTTAAATGACATCCTTCCCTCAATAGATTCTATTTCTATCTTTGATTAACTCTAAGCTTTAAAGCAAAGTTTAATGAGAAACTTGTTTTTAGTTTTTTCCTGTTGCTAGGGAAATATAAAATAAAAAAAAAAGATTTAAATACATGATACTTGTAAACTAATAATTGACTTGTTTTATTATCTGTTGTGTGTGTATATATATATATATATATATACACACATATATATATATATATATACACACATATATATATATATATATACACACACACAAGAAATAACAAAGAGAAAAGGATATGTAGAAAAACAATAATTTCAATAAAAGCATTGGATAAAAAGTGATTGAATGCTAGCAAGTAGAGCAGTTAAAAACTGAAATAATTTTAACTTCAAAATAATTTTGACTACTCTGAGTGACAGATTTATGCATGTTTTTAAAATAAAAAACAACAAAAATACTTATCTGACAGATGCATGTTAAAAAAATGAATGAAACTGACAGTAACAGTAGTGAAAGCTTGTAAAGAAAAAATTCTTTTAAGTTTATGAAGGATGGCTAAAAAGTTTATAGGCTGACCACAAGGCTTTCATGGAATGTGATCAAAATGAGGTTAATTTTTTAACATAATCCTCATTGTGGTTGCATTAGTCAAAAAATTATATATATATATATATATATAGCAGGGTGGTCTGAACAGCTCATTGGATAGTGATAGATGTTTTGCCACTCAGTGCAGTCAAAGTTATTTTGAGGTTATTTTTGCTTGCTGGCATTCAGTTACTTTTTATCCAATACTTTTATGGAAATTATTGTTTTTTCACATATCCATTTTTTTTTCTTTGAGATATGATTTTATAGTACTGAATTAATTCAGAGGACTGTTGCAATGCAAAATAATAATCATTGCAATAGCCCTCTAAATTAATTCAATACTATAAAATAAGATAATTTGTGCAATGTTTCAAGCAAATTACAATATATATATATATATATATAAATCTTAAAGAAGTATATTTCCTAGGTGTAATACTCGACCAAGCATTTTGGAATTTAAATGGCAACCCACTTTATATACACACATTTTTCGACCACCTACCCACAACAATAAAGCAAATCCTACAGTCAATTTACTGTAGATTATGCAAAAATTTGTCCAGTTAAGATATTTTCAATGAAACCAAAAATAGTTTATGAAATATCACTAAAAGACAGTGGTTCTCCAGAAAATCTATCATTCAGACTTAATAGAACAAAAATGCAACAAAAAGGAATATCATATGGCTCAACCTACTGTACAACAAAAATGGAAAAACAAATGTAGGAAGAATATTTAACACATGCTTCTCAACATCAAGTAAACTACACAAAATATTCAACAATAAAAACTCTTTTTTAGCAGCACCACAAACATAATACCAATCATAAACCTCCCCGCAAAAATCAGGGAAATTACTAGTACATTACAACCCTCCACAAACATTATCTGTAGCTGCAGAAAAAATTCTGAATGCCCATTTAGCTCTCACTGTATAAAAACAATCATCTACCAAGCTATTGCAAGATCCAAAAGAAACCCAGAAAAAACATACACTAGAATTTTAAAATGTGAATTCATGTTTAATTTTTATTAATTATCAATTAACTATTGAGAAGCGTCTTTCTTCTGGCATTCATCAAAAAAATTTTGTTTGATGGAAATATTTATTAAAAATACTGAATGAATAAATTGGTGGGCAAAAGAAAAGGTTGGACAGGAGAATGTAACAACTATATATGTTTATTGCATCGTGTTGAATGATTTTTAAAAAATATGTAAATTTCTCTTTTATATATTCCTCATGAGATTGAGTGAAAATATAAATTCCTTTTGCCTTCACAGAATTGGTTGTTGGGTAATAATATTCAAATATATATATATATATGTTAACTGAATTACCATGACTAGAAAATCCGATAAGCATTTCTATGCAACATTCAGAACACTGGACAGCTGTTTTGACCTTATTAGGTCTCACCAGTAGTGCATACCATGATCTCCAACACTAGAGATCGAACAAGCAAACACAGAATTCAGAGCTGAAACATTACCACTGGGTCACCAGTTCATATTGCACACTAGTCATAGTATATGTGCGACTACTTAACCTGATATGTCTTGAAGGTATGTTTTATCCCTACAATGGACACAGTCAACTCCAGGGCTACATCTTCCCAAGTCGGCATTACGTATCAACGTAGGCTTAACCTCATGGGCAGGAAATAGATTTTACATTTGAATAGAGGAATTGTATTATGTTAATTAAATTACCACTACTACAAAATCTGACAAGCACTTCCATGCAACATACAAAATACTGAACAGCTGTTTTGACCATATTAGGTCTCATCAGCAGAGCATACCATGATTTCCATCACTAGAGATCGAACCAGCAACCACAGAATGCAGAGCTGAGACTCTACCACTGGACCACCGGCCCATATCACACACAAGTGATGCCAAATTAAGTAGTCATGAATTTTCTAGTCGTGGTAACATGCCATTTTTCCAGAAATATCAGTATCAAGTGAAATTTAATCAGTCATGTCCAGGACTTGAACTTTGATTGACAAATCCATTCACTATGACAATAACTGTTATACCATAAATACGTCAATTTTGGTTGACTAAAAAGGAAACAATTGTTTACTCCCTGAGATATTTGGTTAAAAAGTCAAACATATATATAAGAATAACACAAAGTCTGAGAAAACAGGGAACTACACAAACAAGACAAAGACAACTACAAAAAATATACAAACAGCACAACTCTTTCAAAAAACAAGAAAATTTCAATAATTAAATTTCCTGAACAAAATAAACTCCGAAATAAATTCTCAAATGCGGACATGAAAATAAATTTCTGCTACCCTGCTTATAATCAGAACACGACTCTAAACCCACAACAAACAATCTTTTTTAAAAATAAAATACCAAACTTTAGAATCTAAGGAAGTGTAAACTCTCTAACAACAATTTAGCAGTTTATAGGAGAAAAGCATAAATGAAATAGTTGCATGATTTTGTAAGTGACAACTGGCTGGGCAAGTGCTGAGATAAAAGCTCAGGTGATCAGATAGATGATGTCTTACTCAAGAATATATTAATAGAAGACATGACAAGAATAAGACAGTCCGACCCCTGTAGAGTGAATTTGGGAAGGAGACAAATTACAGCTGTTTGTGATTGCATTGGTTCTGTTAGCCTGTCATTCCAAAATTGTATAATACTTCAAATGATATTCTGACATAAAAATATAACTTCATAATCTAAAAATCATAAGCATCAAAGCAATTTAAACCCAAAAATCCAATTTGAAGAAAAAAAACTTAAAATAAATTTGAATCATAAGTAAACGCCAAAATCTAATTTGAATCTTACCCAACTCATCATCAAAACTATAAACAGTCTAAATCACTCTCAAAGCATACTAATTATTACAACTATAACCAACAATTAGAGCGAAAGCAAAAACCATGACAAGTTTCCCCTTCTGATTATCCCGCAGTAGCTTTTATAAGAGTGGCAAAATTTTTACACATGAGATTTGAAATAACAAGACTATCTTAAGATTAAGGAAATCCTAAAATCAAAATAGAAAATAAATTTAACTTCAAATTCATTTTAAACGCAAGGAAAAAAAAAAAGAAAAGAAATTAAGTATTTTCAAAAGGTTCCCACCAAAAATCATGGAGAATTTTTCTTCTGGCCAATGACATTCTTTGAAACAGTGTCCATCCATCATCTCTAATTGTCTGCTTCATTGGTTATTCATTTGGGTCTGATATCATCATATCATTTTTTCCATCTTTATTCTTAAGTAATTTTAATGTTTTGATTCTTCAAAAACTCAACTTATCCTTGACTGACAAATAAAAATGGATTAAATGACAAATATCAGATTTGATGGTCAGACACAGATTAGAATTTGCCCAAAGTGTCATTAATGCTAAAGGGGATTCTCACTGAAATCTACAAGTTTTTTCTCTGGAATTAGATCCTTAGTTTTCTGTTAAAAAATAGGTCAGATATTGCAGATGTGAATTTTCAAGACATATCAAGTTAGGCCCGTAATTGTGAACATTTCTTTTTCAATTTGTCTTGAAAAGAAAAGAAAAAGGTGAAGGATAAAACTTATTCAGAGTAATGAAAAAAGAGGGAGAGAAAATTCTAGAGAAGGAAGGACTTCTTGATTTGTTCAAAAGAAATGAAGTCAATTCAACTTGGCACATCAGTGACTATTTTGTAAAGAGAAAGATAGTATGTAATCAGAATTTTTTTTTTAATGAAAAACCTCTTGTGGGTTGATAAAGTAGAAAAAATTACAATAAACAGCAAATATTGCTGGAGAGAAATGACAATGAGATTCTGAATTATTTGCAAGTTATGTCCATAGAAAAGTAAAATAAATTAATTTTTGTTCAAAGCTGATAAGCAAAATAAGAACTCTCTAACCAGGCAAGAGTTATTCAAGGCACAATAATAATGCCAGGCAAAACAGAATTGGAAGAACATTTTCAGTTTACTCAAGAATTTTTTTCATTCTTTTATGTTGTTGCAATATTTAAGCTGATCTATTTTTAGCATGAACTATCTGTATGGAAGGGGAAAGTTTCTTTTTCTCCACTCCAGCAGACCATAGAATGAAAATAAAAGAAAGCAAAAAGATATACAAATACCTGGATCTTGCCAAAGAGCTGAAGAAGATGTGGAATATGACAGTGACAGAGATACCAATTGTAGTTGGTGAAAAGGTCCCCAAATGCCTGGAAAAGAAACTGGTGGAACTGCAGATCAGAGGCAGAATTGATACCATCTGAACCACAGCACTATTAAAATCAGCTGAGATACTTAGAAGAGTCCTGGAGAGCTGAGGAGACATATAGTCACTCAGACTTCAGTGAAAAACCACTTGTGAGAGTTGGTGTAAAAATTTACATAGGGTAAAAATAAAAATAATGATAAAGATTATGTAATAAAGGAAACAGGGAAATAGTGGACAGTAAAGAAGCAGAAGGAGGATAGATAAATGAAAAGAAAAAGTAAGCTAAAGGAGAATGAAAGAAGGATAAAAAAAAAAAACCGGATGAAACTCAAATATTGGAGAAATAACTGAGGTTTTGTACACTATAATAAAAAAGAGACTAAATCTTTCCATATGGATAGTGCACACTTGAACTGACCAAAAATCTTGAAAGAATTTGTCATCAGAGGAATCTTCAGATATTTCAAAGAATAATACAAATTGCTCGAAGTAATGAAATAATAGACTGATTTTAATGGCATGTTGATTCATCAAAGGTTATTTTATGCCCAGAGGATACTGAATCACATTTACTGTATGTTTATAATTACATTTCTTGTGAAGTTGTTTCTTAAGAGTTTTTTTGCCTTCAGTCTTATAAATTTACAAATGATTTTTAAACAGATCTATTTGACCCATAGATGCAATCCAAACATGTACTACCTGGGATTAACAGAACTGAAAGGGCATCCCACACTCCTCGGACCTCCAAAACTGGAGCCTCATCATCACAAGCAGTTTAGTATCATAACCAGGACACCATTTTTTTTTACTTCCCCCACTGAGGATAACAGTTTAGTATCATAACCAGGACACCATTTTTTTTTACTTCCCCCACTGAGGATAACAGTTTAGTATCATAACCAGGACACCATTTTTTTTACTTCCCCCACTGAGGATAACAGTTTAGTATCATAACCAGGACACCATTTTTTTTTACTTCCCCCACTGAGGATAACAGTTTAGTATCATAACCAGAACACCATTTTTTTTTACTTCCCCCACTGAGGATAACAGTTTAGTATCATAACCAGGACACCATTTTTTTTTACTTCCGCCACTGAGGATAACAGTTTAGTATCATAACCAGGACACCATTTTTTTTTACTTCCGCCACTGAGGATAACAGTTTAGTATCATAACCAGGACACCATTTTTTTTTACTTCCGCCACTGAGGATAACAGTTTAGTATCATAACCAGGACACCATTTTTTTTTACTTCCGCCACTGAGGATAACAGTTTAGTATCATAACCAGGACACTATTTTTTTTTACTTCCCCCACTGAGGATAACAGTTTAGTATCATAACCAGGACACCATTTTTTTTTACTTCCCCCACTGAGGATAACAGTTTAGTATCATAACCAGGACACCATTTTTTTTTACTTCCGCCACTGAGGATAACAGTTTAGTATCATAACCAGGACACCATTTTTTTTTACTTCCCCCACTGAGGATAACAGTTTAGTATCATAACCAGGACACCATTTTTTTTTACTTCCGCCACTGAGGATAACAGTTTAGTATCATAACCAGAACACCATTTTTTTTTACTTCCCCCACTGAGGATAACAGTTTAGTATCATAACCAGGACACCATTTTTTTTTACTTCCGCCACTGAGGATAACAGTTTAGTATCATAACCAGGACACCATTTTTTTTTACTTCCCCCACTGAGGATAACAGTTTAGTATCATAACCAGAACACCATTTTTTTTTACTTCCCCCACTGAGGATAACAGTTTAGTATCATAACCAGAACACCATTTTTTTTTACTTCCCCCACTGAGGATAACAGTTTAGTATCATAACCAGGACACCATTTTTTTTTACTTCCCCCACTGAGGATAACAGTTTAGTATCATAACCAGGACACTATTTTTTTTTACTTCCGCCACTGAGGATAACAGTTTAGTATCATAACCAGGACACCATTTTTTTTTACTTCCCCCACTGAGGATAACAGTTTAGTATCATAACCAGAACACCATTTTTTTTACTTCCCCCACTGAGGATAACAGTCAGCATATTATAAGCTCTAACAAGAGACCTAAAGAATCTTTAGATATTTCAAAGAATAACACAGATTACTCTAAGTAATAAAAGGTAAAATATATCAAATTACTATAAAAGTAATTAATTAGGGTATCAGAAAATGGCCACAAAATCCACAGTTCAGTTGCTGCCCGATGGTTTCTATTAATCATATGAATTAATCCTAATGTAGTGCTCTTTGGAGATTAAAAGAATAACAAAACCAGCTTTTTACAGCTTAAAATTTCTTCAAGAAAAACACAAGGTAAAATCTTTTACCTGTTTGGCACTTTCTATTAAATCACATACTATGTAGCCAATAGTCAAATGCTTTATCCAATGTTATTGAGACAGTCTGAACTCAAATATTTCAGTAAAATTAATATCCGATAATAACAAAGATTTTCAAAATAGGTATCAAGTATATTGTAATAATAAGCTTGTCTTGGAGATCACTGTGCTCGTGTAATGAGATTGATTGCCTTTATATACTACTTGACATTAAAGATGGCTTCATCTACCAACTTCATAAAACTATAAAATGACTGATTGCTACAAAAATGTTAAATTAAAAGGTATTTTATCCAAGAAAAATGAATTATATAGTACTTTGAAAATTATTTAAGCAATAAAAGAAGGGTCTGAATTTAGGAAAAAATGATTGAAGATGAAGAGAAACACTGGAAGAATTAGATGCTTATACAAAAAGTATAATGGTAGAATTTCATCTATCTCTGTCTGTTTAAAACTCTCATTGATCTGCTTGAGTTGAAAATTATTCTTTATAAATATCCTTTTTTCAGTCAAACAGGTTTACAGGGTATAAAAAGACAAATAAGTACGTATATAAGTGATGTACTTCTAATTTGTGTTTTATCAAATCACTTTTAGACATATTGTTGTTTCTTTAGCTCTCATTAAATCATGAGCAAAGAGATATAACAGATTTAAGTGTATATATATATATATATATATATATATATATATACATTGATATATTCAATTACATGGCATGATCAAAGAGGTTCATCACTGGTGTATCAAAGGATATGTCTCCCATATTTGGTAAGATAATTTGATAAAATACCACATACACACATATATTTAGAGAGAGAGTGTGTGTATATATATATATATATATATATATATAATGTGTGTGTATATATATATATATATATATAATGTGCGTATATATATATATATATATATAGAGAGAGAGAGAGAGAGAGAGTTGGGTACCTAAACCATGCCTTACCCAGTCATCATCTGAAATATATATATATATGACATGCACTTGTCATTTAGCAAACTACAGAGTGAAATAAAGAAAATAACTGGACAAATACCTTGAGAGCTAAAAATGTTGTGAACAAGAAGGTGAGGGTCATATCAATTGTAGTTGGAACACTTAAAAAAAACTATAAAAAGAGACTGTGTGAACTTGAGGTTAGAGAAGAATCAAGACTATCCAGACATCAGCACTATTAAAATAAGTTAGGATGCTTAGAAGAGTCTTTCATATATATATATATATATATTTGAAAGTAATGAAATCATAAATTAAAAACTTAAGAAAAGTACTCAGTCCTATATAAGTAAAGCAATATGCAATTGTGATAAATGGAACTTAAGTGAAGAAAAAATCTTTGTAAGTTTTAACTTTTAGTGTATATATTAAATTTGATAACTGACAAAAATTATATAAGCAATATATATATATATGATCCTAGTTAGAAGTGCCATCAAGTGGCATTTTGATCCTAAGCAGGGTATATAAATGTTACACTCTTTTTTCTTCACTGACATTATGGATGGATGAACAAAAGAAGAAATTGAAGAAGTTACACTTTTCCCCATAAAAACTGTCTTTTCATACTGTCCGATGGTCTCACTAAGATATAGAATAAAGAGAAAAAGAAATATTGAATGTAATGAGTTAAAATTCCGTTATAGTTAATTTGAAAAACTGTTATATAATCTTTAAGAGTTCATTTCTGAGAAAATGACTCATAATTCTACCTATTAAAATATAAACAGCCGATGATTTTTTAGCAAAAATTTATTACTGCACCAAATATAGACAAATTTGTTATAATTTACTGATCAGTGATCTTTTGTTGTAATTAGTAGTAGTAGTTGTAAAACACTATAGCTAATAGAAGACCTCACTAAGATGAATAATAGAGAAAAAAAGAAATAGTGGACAAGGCTTTCTTATTTTAAAAATATTGGTTGTAGCGTTCAAACACCAAAGTGCTGCATATTCAAAAAGTAGGAAAAGAAAATCTAATATCAATCATAGGTTTGAATGTTTACAGGTACTTTTTATGCATTCCAAATCCACATCAGGAGTGATTAAAATATACCCTAAGTTGGTCACATGATTCTGAAGTGTTTCTCATTCTTCAATCAAATCTCATTATCAAGCATGAGAAAGACATTCCTTTGATAAAACACTGGTAAACCTATTTGGGTAGGATGCTTAATTGGATATATATATATATATATATAGTCGAAGTTAGGCTTTCTGATGATCCGATAAGGTGAAACTTTAGTAGAAGATTTTTGACTCGCGATTTAGGTTAATTTTATAATTGGCTCCAATTGTGTTGAGCACTTTAGTAATAGTAGCATTGCAGCATTCGCGGATGGTTTTTAGTTTTCTTTTGACCACTGACTGCGTATCCCTTGATTTTTTCAAGGGGTCGGACGAGGTTGGCCTTTTCTTTCTTTTAGACCCAAAATTTTTTTCTTTTTCCCCTGGGCAGTGATTCGAGATACTTTTATCTCTTGTTCCTGGCAGGGTTTTTTTTGTGTTTTTTTCTGATACCGTGAATACTGGTAGATATTAGATTAGTAAATATATATGTTTTTGGTTAGGACATGCAATTGAATAGAATATAAAATGTATATATATTTATATATATATATATATATATATAAACAGAAATATGTATGTATAATATATATGTATATATATTCATAGATAATCCAGTTTGCACTATATTTATAATCAAAGAATGCTCAATATTGGTATTACAGCATATGTAGATTTAAGTTTGGATAGTATAGAAACAGAGTCAGCAGCAGTTAGTGACTGTCATTATTTTTCCGTACAATCATCAGACCAAGTGACTTCCATGTGGTTGGTATCTCTTTGTCTACTTTTTTTGTGGGGCCTGATGGGAAAGGTAATCAAGTTTTCAGGGGATTTTGAGACCAAAGACTAACTAAACTGAATTACAAGAACAACAAGAAATAATGAAAATATTTGATGGTTATAGGTGCAGAAAATAGATTTGGTGAGCAGTGCCTGTTTTTGTTCATTTCCAACAAATACCTTTTGTAAAAGTATGCATTCATTTCTTCCTCAAGCTATGAGTAGAAGTAGCATGGTCAATCTATTTAGCCATATTGGAAAGCAACTAGTCTCGGAGATGGACAATTTTGAATTCTAACAGTAAAAAAGCACGAGGAAACAAAGTGAAGGTAATGAGCAGTTTACTAATAAAGAAAAACTGGAGAGTGATGTGCAACTAAATAGTAGGATGGACTAGGCACTTTTTATTCCATTATCAAAAAGAAAGTAAATGATAAATGATCATGAAATTATTTGCAAAAACCTGCCATAATTTGATTGATACATTACCATACAAATTCTGACTCATAAACTTAAGCAATTTTGTATGTATCTCTTAGAATATCACATGATATTAAATCAAACATAACAGAATAAGTAAATAAACAAATAACAAAATTAATATAACCACATAAACTAGACAGATCTTCTCAGAGAGCCACAAACTAGATTATCCTTCCCATCATGCCCTGCACAACAGTATATAAAAGAATACTCACTAAATGTTCTGATGATCCCATTGGTAAGAAATTAACAGTCACTAAGCACCACTGACTCTATGTCTTATCTATCTTAACTTAGATCTCTCTCTTTCTCTCTAATATATATATATATATATATATATATACACACACACACACACACACACAGAGTCTGAGAGAGAGAGAGAGAGAGAAAAAGAAACATTTTGTTTGTGCCTGTAAACTAATTTTTCAGCTTAATGATTTATTACATAATTGAATGTTTGCTTGTAATGATATTATTCATTGTCACAATATCTTGTACTTGTTTTCTTTTATAGATCTAAAAGCAAGCTACAATATACAAAAAAGAACAAAAAGCTTCATGTCAAAACAATCACAAAGATATTGTTGATACCATCCAAGCATAATTTGTTATCATTCCTTCTTTATTGGTAATGTTATTTTTATTTAAAATAGTCTATTGCTGATAATACTTTGGGCTGACTCTTGAAGGTAACAATATCGAATCTACAAAGTTACATCTAGCAACAAGTTTTAAAGTTCATATTCTAAGAGAAACTAATTTGGGTACATTTGAAAATTCTCAAAGTGTTTTTGTTTATACCATCATTTTGGAATGATTATGATTAGTGTAACAGTTATTATCATAGGAAATTGAATCAGTGATTCAAGTTCAAATCCTGGACAAAGCCGTCTATGTTTCCCTTCATGCTAATGCCCTTGGGAAAGGCAAGGAATCCATCTCTTCTCTCAGCTATGGTTGATTAGAAGAGCAGATGGGTTCTTGAACTTTGGTTAGGCAACTAGTCAAGGAGAAAGAAAACTGAATTCAAACCAATTGTACTTGGCTTAAAAATTTACCTTGTGTTACATTTTATTCATGACAGAGGGGAATAAATAATTTGGTATGATGCTTTCTTATTTATATTTATAAACTTAGCTTGGAACTTTAGAAAGCTAGAGTAGATGAAATACAGGTGAGGAAGACAGTGTAGCTCACATCTTCCAAGTTGAGGTGGTGTGCTTTCTTGCCTCAAAAATGAGTATGTGAAATCTTAGTTTTTATCTGAGCTTGATCGATGCATGGATGAGAAATACAAAATCTAAAACAAAAGAATTAGGTTTTCAAGATCTAAAGAATTGGTTGGCTGGTTTTACAGCATGTCAGAAGTTAGTTTAACCATTACAGTATGAAATTGATAAAGTTCAAAATCATTTTATACAGGTAAGCACTTCATATTTAGTTTAAAGTAATTTGTAACTATGCTGACTCTTAAAATAATGATATTGAAACTAAATATGAAGTATTTACCTGTATAAAATGATTTTGAACTTTATCAATTTCATACTGTAATGGTTAAACTAACTTCTGACATGCTATAAAACCAGCCAACCAATTCTTTAGATTTTGAAAACCTAATTCTTTTGTTTTAGATTTTGTATTTCTCATCCATGCTAGCGATCAAGCTCAGATAAAAACTAAGATTTCACATATTCATTATCTCAGATTTATTTGATGTATAGATCGCCTGGAAATAATGGCAACAAAGAGGTAACTTCATACTCTCCAGCACTCCCTGCTCATCACCAGAGGAAGTTAGGCAACTTCACACTCTACAAAAATCCATGCTTAACACCAGATCAAGTTTAGTGTTATATCCTGGACACACCAAGGAATGTATTTTTCAAAAAACATTGAGATAGAAAAGATGAAAACACTGATTTAATAATTTAAAAATATCTTACTTTAGAAACTCAGAAGTTAAAATGAATTATATATAGAAAAAGTTTAACTGGATCATATATATGGGAATTCTAAATTATTTATAACTTTCATAATTTTTATGACATAGTCACTGTAATTATAATATATGGCTGCAACATAAAGCAGATCCAACTTTGCAAAAACTATGGAATCAGCAAACGTAGAATGTTTGCTTATTTTTTTTTTTATTTAACAATAAATAAACAGACAAGACTGAAAACATTTTTATTTATTAGCTGAACTTTCTGCCTTCATAAAATATTCCTAAAGCAAACTTATTTAAATTAATGGTATTTTAAGACATGCAGAGGAAACTATTATGGAATAAACCAAAGCTGAATAAATGATTATAGAATTTGCAGATAAAAAAGTAGAATTAACACTTAGTTGCTTCTCCTTAAGCCTTTATGACAACCATAATTTGTTCAGGCACAGATTTCACTAATTTAAAGCAATATTCTTTATTAAAGTGGTTCCAACTTTTCTGAATAGCAGTTAATAGATCTTCTTGGTAGTAGAAACATCTAATTACAAATATGTGTAAAAAGAAAAGGATCCACCTGGCTAATAACCCTTAAAAGTTTAGCAAGTCAACAGCCTCATGGAAATAACGAATATGCTTGACAGTTGACAACAATAGCCAAGATGATGACAGGATATAGTAAGCTCCTCTGTGGTATGAATTTAAATCTCATCCAAAACTTGCTTTTTGTTCCAAATTCACACAATCTAAATTATGGGGATTTTTATAAGCCCCGAAAAGCCCGGTTTATTCCTACGTTTTGTAAAAGAATAAACCGTACTTCAACAGCAGTAGAGATTTGGGTGACAGCTTTTGAAGAAAGGAGATGAACGACTTTTAGTGTAACAAAATTTATATACAACAACAATAATAAACAGGGTTTTACACCACATGGAACAAACAACAAATGTGAAAGTGTTCACAAAAGAGTTCAAGATTCCGATAGGTTGTAGGGTTTTGTAAGGTTTAGTTGTAAGGTTGTTATAAGATAAAGGTGTAAGATAAAGTATGGTTAGGTTTGTTATGTGAAGGTTGTAAGGTTTTGTGAAGGTTTGGTAGGTTTGGTGAAGGTTTGTAGATAAAATGCCTGCTGGAACTTAACTGTCTGTGTGTCCTGTTCCTTTTAACTCAAAAACGTGCGTTCGTCGCTCTTGGGTCCTGGCTGGTGGAAGGTACCAACTACGTATGCCGTCAAGGACTGCTACGAATGGACCTCCTGCTAACAGTGGTGGGAGTGGAAAATAGAAGAAGAATCTCCAGTGGAGCTCTTTTTTTATAATGGACGCTACGTGACCCCAAGGGGCTGCTGCTGTTCGGTGAAACAGGATCACCAGTTCCTTCACAAAATTTCTACAAAATCTAATTTGAATATCCAAAGGAAGTATCATCTACAAAGATGTATTTGTAAGCAACATAAAAGATAAAGTAATGAGAATAAAAAAATGACAGTAAATAAAATGAGTGTGTTGTTTTCAATTTGGATCATGACTGCTATAAATATCATGTCTTATGTAATTATAATTCATTAAGAGTATTGTCATGATATGGATTATCTTATCTTGTTTTGGTAGTATGAGTTATGTGCCCTTGAAATATAATAAAATGGCTGTTCCTACTCTACACACATCTCATTATCTATTCTCCATTTGTGTTATTTGTTTGTACTAACAAATAGTACCATAAAAGGTACAAGTATACTATTTTTTATTGGTATAACACAAAATGAATGATGTACTCACCTTTACAAATAAATACACACACACATAAGTATCTTCTATTACCATTGTGAATCTTACAGAAAATTACTGCTGTAGTGAGTACAATTTTCATTGGATGATTTACACTTGTGACTTCAGACTTAGTAGAGTTCAATAAATAGGCACCTTTTCCTGAAGTAATGATTATTTTTATATGTGGTTACTCCATCAGCCTCAGAAGACTACATGGATTTGAACCTGGATCCAGACAAAAGCTTGGTCAAGATTGTATGGAAAATCAGCAGCTGCCTATGCTGCAGGTCTTCTATATTCATGATACCTATGTGTTGTCCAAGGGAAAGGGCTGTAGAACTTGGCATTAGTATTGTTGTATGAGTTGCTAGAAGTTAAACACAAGGTTCGACAACCTAAGAGATTCCAGCTCCTAGTTTTGCCACTCCACTACTGGAAGTTATCCTGCTATGTTGGTAGGGGGTTGGAATTCAAAGTTGTTTTGTTTTTTTCTTCACTTGGACCAGTTACTTTTACCAAGAGCTCAATCTACCTCACTATTTACTCAGAACTGAGAGTAGAAGAGATAAATTCATGATTTTCCAAAAGACATTAATAAACTGTGAAATGTAAAGAGCTTCATCCAGGATTAGAGCAGGGCTTCCTGAACCATTTTCTATGACAACCACATTTATTTTACCAATGCCTTTATGATAAGAGTGTAGTAAGTGTTCTAATTTCATGGCTTTGTGTCTGAATGAATTATTAATAAATATTGACTTACTTGCCATGGAGGAATTGAGTGCAAGCTAGCACCCCTGACTTCTGCTGCTGTACTTAGTTGGATTCTCACAAAGTACTAAAAATTTGTGGAATTTCAATAGACTAAGTCTAGGAAATGAATATATTTAATGCACATATATAATTTTGCTTAGAATAAAGAAAACCCTACTATGATAACTTGGGAATAAAATTCTGCAGTGTTTTTTTTAAACAAATATTCAAAGAAAGGATTTCCTTAGGAAGTATTGTATCCAAAACATGTACATTGCAGAAACTTCCTTATCCAAATATCTCCAATAATAGAATGCCAGGAAAGAAAACAGATATTAAATTCCTTTACACACAATAATATCAGTAACACAATGTTAAATCTACCATGATAAAGTTCCATTGTATGTGTTATCTTTAAAGTCATTTTAGTTGGGTAAGGTTATTCAGTTTAATGGCATATCAAACATTGTGGGTTATTTAATACCAAATCCTGTTTATTTGTATATAAACTATTTGTAAGCAAATACTTTCTAGGTAAATTTGTTTTGAATCAGTTAAAGCTCATTTGTTTGCACGCAGTTAAATGGTTTCAAGTATTGCTATTTAACAGTAATAATTCTATTTATTAAATGGTTACAAGTATTGTTATCTAATACTAACAATTCTATTTAACATTAATCATTTGTTTGCACAGTTGTAAACAGGGAAGAAGAACAAAAATGCTAATGTATCATCATCATCATGTCGTGCCGCCAGCACGGATATCCTTGACCATCTCTCGCCACTTTTCCCTATCATTCATCACCTCCGGCAGGTCTTCTGGGTTACATCCTGTGTCCTCACATAGCTGCTGTATGTATGTTCGGGCTGGTCGTCCTGCTTTTGCTTGACCATATGTGGGGGTCCATAGGAGTACGTCACTTACGAGCTCGTCCTTGCTTCTCCAGTAGTGTCCGGCGTGTCTGGCTCGTCTGATCTGTATAGTTTTCATGATGGGAGGCAAGTGGCCGTATAGTTGGTGTCTCATGGGGTGTTGTCGCCAGGACTTGTTCAATATTGCTCTCAACATTCTTGTGTAGTTGCCGTCAAGTTTCTTCTCCAACCGTTTGGTTAGCGTCCATGTAGTGCATCCATATAGCAGTATCGATACAACCGCTGCCTGGAAGAAACTGCGCTTCATTTCATCGGTCAGGTCTGATTTCCATATTATTGAGAGCCTATCTATAGCCGTCCATGCTTTCGTCAGTCGTGTGTCGATGTCGTTTTCTGTTGATGAGACGCTACGTCCTAGGTAGGTGAATTTGTCCACTAGCCTCAGAGAGGCTCTGTCTAGAGTGGTAATGTTGCCAGTTTGTTTGTAACACATATATTCAGTTTTGTGTGCATTGACATGGAGGCCAATGCCTGCTGCAGCTTGTTCCAAACTATGCAGTAGTGTCTCTGCTTGATTAGGCGTATTCGCCAGTAATGCTAAGTCATCAGCGTAGTCGGCGTCTGTGATTGTTTTTGCGGGGTACCTTTTGCTTCTTTTCTTAGTCAGCTCGAAGCCATTTTCTCTGATTTTGTCGATCGAAGTTCTAAGTACGTAGTCTAGACAGATGATAAAGAGGTATGGGGCTAGCATGTCTCCTTGTAGTACTCCTGCAACAATGTCGAAGTATTCCGTATGCTTCTTTTCTTTTTATAACGCAAAATGTATGAATGGTAGAGTGAGGGAGAGATTAGAAGATGGCTGAGATGTATACATAGGGTGAGATATGAATCTTCAGTGAACCACTTCATTCTGCTTTCAGGAGACTGGTACCGGGCCACTTCAAGGCAATGAAACATCATTAGTTTCCCCTCACTTTTCTACTTTCATGAGTTTCGTCAGGGCCATCTCAAGGCACCAAATCATCTTAGTTTCTATTTACTTTCACAAGTCCCATTAACTCAGGCTTTTTTTCTACCTTCCAACCCTGGGCAGTCTAGTGCAAGGCCAGCACCCAGCATGGTGTAACATCTAGTAGGTCTTCTGCTGGTCTTCTTCATTCTCTCAAGCTGAAATCTTCCCTGGTTTATATAATTTCCTGGATGCCTATGCAATCCTTGTGGTCATACCTTTTGCCTATGCATTGCATGTGGACATGCTTCCTGTCTAGTATACCAACCACACAACTTACATGGCACTTCCACTGAGGAAGCTGCATCCTGTTTACTTTAGGAAACAGGTATATATCCTGTTAAGCCACCCATGCAACTTATTTACCATGTTAAAGGGATTTTTCCAGTCAATATTCAACACATTGTTAATGGTTTCAAGTATTGTTCTTTAACATTAGAAATCCAATTTATTGTTGCATTTTATAGCATAGCAACCATTGTTGGTTATTTAATGCCAAATAATGTTTATACATCTATATAGATTATATATGATTTGTAAATACATTTTGTTAATAACATTTTTAAATTAGCCTGAGCTCATTTTTTTGCACACAGTTAAATGGTTTCAAGTATTTTTATCAAATAGGAATAATTCTATTTACTATTAATCATTTCTTAAATTGTTTCAATTATTGCTAAATAACAGTCACAATTTAACAACAATCATTTGTTTGAACACATTTGAATAGATATATATGATATATAAGATATTAGTTTGTCAGTAATTTCATTTTTAAATGAGAACTAATTTGGTCCCACACTAATATTATTATTGTTTCTTCATAGTTAAATGGTTTCAATTATTGCTATCATACACTTATAATTCTATTCAATATTAATCATTTGTTTGCAAACACTGAAGCGGTTACAAGTATTACTATTTAACACTGATTATTCTATTCAACATTACTTGTTCTTTTGCACACAGTTAAATGGTTCCAAGTATTGATACGTATAACTAACAATTCAATCAAACATCAGTCATTTGTTTACACACAGTTAAATGTAAAAAGTTCTATTTCAGACAACTCAGTTTAGCATAAGTCATTTGTTTGCACACAGTTTAAATATCAAACAGTTCTATTTGACTTATTGATAGGACACAATCAGGTGCTACTACTCTGGGTCAGAGTGGATCTGGGAGCAATAGCAATGACGAGGTACTCCACATTTGCCAAAGTTCCAACATTACTAGAACCTCACAATCAGATTGTTTAATGTCATATCAAAGATACTCATTTGGGAGAGGAATCTTACTCCTCTTACTCCTCTGCAGAGATGCAGTCAGTGTATTCTACAGCCTCAGCCGATTTGGCAATCTATTTATTGAGTATTCTTATCAGATAAAAATAACTAGCACACAGCTATATGGCTTCAAATAACTAATAATAATAATAATAATATCTAGTAAAAGATTCAACAGTTATATTTCACCCATAGATGGGATCTTAACAGGTACTACCACTCCAGGTCAGAGTGAACCTGAGAGTAATGGTATTAAAGTTGTACTCCACATTTTTCCAACTCCAAAACTGGAGCCCCATCATCATATTCAGTTTAATGTCATATCCGCGATATCATTTTAGTTATTCTTGTAAATTGAAAAAAATTCCTTTTTTTGAAAGTATTATTCAAATACAACAGCATCAGTTGAAGAAGTATGTGTTTATCAAACTAATGCCTCGGCCAAAAGTAGGATGTAAAACAAGGTCAGTTTTTAAGTAGAGTTCAACAGGTTTGGATAAAGAAAACACTGAATCAAAACCAGTAGTACAACACTTAAAAATTGACCTTGTATGTATTTCATCTGAAAATTGTATTTTTGAATACATGAAATTTTAAGCAACATGAGGGAGTAAAAAAAAACAGATTCTTTAACATTTTATATATATATATATATATATATAGTGATATTTATGAATAAAGAGTGCTTAATATCATCAACAGAGCATATATCTTTAAATTAGGATAGTGTAGACATAGTCAGGGGTGTTTGGTAATTGAAAGTTTCTTGCCAATGTATTCATTAGAACAATGTAATTGACAGTTATAAAGCACTGTTGATTATGTTTATACAATCTTAACTCACACACACACACATATTAGATATAAGAGAAATGATTAATGACAGATGGAAACCAAAGAGAAAATAATCTTACTTTCGACACCTGATTTTTTATTGATATTTGAATACTGATTGCCAATAGATATATTTTAGGAGTTAGTTCCATATTTATATTTAATTATTTACACTTGATTATTAAATCAAATTTGAGAAAACAAACATGTCAGCCATTTAAAAATCAAAATTTGCATATCATAATTTTGAACCCCTCATATGCTCTGTGTGTATGTGTGTGTGTGTGCAGCAAGGTTGAGTTTTATATATATATTCATTGATGATAAGCCACCACAGGAAGGGATTAGACAACTCACATTGTTAGCTAAATGAGCAATGTTACGAACAATAGTTGGTGATAAAAAGATTCTATATAAGTGAAAGTGAAAGTCAATGTAGATAAAACCTAAGAAAGTTAAGATAGACTAAGAAGAATTTTCCTTCCAATAAAAGACCTACTCAACCATCTCTCCACTATCAGATAAGTTCTCATCTCTAATACCTTCTAAGGCCATTATATTGTGTTTGTCTTACTCTTTATCAGTAAGACACTTAATAAATCCATGATTTTCTCTCTCTCTCTCTCTCTCTCTCTCTGAATCATTTGCATTTTTTTAGATTATCCCCTAAAAAGTGACGTATCTCTTAGACACACACACACATCACAGCAACACATCATAAAAACTTATTTGTTAGTGTTGTGGCAGAATCACCTGCTAATGGACTCAACCACTCTCCATAAATATCAGAAGACGCAGCAATACGAAGTCAGTTTAGATCCGGAAGCTAACCTTGCCCCCATGCAGTTATGCAAACTAGCTTACCATCCTATGTTCTTGTAAATATATATTTATACTATAACTGTGGTGTTCTGTTCTCTTTGTGACCCCTTCCAGGGCCATAACAGTTAAAACAAAACAACTTCAGAATAGAAATAAATGTAAGATTGTTTTTCATAATAGATTTGTAGAAGTGACTTACTTCATGGGAAGAGTTGTTTATTCAAAACTGAAAACTGTTGACTTACCTGAAATGAGATAAAATACACCTGTAAAATTTTGCACAACATCAAATTAGGAAAAAAAAACTTTCAGTTAAAAATATCAAATAAAAAATTGATTTACAGTGATTTTACCAATCCATCAGTTTTATCATTTATAAAATAATTGCAATTAATAAATCAATATAAGAAAAATAATAATTATATATATATATATATATATATATATATATATATATAAAGCACACTTACATTCACATATGTACATATAATACTTGAGATATATAGAATGTATATATATATATATATATATATATATATATATGATTTTATATACTGAAAAAAATTATATTTGTAAGGTATAGTATATATATATATATATATATGGTCTAAAAGTAAAGGCTTATATTTCAATGGAAACTACAATAGATTCAGAAAGCACAATTATATCATTGGATGTAGCATGTTTTCTGTCATAAGACAAGATTTTTTAAAAATCAACTGTTGTACACACAGATGTACTGGTAATATAGCATATCCATTGGTTAAATGAAAACCATCATTTTTTTAAATCAGAAGATGATTTTCATTTAACAAATGGATATGCCAATCACCAGTACATTTTAGTCACTTCACTTGTGGCATATCAACTACAAAAACTTTTTTTAAAAATTTTTCCACAAAAACTTTTCCTTCTGACAATGACCTAAAGTTGAAACTAGTTAAGAACAATAAAAAAAATTAACAACATAAAAATATTCCTTTTTGTTTCATCACCATTGTTCAACTTTGTGTGTATATATATATATATATATATAATCTAGCAATATAATGATAATATAGCATAGTGATGAAAAAAATATTTTAAACAACATTCCTTGTCAATGCACTCAATCACAAAGATTGAATATTATACAGTTATAATTTCAGATTAAAATTCAGCTTATAACCACATGTCATTGATGTAGTATTGTATATCCATATTCAGGTCTTTGGCATTTATGGAATGGTCTGAAATGATCTGGTCATTTTGAATACTTCAAGAACTCATTGCATATTACATTTTTGTAACTTGGTAACTAATCAGAGAGTCCTTACTGCACCTTCATGAACACACTGTTAGTTAGACACCAATCAGTGAGTTTCTTTATTATGTGATTATTGTATTAACAGTGTAAATGCATCAAGTTTTATATAAACTAAGGCTTTTGTCTATGGAAACTATTTGGATGATTATGAAGGCTTTCCAGGATAATTTAATGAGTGAAAACCTGTTAAGATTTTCGTAAATATGCTTTAAACTTTGATTCCATTGATAGCACTCCCTGTCCTGGGAGGTCTTCTTAAAGCAGAACAGATGATACAAAGATATGCAGACTGCAATCAAATGAAATCAGTGATTAACAGTAAAAGAATTAGAAGATCTGGAGATTCTGTAGAAACCCCATAAAATATCAAGCCATTCTTTTCATTTTATACGGATGTTTTTTTGTCAAAACTTTTGATCCTTCAAGTCTGTGAGACTACAATGCTTTAGATTTGGTTCCTGTTTACTTCTGACCTTTCCTAAAGCTTAATGAGATTTGAAAGAATGTCATGGTTCATATTAAAAAAGAGTGCAAAGAAGTGAGTTAAAGCAGCTGATGGCAATCCCAAAGAGTATATTGCAACTTATTTTGGAAATTTGAAGGGATACTAAGATAAGTGAGTGAGATTGTATAAGGAAAATTTTCAGGAGGACTGTGGTACCACTATCTTAAGTATTTATTTACCCAATTCCTATTAATTTATTCTAATTCCTATGACAATAACCATAACACTAAGCATGCCTGTCCTAAGTAAGCTACTTTTTCTTTAATATTAAGAGGTTGAACCAGTTCTGGACATACCATGTAATCAAATTTGTGGAAATAACATTTATTATAGATAAAAGAAAAAAAGTGTTGAAGTATGATGGGAAAAAAGGTTGATTTAAATGTGTTTCAAGATAAAGACTATGAGAAAATTTGCATAGCTATTGGGAGTGTATATCAATCAATAAATAATTTGAAAAAAAAAAAAGGTTTAATATGTCAGCATGACATAAGCTCAAGTAATTTTTCCTCAAGTACAAACTGAAGTTTAATTAGAAGAAATAAGGGTAATTGTCAAATTATTTGTGCTTTATCAATATTGTAAGCAAAAGATTATAAACAAAACTTGATCAAATTTCAAGATGTCAAATTTGCAAGAAAAAAGATTTCTTAAAAAATGAATGATGAAATCAACATTTAGATAGAAAAAAAAATTAGTTTGATTCTACTGATAAATTAGAGCAATTTTTTGTCGGGTGGGGGATTGATTTTTTTTTTTTTTTTTTTTACTTTTTCCCATGTAAATATTATGTTGTACAATGTAAAAAGTCAAATAGTATATTTTAACCAATAAGAAGATTCTTTTAAAACTTTCTAAGACCTTATGCCACATTATAAATTCATTCATTAAAAATCAATTGCAGTTGTAAGTTGAGAAATTTTTCTATATTATGAACTTGCTGGATATGATGATCAAGCAAAGTGTATATAGCATGCTAGGAAATGAGCAGTCATCCAGTGACAGGGGTTTGAATAATATTTAGAATAATTTTTCATTCCATTTCCATGATCATTTGTTATATTACATTTGCAAGATGTGGAGAGGTATTCTGATGCAAGAAGTGCATGGACTGCAAAGGAGACTGTTAAGACATGCAAGTTACCTCCCCTGATACTCTCGAGAAAAGGAACGTTATTCTAGGACCAGAAGTAAACAAACGGCCATATTGGTTTATGTGAGAGTGTAAGAAGGACGGGTGTAAAAGGCATCTCTGTAAGCAGAGTGTTTTAGTCTGATTTCCCTGTTTTTGACAATGGTAGCAGAGCGTAGTTGTTGAAAAAAAAATTTATTTAGTTACATGCCCCAAAACTATATTAGTTATCTATGAATTTTTCAGCTGACCTACATTGAATTGCCAGATGTGTGTATGTGTGTATGTATATATATATATGTATGTATGTGTGTGTGTGTGTGTGTGAGGATGCAGTTCATCATAGTATAAGAGTTAACTCGATATTTTTTGCAATTCATTGGTAAATGGTTGAAATCCCCTTTGACTGAAACTGTATTAGGGAGATTTGATATAAATATACTTAATTTTACTAAAATTCACTTGATGCCTTTTTTGTTTGTCAGCCATTGAAAAAGTTAAGTGACTCCAGATTTCCATGTTGACAGTACCTGATCATGAACC
The DNA here is from genome assembly GCA_963585895.1 of Sepioteuthis lessoniana. Taxonomy (NCBI): domain Eukaryota; kingdom Metazoa; phylum Mollusca; class Cephalopoda; order Myopsida; family Loliginidae; genus Sepioteuthis; species Sepioteuthis lessoniana. The sequence goes on from OY757911.1 coordinate 12,474,389, forward strand.
ATTATAATTCTAATACTTCATATACAAGTACACAATCTCTTATCTAAAATTCTTAACAGCAAAGACTTTTTAAAGTTTAGAATGGTAGTTTGTATATTTTATATACTACCCATGGCAAAAAATATAGACTCACCACTCTTACAAAATGCTTCTTCTGTTATTTGGAATCCATAAAAAAATAAACAAAGTTTAAATCTAAGACAAAACCTATTCCATATAATAGCTAAACTTTCTGGCTTCATAGAACATACCTCAAAGAGGTTTTGTTTCAGATCTGTACTTAGTTTTTTTTTGATTGATGAAAAACAATGAAAGAAAAGTTTTTTAAGAGTAGTGAGTCCATATTTTTGCTCAAGTTTGTCGATGGTTGGCTAGTTGTTTGGGTTTTATAGCATATCAACCTTTGTAGGTTATTTAATGCCAAATCCATTTTTATACAGATAATCAATTCTATTTCAAACAATTCAGTTTAGTATAAGTACACAGTTTAAGTGTGAAAATCATTTCTATTTCCAGCAATCCATCTTAGTCAAAAAAGTTCTAATTAACATAATTCAGTTTAGTATAAGTATAGTTTTTGTCCACACAGATAAATGTCAAAACAGTTCTCTTTCAAATAATTCAATTTAGCATAGTACAGTTTTAGTGTCATAAACAGTTCTATTTCAAACAATTCAGTTTAGCATAAGTATACAGTTTCAATGTCAAAACAGTGCAATTTCAAGTAATTTAGTTTAGGATAAGTACACAGATTAGTTCTATTTAACCTATAGATAGGGCCCTATCAGGTGCTACCATTCCGGGCCAGAGTGGACCTGGGAGTGATAGCAATGAAAGGGTGCTCCGCATTCCCCAAAGCTTCAGCATTACCAGAACCTCACCATCAGATTGTTTCATGTCATATCCAGGACTCTCGTTGGGTGGGGGGTCTTACCCCGCTGCAGAGATGTATTTGGTGTATTCTACAGCCCCAGCCGACTGGGCAAAAAGTTTGTAGAGTATACAAAAGTTTGTTGTCAAAAAATGAAAAATCTCAGCAGTAAGTTTTATAAATATTTAAGATTATAAACAATGCTAGTTAAACCTGAGGAGATTCTATAATAGAAATAGTACATGCAAATTCTCTCACTCTAAATCAATTTATGTTCTAAAAATTTATTAAAAATGCTCCTCTCATTATGATATTCCTTTCTTGGTATTAAGAATACCCCTGTACCTTGAGTTAAAAATGCCCCTTTGTATTATAATGCTTTTTTTCCGGTATTAAACTTGAATAAAATCAAACTATAAACAGAGGCTAATTAACAGAAAGTAAGATTTGAATTTTCAGTTATTCTGACTATCATTCTCATTGTTGTAGTGAGAAGGCAACATAAACCTCATGAATGAACTAGTTGAAATGTTATTAAAACAACAACGATAAGGATGCTATTCTGACTAATTCATTGGATAAAAGAATTCATGCTTTGTAACTGATTATTATCATGACTTAATTCTTTATCCAGAAGTCTTAAGATATATATATATATTATACCTTTAAGAAAAACAAAATCTGGTCACATTATGGAAAATTTAAATGTTCATAGTTGAATGATTTTTTTGTCCTGACGGAATTATTCCACTGGACTGAATGATATATATATATATATATATATATATATATATAGCTACTTTAAGAATAATATTATTAAAAGCACTTACTTGCAAAAGAGAACAAGTCATAATTAAAGACTAAAGCAAATAAATAAATTCCTGATCTTTGAGGAATCCATGTTTCTTAAGGAGTTTGTTTTTCCAAAGATACATTTTGCTCTCCAGCTGCAGACATTGTAGAATATTTCGTTGAATGTTATTGGTTCTTTGAAAGATCATTATTCAAATATTCATGTCTGTTTGCAAGAAAAAAATTCCTTTTGGATGAGTTGACAATAGAAATAGTCAGCTATAATATTCTAATGTAAAGAAAGACTTTTACGTATTTTTGAAATATTTTAATCTTAAAATATTTGTAAGAAAGTATAAATCTGGAGCATTATTAACTTGACAATTTAAATAATTGTATTAACTGTTTCCTCAGGAATAAAAAAAACTTGCCAAAGACATAAAAGACCTTTAACATTAAAATGAATTAGTCAACAAATCAAGCAGAAAACAGATGTCTTGGCTAAACTGCATCACCTGAGCAAGCATTCTTTGGGCATTGCGTATTTTACAAGGAGACAAAAGTACTAACTGTATTGATAATTAGGAAGAGTTTCACTGTCTATCCTCTCCAGAAAGCCAAAGAGATTGATATAAAGCTACCCACTTTCCTAAAAAAAATGTGCTGTCTATTCAAAACAACTTAAAATGGCAAACATATTTTGAAAAGTGAACTCTTGTATAAAATTTTCATTTTAAATTTATTTTTTAAAAATTTCTTGTCTATTCTTTAAAATATCAGTTTTTAAACTGATTTGATTAGAATAAGAAATTATCTAGGGAGGAAAAAATTTGATAATATAGAAAATTTCTATTTTGGTTTTTCTTCTAAATCTTAAAAATGTCCTATTTTTAAATATTTTTTCTTTAATAAATCATCAGATTGAAAAAGATCTAAAAAAACTACCCCACCCAAACAAAACAAAACTTAACTCATTCAAATAACCATGTACTCACACTTAATGAAGGTTTTAAAAATCTGTTTTAGAATCTGTTTTATAACAGAAATTTGTAAGTGCTCTCATAAACCAGGGTTTCCCAACCTTTTCTACTCAAGGGCTACAAAACTCAACTCAGGAGGGTCTGGGCCCATGATCTTAAAAAAGGACAGAAAAATAGTTAAATTCATAAAGTAACAATCATAATTTCCTAATGAGACATCTGATGTTGTCTGCAATCACTAAAACATGAAAAATCAGATTTAAATGAAGGTTGACAGAAAGAGCCCATCAGACAAGTAATGATTTGACAGTTGTGAGTGCAGTGTGCTCTTGGCATACTTCAATTAGGAGAACAACAGTTCACAGCGCTATGTCGTGCTAAATATGTTCTCTACTTGCTGGGCATGGGTGATAAGGTTAGGGAGTCATCCAGATGGAAGCAAAAGTATGCAGCAATAAAGAAAGTTAGACTTTAAATCTCATGAATTCTTAAGATCAATAGGTTCCTTATAAGGACCACATAAAAAGAACTACTGATTGAGGATTCCTGATATAGATCTACACCCTTCTTCTTACACTCGTACATAAACCAATATGGCCGTTTGTTTACTTCCGGTCATTGAATAATGCCTTCTCTTCTCGAGAGTATCAGGGGAAATAATTTGCATACTTAACAGTTCTTCCCCCTTTTTCTTTTCATTTCTGTAGGGCATAAGTTCTGTAAAAGAAAATAGGAAAGTGTAACAACATTAAACAGAGGACTCTTTCGGCTCAGACATGAACCTCAGGATCTTAAATGAAGGTACTCCTTTCTTTGTCAAGGGGGGGCAATTTGTGTGTTAGTTGGTACCCAAGAGATCTCTGCAATTTCTTCTCCTTCAAGCATCTCTCTCTTTTTTTACTTTTACTATTTAAATCTTCTTCACTGTCACTGGAATCAAAGTGAAGCCGTGTGGCATTCATATCGTTTAGTAAAGTTGTATTTGCATCTTTGTTGAAGAAAGAAGAATTGGATTTTATTTCTGTAGCCGAAACAATTACATGAGGATTTTTCTTGCAAGTTGAACCTGGACTTTTTCCAAGCAATTTCTTCTTTGCAGAATGTTGTGCATGGCAAATAACTTTTGCAACCGAATCCTCTTTATTCTGATTCTCTTTCTCATTTATAATTTCACTCAGTTTGTCATCAACTTCAGCATCATATTGTCTACAAGAAATAGATCCTTTTCCTGGAGTACAAATTGTTTCTCTTCTATGAACATCAGGAGATAAAAAGTTACATTCTAGAGTAGGTAATGATTTCATCCCATTCTTGCAGATTTTTGCTGATGTAGGATTATTGAGATCAACAAGCTGACTCTGCGCTAATGGCTTTCTGTTTGTACACTTGGCCTTGTTTCTTTCCTTGGGTGCCGGCTTATACAAAGACTTTTTAGAAATCCCAGAATTTGAACCACTGGTTTCCGACGCCATATCAAAATTTTCAACAATGGGTTTGGCTTCAGTCTTTTTGTAACGAATGCATAGTTCACATGAATTTGGGAGTGTCTGCAAAATTTTTATAAATTCAGGATCTGTCACTCCTGCATTTTTAACTAAGTCACACAATTTCTTACTACTAGGATGACTAAATTGTCTATGTAACTTTGCTGCACTTTTAATTTTTTTTGCCGTATTTTTAGAAGAGATTTCTTTAATAAAAGTTATGTTTGAAGTTACGTTTGTCTGGTAGAGGTTTGGTAATAGGAATGTAGTAATGTCCAGATGATGTGCAGCTTAATAGAATTTTCTTTTTTAACATCATAACAGTGTCATCTTCAAAATTGAGGCAAATTCCAGCCCTTTTCATAGGGTCTTTACTCAGGAGGAGTGGAATGTCAGAGTTCACCACATCAGTGATAATTCTGACTTCAATATCAGCGATAACACATGGTAGAATCACCTTGTAGAGTGAGTTCAGTTTATTTCCATTGCCGAATTTAAAGGTTCTCACTCCTTTTATTTTTACTATTTTTTCTTTTGTGCATCCGTTAATGTTTCAAGAAAACATTTATACCGTTTTGTTCCACAAATAGTGCTGGATGCGCCACTATCTAGAACTGCAGAGCCAAGCATCTCACCCAAGAAAATGTCTCTGCCGTTCTTATGTTTTTGCTGACTCATTAAGACCACGTGCGACACGGATAAATCTTCCTCTATTTTGACACCATCTTTCTTCCTGCTACTATGACCATAAGGACAATCATAAGACCAGTGCAACCTGCAGCCACAATTAAAACATACTGTAATGTTACCTGTTCAGTCTCGCGGATTTAACTTCTTTTTGTTCGTGGAGCGTGTTTTATTCTAATATCCCTGTCGTCTTCCAGCACGGTTTATCTTTTCTCGCGAATTATTTAAATGCGAATCACGTCAATATGAGGATCGGCGATAATATACTGCAGTAGGGTCCATTTGGTTATCTTCTGTATAGTTAACAATATCCATTTCGTTTTTTTTCACGACAGGTGAAGTATTGAGTGATGAATCGCTAGAAGAATGTCCATGCATAATCTTCCGTAACTGTTTCGACATGGAAGATAGCGTTAATTCGCTGACAGTAGCTTTGACCAATTTTTCGTTATCCAGGGTGATATTGGCACTCTTTAGTGCTCTGAATGCGAGTACAGGTTCTGGTAAAAGAATGTTAAAGTCTTTTAATTTGGTGACAAGTCGGCCAAATTCAATCAAAAAATCTTCTAATGATGTCCCAGGCAGTCTCTGATAATTTTCAAATGTTTCGTATGCTTGAAAGGCAGACTGGTTTATATCTTCCAGAAAAAGTGTATCCAGTTTTTCATATAACTTTTTCATTCCGTCCTCAGAATTAAGAACCGCAGTATCTAATTCCAAAACAGCCTCTCTTGCTGTTCCTTCCAATGACAAAAACACCATGAGGGCTCTTTTCGTTTTATCCAGTGAAGTGGCTAGTTCCCATATTAACATTTCCTTCCGCCATGTACTGTATTTATCTTTAAGCAATGCGGGTGGAGGAAAATACTTAGAAGCCATAGTGTCTTTTAGCTCTGCTACCATTGTCAAAAACAAAGAACTCAGACTTTAACACTCTGCATACGGAGACGCCTTTATTACACCCATCTTCTTACACTTGCACATAAACCAATATGGCCGTTTGTTTACTTCCGGTCATCGAATAATGCCTTCTCTTCTCGAGAGTATCAGGGGAGATAATTTGCATACTTAACACTTAGTATGCATATCAAGCAGGCCTGGGTAAGGTTTTAATTAAAAAAAAAAAAAACTTATCTTTTATGGAAAAAATGGGGCACTCATTGACAAGGGATAACAATAAGTAATGGAACAATAAATCAGTAAAAAGCCATATTGCTGCAAGATAAACATAATTACATGTAGAATTTAAATTTCAAAATGTTAGAAATTGTTTTAAGTTTTTCTCTCTTTTTTTTCTTCTTTCTCATGATGCTTCAACTTTGATACCTCACCATGGAGCAATGGTTAGCAAGCTAGTTTTGTAAACCTTTAAAATAGTATTCTGTTCAATTTTCTTTCTCTTTACCCTTTTCTTTTTTCTTTTCCATTTTGTTTATTTACTCATTCCTTTTGATTTAGTATGAGAAACTTATGATTGAACAATGGTTACTAAGCCTGTCTAATAAAGTAGTCCTTTTGTAATACTACAGACTGAGCTTAGTAAATGACATTAGTACCATTCTGTAGAAGATTGGTTAACAAGCAAATGACATTATCATGATATTGAGTTGATCCTTATTGAGTGCTACATTCTTGTATCTTATAGACAGACTAAGCCAATAAAATATCAATAATAAAAGGAAAAGAAAAAAAGAAATGGAAAGATTAGTAATTTTATTTCTATATAAAAATATGTATGATTTTTTTTTTGATTTTTTTTAGCAAAATCAATGACATGACAAATTTTTTCTTCTTTTTAATTAACACTGTCTCAGGTCATTTGGCTAGGACTGGGTGATCTGTTTGTGTCTCAAAGGCCCAGAGAATTTTTATGGATCTCATTTTTGAGGACAGATTCTGGTTTGTACACAGATATGTATTTACTGAACCTCTCTGTATGAACAGGATGCGACACAAAGTCAGTTTTTAAGTGGAATTTAAAAAGTCTGAATTTAGTTTTCTTTTTCCAGGAATCATTGCCATAAAGAGTTAAAGAGCCTAGTTTGCCCTATTTACCTATAGCTGGGGGGAGAATAGTTGGATTAATATCTTTTCCAAGGGTATTAGCACTATGTAAAATGCAAACAGCCTTGTCCAAAAATTATCCCAGTTCCCCATGTCCATTTCCTTCATTGTTAACTATTATACCACAAGCGCTTCCATGTGCATCTACTATCTTTCAGAATGGTCAAGTTTTAATTTCTTGTACAATTCCCAGTGGATCACCTTTCCCACCCAGACGAATGCAAAAAGAGTACAGGACTAAACATGACTGAGTCAGGGAAGTTGATCCACAGGCAAATGGGCAAGAAATTGAAATCTGAACATATTACCAAATGATATATACTCAAACGAGAATCTGTCTTGGAGAATGAGACACAAAATTCTCTAAGATTTTCAGATACAAACAGATCACCTAATCCTGACCAAATGACCAGACTTAGAGATAATTAACAAAAAAAGAGGACCTGCTGTATAGTGGACTTTGCTATCTAGGCAGCCCACAGAATTAAAATCAAAGAAAACGAAAAGAGAGACAAGTACTTAGACCTTGTTAGTGAACAAAAAAATTTTGTGGAATGTGAAGATGATGGTAATACCAATTATATTGGTACACTAGGGACAGTCTCCAAAGGCTTGGAAAGGAGACTGGAAGAGTTGGAAATTGGAGGATGGATTGAAACTATCCAGATTACAGAATTATCAAGATCAGCAAGAATACTCAGAAGAGTTCTGGAGACTTAAGACTTGCTGTCACTCAAACTCCAGTGAAATAATACCAGCAAGTGCTGGTATGAAAAACTCAGGAGGAGTAAAAAAAAAAAAAAAGAAAAATTATTATTATTATTATTATTCATAATTATTATTATTATTATTATTATTATTATTATCATCATAGACGGAACCTCTCTGAAACTAGTAGACAAATTCACCTACCTAGGAAGCAGCGTCTCATCAACCAAAAAAGACATCGACACACGACTAACAAAAGCATAGACAGCTATTGATAGGCTCTCGATCATATGGAAATCAAACCTGACCAATAAAATGAAATGCAGTTTCTTCCAGGCAGTGGTTGTATCGATACTGCTATATGGATGCACTACTTCGACGCTAACTAAATGGCTGAAGAAGAAGCTAGACGGCAATTACACAAGAATGTTGAGAGCAATATGGAACAAGTCCTGGCAGCAACACCCCACAAGGCACCAATTATACGGCCACCTGCCTCCCATCACGAAAACTATACAAGTTAGATGAACCAGACATGCAGGACACTGCTGGAGAAGCAAGGATGAACTCATCAGTGATGTACTCCTATGGACCCCCACATATGGCCGAGCAAAAGCAGGATGACCAGCTCGAACATACATACAGCAGTTATGTGAGGATACGAGATGTAGCCCTGAAGACCTGCCAGAAGTGATGAATGATGGGGAGAAGTGGCGAGAGAGGGTAAAGGATATCCATGCTAGCGGCATGACATGATGATGAGGATGATTATTATCACCATCTTCTCATTAGTTACATCCTGGACAGGGAATTATTTTAATTTTCAAGTTCAAACATCTTAACTGTATTATCCAAAAATTCTAATCACAAAGATAAGTAACAAGAGAAACCAAATCATTATCATACAGATTGTCACATATTATATATTTTCTTGTTATTACTAATGATATTGATGAAAAAAAGCTCAGCTTAGTAAAGCACAAAATCAAATAGTTTTCCAGGTTTGGAAGGCTTGCCTAGAAAATCAGCATAGGAAGTTCTGCTACTAGTGAGAAAAAAACTTAACAATTTCAGCCACCTGTTACTGGCATTTCTTTTAGCTTTATAACAATTTCTAATTAAAGATATTAAAATTTTTAATGATAACCCATTTAAAATGATCTTATTTATTTAACTAGGTCTTTCCAATTTCCCTTCTATTCTCTCCCACACCTCCAAATAATGGATTGCCACAGGGTAGAAAATAAAGAACATAGTTCCACTTATTCCCACTTATTTAAAGGATCCTCTTGAATAATCTTCTGATAAAGTTCCTGTTAATTTGCAAAATAACAGCATTATTCAGGAATCAGGTTTCTGTCTAACTCACACACCTTTCCACTCCTTCAGGTAGGCATTTTCTAGGTGATCAGAGATATAGGTCAAAGCTTCAAATTAAAGTAGGATAAAGACAAATAATAAACTAGCAGGGTTTTGACATCAGGCAAGAAATATGGAGAAATAAGTATCCACTGGATTATAAAAAAACAAAGTACAACTTTTCCAAGTCAGAACAGGTTGGAACTTGAATGAAATATTTTTGAAAATAGTATTTACTAAATTGTAATATAACTGAGTGACCACAGTAATAATAGATATATTTGTGTGTGTGTAATGTGTGTGTAAAATTGAATGTGGACCATTGATTAAAATCCTTTTTTAAAAGTTTTAAGACCATAGTTATAACAAACCTAAGCATAATTATCAATTTCATTAAAACTGAATGTAGACTATTGATTAAAATCCTTTTTTAAAAGTTTTAAGACCATAGTTATAACAAGCCTTAGCATAATTATCAATCTCATTATATATATATATATATACTTCTGTTTCAATTTCTTTATTTAGTGGCATATCAGCCTACATGGGTTATTTGATGTCAAATCCATCCTTATAGAAAAACAGTAGTGGTGTTATTTAATCCATAGCTGGCAAGGATAAGAGGGTTCATATCCTTCTTAAGGGCATTAGTCTGAAAGTAAATGTAACAGCACTACAGGAATTGGAACTTGCTTACTATAATGTTGTAGTCCAATATTTTAACCACTATACCATGGAGACTCTCCATGTTGGTATGTACACATAAATATTTTGTATAGATAAATTCATGTTTGTACACACATGGATGGTTTTGTGTACACATACATATATACAATGCCTGACAACAGAGTCATCATCTGTTGAAGGCTTTTTTAGGCACACAGCTGCTTTTTTTCTTGCAACATATTTATTTAATATTACATATAAGTGTGCAAGTGTGTTTGTCAGTGTACATCTACTGATACTTGTGTGCACATAAATCTATATATATATATATATATATATATAGACATATATACAATGCCTGACAACAGAGTCATCATCTGTTGAAGGCTTATTTAAGCACACAGCTGCTTTTTTTCTTGCAACATATTTATTTAATATTACATATAAGTGTGCAAGTGTGTTTGTCAGTGTACATCTACTGATACTTGTGTGCACATAAGTCTATATATATATATATATATATATATATATATATATATATATAGACATATCTTTCGATATATATATATATATATATATATATATATATATATATATATATATATATAATGTATACATAAATGTGAGTGTATATATGTATATATGTCTATGTGTATGAATCACAGTAGCTTGACGTTTTGCAACCCTAACTGGTTGATCAATTCAATACTATAGTGAGTTCAATCATTATTGGATGCTTTAAACACACACACGCACATAAATACACACAAACATAGAAGCAGGCAGTATAACACAAAATAAAAATCATGTATTGTTATCAATAGTTTCATATTTTCCTGATCATTGATTAAAACTGTAGTTTCTGAAGAGCTTTAGTCCAACAAATGTGAAAGAACGTAGTACATTACATTTTACACACACGCACACACACATATATATATATATATATATATATATATATATATATATATATAAATGTATGCAAGGGTTATTTAATGAAAAGATGTATTTTGTCAAAGGAATTGGCAGTAGGAAGCATTGTTTACAGTTGCACCTTTTTCAAAGAAATCAATACTGATAGATCTTTTCGTGCCTTAGAAGATGGTCACTATGACTTTCTTTACTGACTGCTGTGCCTGAAACTTTCTCTTTACCAGAGAGTCTGTGTGTTTCCACTTCATGGATTTTGTTTTTCAAATCAGACTTGGAGTAGCAGAACCAAGTTTAGACCATTTGTAAACATTTTCTGGCTTCTCTATACACATCACACATTCCACAGTAAATTTCTCAATTACCAAAAATCTGGTCATAGATTTCCATTTAAATCTGAAGCTATTTTGAATAACCTTAAAGGGAATATTTTTGGAAGATTAAAATAATTTATCTATAAAGCAATTTTAAACAATGCAGGGTTTACATTATTGGAAAAAACTTCTTAAAAACAATTTATTTTAATTTTTTATAAAAAATTCCCCTTATTTATTGAATGGCACTTGTGTGTGTGTATGTGTGTGTGTGTATATATACAGTGTATCACAAAAGTGAGTACACCCCTCGCATTTCTGCAGATATTTAAGCATATCTCTTCATGGGACAACACTGAGAAAATGACACTTTGACACAATGAAAAGTAGTCTGTGTGCAGCTTACATAACAGTGTTAATTTATTTTCCCCTCAAAATAACTCCAAATATATAATTAAAAGCTAAAACCCCTGCCAACAAAAGTGACTACACCCCTAAATGTCCAAATTGAGTACTCTAAAATGTCATGTGACTCATTTGTGTTACTTGGCCCATGTGTTACTAGACCCATGTGCATAGGCAGCAGGTGTGTTCAAATTTGTAGAGCAGCTCTCACACTCTCTCATACTGGTTACTGAAAGTTCCAACGTGGCACCACATGGCAAAGAACTCTCTAAGGATCTTAAAAGACATATTGTTATGCTACATGAAGATGGTCAAGGCTACAAGAAGATTGCCAACACCCTGAAACTGAGCTGCAGCACAGTG